>CM054135.1:70929575-70962075 GCA_028751875.1 Rapana venosa
ACACACACACACACACACAAGTGCATACATGTACATACTATACAAACAAAGATGACAATATCTCCCCTTTTCCCTTTTCCCCTCACCCACAATCTACAAGAGATAAATTATGTTGAAGTAAATGTGTCTTGAGGGGACGGGATAGCTCAGTGGTCGAAGCACTCGCTTTCCCCCAGCCAAGGATTATCAGCGTCGAGCGTGGTTACCACTTGGATGGGTGACCGTTAGCGCGCTTTGGCTTCAGTACAGTCCCCCAGTTCACCCAGCTGTAAATGGGCACCTGCCTCTTTAGGGTCAGGGAAGGTAAAGCAGCGAGGGAGAGGAGATGGGCGTTGCTCTCTGTATGCTGGCCCCTAGAGAATTGAGGTCTCTGACGCCTCGCTCCTCTACGAACTTGTAGGGGTGGGTAGGTGGGTGGGCGCGCGCGCGCGCGCGCGCGCGCGTGTGTGTGTGTGTGTGTGTGGTGGGGAATCAAGTTCACATGCAAACAAGAAAAGAAAAGAACAAATAGGTGACACTGCTCTTGTGGTGACGCACTCTTTCCGAGAAGAGCAGCCCGAATTTCACACAGAAAAATCTGCCACGACTTAAGGTGGTATACAATGGAATACAACACAATACAAGCATAATTGATTGATTAAATGCATTACTTTTTTTCAAACCTTGTGTGACAGTTGTCCAAGGTAAGGTTGAGGGCAGAAGTAAA
The DNA here is from genome assembly GCA_028751875.1 of Rapana venosa. Lineage (NCBI taxonomy): Eukaryota > Metazoa > Mollusca > Gastropoda > Neogastropoda > Muricidae > Rapana > Rapana venosa. Next base: position 70,930,282 of record CM054135.1, read on the forward strand.
AGAGGCAGACCACCAACATCCTACATTGCCAACATCACTGAGATCAGTGGTCTGGGAGGGCTACAGGAGATCGTAGAGCTCTGCAGAGAAAAGAGAAAGATGGTGAACCCTGGTGGCATTGCGTGGAGCTCCTCCTCCTACTGTCGACAGCGGCAGTGGAGACACCTCACCTGACCAGACCTGACGTTTTATTTTGCAGCATTTTGCGTGTTGCTGGTTTTAGGTGCAGGGAAATTAAAACCCATTTATCTGTGGTCCTTAATTTGTATCTCGAAAGTTGTTAACGACTTTTTTTTTTTACATTGAGACGAAAAAGTGCGAAAAGGATTGTGTGGGGAAATTGAAGCGATGGATAGATTTGTACACGATTGAAGTGATCCCTCAAAATGACATTCAGGTAATAAAGTGTGTCATCTTGTCCTGACAACTACATTTAACAGGAAGCCAGTGAAGCTCCCTCACTATGGATGTTTCATATTCACATTTTCCTCTCTTTCTTTTTTTCAAAACTAACAACTCTTTTCAATACTATTTTCAACCCATTGCAAGCGAAATATCAACACTGCTGGAAGACTAGCATATTTTGAAAAGCAGTAATTAAAATGGAAAATAACAACGGCATAATGTACATAGGACCAGAGCTTTTGCGTTGTTTATGTTGGTCTTGTTGGTTTTTGCATTTGTCTTCATTTTGCTTCTGAAGCTTTTTGTTTGTATGTGTGTTTTGTTTTTCTTATATGAGGCTCTTAGTTTTAAAGGGAACTGCTTGGCATATGTTGTTAATGTGTGTGCGCGCGCGCATTTGGACTTGTTAGAATTATTACTTGCTATTGGTTGCATGACTGTGTAAGAATGAGTTGATTGCAAGCGCTTTGATTTGTCTGTGCAAGATACAGCGCTATATAAATTCCATTTATTATTGTTATTATTATCATTAATGCTTCTTTGCACTGAGAGGGTCTGGTCGAGTTTGGTGTCTTTCGGAAGTTTGGTGAAGTGGTTCATCTATTTTTTACGGACAGTTTTGGCTGGACAGGAGTAACCGCTCCTCCTCAGTCATACATTGCAAACGGCTCGTGTTTCTGCACGTTTCCACACTTTAAATACTGGACCAACTGTTCTGCCCCCTAGGGCCTATTCTCTCTCTCTCTCTTCTCTCTCTCTCTCTCTTCTCTCTCTCTCTCTCCTCTCTCTCTCTCTCTCCCCCCTTCCTCCTCTCTCTCTCACTTCCATTCATTCTTTCCTTCCCTCCGTTTACTTCCTCTTCTCTTTTCCTTCCTTCGTTCATCTTTTTCTTTTTTTTTTCCTTCTCGCTTGGTTTTTTTTCCCCATTATTTAGAAATGAAGCCTGTTCTATCTGTGTGTTTATCTATATACCAGGCGAATTTAAATTCCCTTTTGTTTTCATTAAAAATGTGTAACTTTGAATAAACAACAAAGAATATAGACAGATAGATAGACAGACAGACAGACCGATGGATGAATGGATGGATGGATAGATGGATGGACAGAGACAGACAGACAGACAGTGAGACAGAGAGAGAGAGAGAGAGAGAGAGAGAGAGATAAGATAGATAGATAGATAGATAGATAGATAGATAGATAGATAGATAGATAGATAGATAGATAGATAGATAGATAGACAGACAGACCATAGATGGATGGATAGATGGATGGATGGAGAGACAGAGACTGAGAGACAGACACACAGACAGAGGCAGACAGACAGACCGATAGATAGCAGTACAGTCCATACAGTGCAGACTATACTGTATTATTCAGGCAACACACCTTTTCTCAAGAACAGGAATAATAAAAACACCAATCATCTACAACATCAAAACACTGTACTGGGGGTTTTCATCCCAAATAGACCCAAAGAAAGGGGGGTCACACGACAAAATGCCATGAATGCTATCTCTTCCAAACAATTCAACAACAACAGTCGTCGTCATCATCATCATCATCATCATCATTATCATCATCATCATTTCCACTCGCACACACATGCAACAAACACACACACAAAAACACACACACACAAACAAACACACACAAACACACAACACACACACACACACCACCACACACACAACACACACACACACACACACACAGAAACATAGCAGACAGCAGATGGACGTACAGACACACAGTCATAAACAAAAAGACAGGAGGACAGTAGAATCATAAGTTAAGAGCATAATATATCATAGCAGCAGCAGCAGCAGGTAAAACTAATATGGAGGTCCTGGTAGGGGGGGGGGGGGGGGGGGGGAGGAGGGGTGGGAGTGAAGGAGGAGGGGGGTGTTAAAACTTCAGTTGCAGAGATAAGAAAGAGGCTTGACAGTACAGTACAGTACATAACAGGCGAATGGAAGGCGAGGCAGCTAGCTCGCCCAATCTGGGCAACATCTGGAGGCCATCAACAACACACCCCATTAAGAGCCGCAACTCCCCCATCTATTATTACACCAACACCCTCCCCCCCCTCCCCCTCCCCTCCCCTACCCTTCCCCCATCACCCTTCCTTCTCCCCCCCCCCCCCCCCCCCCCCCAACCTCCATCCCCCCTCCACCACCACCACCAGGTGAAAATACTCTGTCTGTGTCTGTTTGTTCTGTTTGTCTGTCTGTCTCTCTCTCTCTCTCCCTCTCTCTCTCTCTCCTCTCTCTCTCTCTCTCTCTCTCTCTCTCTCTCTCTCTCTCTCTCTCCTCTCTCTCTCTCTCTCTCTCTCTCCTCTTTCTCATTGATCTTCCCTCTCCCCTCCTCTCCATCCTCTCTCTCTCTCTCTACTCTCTCCCTCTCTCTCTCTCTCTCTTCTCTCTCTCTCTCTCTCTCCCATCTCCTCTCTCATCCTTTCCACCCCCCCCCCCCCTCTTCCATCCCTCTCTTCTACCTCTTTTTCTCTTCTGTACCCCATCTCTTTTGCCCTCCCCCCCCCCCCCCCCCTCTCTCTCCTCTCTCCTCTCTCTCCCTCCCTCCCTCTCTCTCTCTCTCTCTCTCTTTTTCTGCCTCTCTTTCTCGATTTCTCTCCACACCCCCCCATCACTCTCTTCTCTTTCTCTCTCCTCTTCCCCCTCTTCCCTCCCTCCCCCTCCCCTTACCTCTCACTCTCACTATCTATAGGCCTAGCTCAGCTCACAGCTATCCCCCCTCCTACACACCTTCCCCTCCACTCCACTCCCCTCCTCCCCTTTCCCCATTACCGGCATTATAATTATCTTCCTCCTGCCGCCTCATTACAGATTGCTTGTGCATGACACGTGTGTGTGTGTGTGTGTGTGTGTTGTGTGTGTGTGTGTGTGTGTGTGTGTGTGTGTGTGTGTTCGTGGCGCGCGCGCACGGGGGCGTGTATGTGGTGGAGGTGTGCTGTTCATGATTGTGGCGGCGGCGGTGGGGGTGGTTTGGTGGTGGTGGTGTGGTGGTGTGGTGGGGTGTGTGGTTGGCGTGTATGTGTGTCTTCTTTTTATTACGTCTTGTTCACTTCTCATGATATTAGCACGAGAAATGAAAAAAATATTATAACAAGGGGATGTAAGATAATTGAGGGGGATGTAGAGGCCCTAGTGAAAAATGCGAGGGGAAAATAGTCTTAATCATGAAAGAAACCGTGCAAAGCAAAAGATACAATAAAAAATATATTTTTTAAAAACACACCACAGAAACAAAAACATAAAAAGTGATTACGTTATGAAACTATAACAAATGTCCTATAGGACTATCCAGGACCTTTTGCAATATCAAATGCCCAATTCCAAATTATTGAATTATGCTTCAAGGAGTTTTCAGAAAATTGGAGGTAAAAAAGCTTTCGTATTCTTAAAATTCAAATATATATGAGTAATAGAATATTCTCACCACATAGACCATTTACTGTTTCTACTGAATTTGTTACGAATGCATAAGTTTTATTCATAAAACAAACTATTCACTCCCTCTGCTGTGGAGATATTTGAACAAAACCATTAGAATGGCTCCGACTTCCCTGCTTTATCAGTTTTTGATGACGATCTATTTAGAAATCTCTCTTTTAGGTGATACGTTTCTGTGACCTTTTTCCATGATGTTTGTTCTAATAAGTGGTAGGCCTCTGTAATGATAAAGGTACGTGCTGTTGCTGATTTCCCGTTGATGTTGTGTGTGTGTGTATGCGTGCGTGTGTGCGTCGCGCGCGCGCGTGTATGTGTGTGTTCTCTCTCTCTCTCTCTCTCCTCTCTCTCTCCTCTCTCTCTCTCTCTCTCTCTCTCTCTCTCTCTCTCGCATTGTCTATGTTCAGCCCATCGCAACATTTTCTTTGATTAAAGAGTTTAACTGTCAAGAGAATGTGAAAATGATTATCATCATCATTCAATATTGACATTCATTAAAAAAAATGCCACTTAACGATATTTTTATTCTAGAGCTAGCACAAACATAGCAAAGCAACATAACTGTTATTAAGGTCTTTGGAGACATTTTGATTAAAAATTGTAAAGCTAAAGGTAGTGGTCGTTGGGGAGCGAGGCATCAGAGACTTCAGCTTCTCTAAGAGGCCAGCATATTGAGGGCGGCGCCCATCTCCTCTCCCTCGCTGCTTTACCTTTCCTGACCCTAAAGTGGCAGGTACCCATTTACAACTGGGTGAACTGTACTGAAGGCAAGGCGCGCAAACGGTCACCCATCTAAGTGGTAACCACGTTCGATGCTGCTTAACCTTCGCTGGGGAAAGCGAGTGCTCTGATAACTGAGCTATCCCGTCCCCTAAAAATTGTAGAAACGTCAACAACAAAAAAACCACATTGAATGTCCCATTTCAACCGCTATCTCTGGCGCATCTTTTTTTCTCTATCTTTTTCTGTGTGTTTTCCTCGGCTGGAGTTCCAAGGTTTACCAATGGTGAGGTTTCTGCATATACGACTGTTTTTGCTCACCATTAATTAAGGTGGCCGCATTCCGACTTCGGAAGTGATGTCATAATACGACACCAGTGCGCATGGCTTCTTTCATCACATTTTCTCATCCATTTTTACCGGCACGAAATGGTCTGTTTTTTTGAAAGGCAGAACAGGTTTTAACGTTTGCGTAAGATGTTCTGTGTGTGTGTGTGTTTGTGCACTAGACCTCAGGACATTCGAAGGAGTGGAGTCAATACTGATGTAAGTCCATGTTCCCAGCTAAACTTGCTCAATAAATCAACAAATAGATGTATGGATAGACAGGTCAATATATAATTTTATAAATGAATGAATAAACAAAAAGTAGGGAAGTTAGAAATAGCTGTAAATATTTTTTTTAAATCCTTCCAGTCGGAATGCGGCTACCTTAATGATGAGCCAAAAACGGTCGCATACGCAACAATCTCACCATTTATGGTCTCTTAGCCCTGGACGAAGAACACCCCCCCCCCCCCCCCCCCCCCACACCCACACACACACACACACACACACACACACATACCTTCCAAACAAAACAAAACAGCAAAAACAACAGCAACAAAAATCTGTGTGTGTGTTTCTATATGTCTGTGTCTGTCTGTCTGTCTGACTGACTGTGTATGTGCCTGCGAGTATACGTGTGCGCGCGCGTGTGTGTGTGTGTGTGTAATCTGTTTCGTTACATTAAATGCTATTTTATGGAACAGTAAAGAGCCTCCGTACTGAGAGAGATAAGGCTTCTCTTCGCCTACAGTAGAGTATATATATATATATATAATATATATTATATAAAGAGAGAGAGTAGAGAGAGAGAGAGAGAGAGAGAGAGAGGGGAGAGAGAGAGAGAGAGAGAGAGAGAGGAAGAGCAGCTTTCCACAGCACTTTCTTAGTTAAGCTGGTTGTGTTTCGCACTGCTTAATGTAAACTATTATTCACAGCTAGGGTGGGTTTGTTTTTTGTGGCGGGTTTTTGTGGCATGTGTTTGCTTTAGAGGGTCTAATGAAAGAAATTATCCTAGGGTTTGTCGCAGTTTTAAACAGGCTATATAGTATGGGGGCGTGTGGTCGGGCTACCCCCCCCCCCCCCCTCTCTCTCTCTCTCTCTCTTCTTCTCTCTGTCTCTCTCTCATGTACATGGCCAGTGGTTTAGCTGCTTTGGGGTTTTTTGTATGGATTTTTTACTTTCACAATAGATAATACACGTCTTTTAAGCTTTCAGTTTGTCAGGTTCTTTTGCATAGTCATACTCTGCATTGTCATAGATTATTATCACAGACTAAAAAGTGAAAAATAAATAAATAAACCTCTAGACCACCAAAAAAATTAAATAAAACATTTTTTTAAAATATATATATAAACCCTCTAGACCACGGATCCACATCTTCATACTGTGTCATTAAAAGATGTCCGTGAAAAGTTATAAAGAAAGATGCCAATGATTTTTTTTAGTAGTTTCACTTCATGTGGAATCAATGAAGAGTTGATTTATGTTCTTTGTACCTGGTGTGTTCTTTTTGATACCGTATAACCTTAGTGGCTGTTCTTTGCATGTGGCAATAATAAAGCTACAAAATCGCTCTCATTATTGAAGTGTGTGTTGTGTTGTGTATGTGTGGGGTGTTTTGTGTGTGTGTTGTGTTGTGTTTTTGGTGTGTGTGTGTGTGTGTGTGTGTGTGTGTGTGTGTGTGTGTGTTGTGTGTGTGCGTCTTGTAAAGTAAAGGTAAAGGTGTCCCATAACCTATGTGGTCGTAGGAGAGCGAGGCATCAGAGACCTCACTTTCTCAAGGGGCCATCATATTGAGGGCGGCGCCCATCTCCTCTCCCTCGCTGCTTTACCTTCCCTGACCCTAAAGAGGGCAGGTACCCATTTACAGCTAGGTGAACTGGGGGAACTGTACTGAAGCCAAAGCGCGCAAACGGTCACCCATCCAACTGGTAACCACGCTTGACGCTGCTTAAATTGGCTGGGGGAAAGCAGCGCGAGTGTGCCTTGTAGACAATCTTCATACTTGAACACGTGTTTCATGTTTATCAAAGTCCCAGCGCAGCTATCCGATTTAGGGACTGTATAAGCAATCAGCCTCCACTTTCTTTAAATTGGAAAAGCAAGTTTAGTACAATGTTGTACGCGCGCTTATGCGCCATCGCACGGGTACAGACGCACGTACTCATGCGCGCGCGCACACACACGCGCGCGCGCTCACACACACACACGCACGCACGCGCGCACACGCACATTTATACACACTCAGGCGCACAGGCGCGCACACGCACAATGGCTTGCACATGAATTTATTTTTCCACAAAGACTGTTTTTCCAGACAGACAGTTTGTGAATCTGTGTGTGTGCATGCGTGCGTGCGTGCGGTGTGTGTGTGTGTGTGTGTGTGTGTGTGTGTGTTCGCACTCGCGCGTGCGCACATGACGTGGCATTCACAGATGAAAACCACTAAATCACCCCCTGCCACTTTCATACATCTGCTTCGTTTGTTTACATCTTCAGTCCATCGTGTTAACCCCCCCTCCTTCTCCCTCTCTCTCTCTCTCTCTCTCTCTCTCTCTCTCTCGCTCGCTCGCTCTTTTTCTTCTTCTTCTTCTTCTTCTATTCCTCCTCCTCCTCCTACTTGTTCTTCTTCTTCTCCTTCTTGTTCTTCTTGTTCTGCCCCCCCCCCCCTCTCTCTTCTCTCTCCCCTTCCCCTATCTTTCCCATTCCCCCCTCTCTCTCCCTATCCCTTCTTCCCCCCCCCCCCCTCTCTCTCTCTCTCTATCCATTCCTCACCTCCTCCCTCCACCCCCCCTTCCCCCTCTCTCTCTCTCTTTTCCAGTCTGAAGCGCGAAGCCGCTTACAATCTCATTTAATTAACGCAGCCGTCATTATTATCTGAAAGAGTTGGGAGCAGCGTTGGGTAAAATTACCAGTCGACGCGAAGCACTCCGCCTTTTATACCCAGTCATAAGGTGTAGTCTTGTCAGGGGGAAGAGCAGCAGGTAGGCTAGGCTATCAGGCAGACCATCGCAAGGAGCCTGAGACTACTTCCTTGTCATGATCAATGATGCGCTGCTGCAGCTGCCCCTGGTAGATAGCGATCGAGTGGAAGCTTCCTAAGGCCTACTCCTCTTCCTTCTCCTCCTCCTTCTGCCTGCCAGAAACCCACTTTTTCGAGTAAGGTTTACATACAGCCCATTCCTCCTCCTCCCTACCCCACCCACCCACCCACCACCTTCATCACCACTTTCTTTCAACCCTTTCTATCTCTTCCAACTCTTTCGCCCGAATCTGGTTGTTCCTGGTTTCTTTGAGAGAGAGAGAGAGAGAGAGAGAGAGAGAGAGAGAGAGAGAGAGAGAGAGAGAGAGAGAGAGAGAGAGAGGTGTTTGGTGCTGTTAAGTGGCTTCTTGTCGATAACTGGCCCAAGACGTTCAAAAGGAACTGGGATTTTTGTTGAACTTCTTAGCACATCGCTTTATATCAATACAGATAAGAAAACGATCCCCCAAACCGTAAGATTTTGAATAAATACATATTTGAAACTTTGAACGTATAAATAGCTATTTGAAGTTTTTAACGTATTCTAGACTTGTTCCATTGATTTTGATATCCTAACGGGTGCATCACTTTGATCTTTTTGGCATTAAACTTAAGGCCAGCAGTGTTGCCCTCTGCATCAACTCTGTAGAGAACTCTTCTCATGCTTGTGATATCATTGGCCATGTGTGCTGTCTCATCAGCGATCTTGAGGTTATGTATTAGTGATGTTTCTGCCTCCTATCTTGATGCCCATGTCATCTATGTCCGCCTTTCTCATGATCATATCTGTATATTTTTTTGTGCTGAAAAGAGAAGAATGGCTTTTTTCTACAGGACATCAAGGCTAGAATCGGTAAGGCAAGGCAGAAGACTATTTAGTTAAACAACATTTGGAAAGATAGAGGCATACCTAAATATTTCAAAATCAGAACTATCAGATGGATGCTATTGCCGAGCGTTTTGAGGCCGACTTCATTCCCTTTCGACTGGACACATGGAATTAGTAGTCCTTTACCTAGTACTGTAGGCAGCAGTTATTTTCACAGGAAGTTTTCAGACCAGAGCAGAAGCTCTTATCTCCGGGATAGCTCAGTGGTCAGAGCACTCGCTTTCCCCCAGCCAAGTTAAGCAGCGTCGAGCGTGGTTACTAGTTGGATGGGTGACCGTTTGCGCACCTTGGCTTCAGTACAGTTCCCCCAGTTCACCCAGCTGTAAATGGGTACCTGCCCTCTTTAGGGTCAGGGAAGGTAAAGCAGCGAGGGAGAGGAGATGGGCGCCGCCCTCAATATGCTGGCCCTAGAGAAGTGAGGTCTCTGACGCCTCGCTCCCCTACGACCTTATAGGTTATGGGACTCCTTTACCTTTTACCTAATTCGAAAAGTATCACAACAAAATCGTACAGTGCAGATCTCTGTTGAGCCTGTCTATTTCACGACGACAGTCACTTCACGACATAGCACAGGGGGGTTGAAGACGACAGTAGGCTATCAGAACAGTGGTGGGGCTATTGGCTTCTTAGGCCGCACCCCAGCTTTCATTTCTGGCCCATTTCCTGCTGTTTTCCACACAAACTCAAACACTCATACAGCACCTACCATCGTGTCCCCTAAGATAAAAAGGTCGATTTTGTGAAAGACTTGCTCTTGACTGGCAGCTTATGTAATTTTGCATCAGTTTGGTGGATTTCAATTTTTTTTAAACGTGCAGCAAACACTGTAGCCTCTTATTTCTTTGTCATCTGCTAGCCTCCCAACAATATTCATGGACAGGATCATTGGCGTGGAAACACAGTCACTCGATGATGGGAGTCAGCTTTTTCCATGACTACCTGGCCTAAGTCTAGTCTATGTCCTCAATCCCCCAACATGGTCCTTTGTCGTCTGCTAGCTTCCTAACTACAACATGCATGTAATAATAATAATAATAATAATAATAATAATAATAATAATAAATGGAACTTATATAGCGCTATATGTACGGGGTCAACACTGTAGAAACACAAAGGATTTTCATTTGATGATCATCTCCAACTTTCTGGCGACTACCTGGTATGTCCTCAATCCCCAAAACAAGTACACAGTACATTTTTCATACTTTAAAAAAAAATCTGTGAACATTTATTTATTTATTTATTTTTTTTACTAGCACTCTATAGAAGATACCTATCATGACCCAGATGCCAAAGGTGGAGTGTAGCCATAAAAGACACTACTTGACCCCGGAAGCTAACGCTGGAGTGTAACCTCCGACAAGGGCGGTGGAAGAAGAGTATGGCACGTGACACACGCACGTTGGACTTGTTTTGGCAGGTGGACCGACTGACTGTAGCCTACAGAGAGAGAGAGAGAGAGAGAGGGAGAGAGAGAGAGAGACTGCCCGCCCCATGCTGGCAAGTGTTCCCTTTCCTCTCTCCCTGTTCACCGTTCTGACTGTTTTCCTTTGCCCCCTGCCGCTGCCTTTTGCCCCCTGCCTGTCCCCTGGCTGGGATTGTTTTTCAGAGGGTTCCTCCAGCCCCTTCCATCCAGGGTCCCCTGTATATTTTGCCTGCCTGAACTTTTGTTTCAGGAGAAATTGTCTTAGGATGTGGTAGATATCTAATGTTACCACAGGGTCAGGAAAGTTCATGGTTTACTATGGAATTCGTGTTGGTGATGTGTTTTTAGTGGAGGTGTATGGTACGTTGTTGTTGTTTTTTTTATACCATTCTTCATAAGATCAAAGTTTTAACTGGCTTCTAATTGCTGGTTAATGAAACAGGCAAGTTATGTTTTCAGATTGTTTTCCAAGTTGATTTTTGAAAACTTCAAATACAGCAATAGTCATTACGTAGAATACCTCACTCTTTGCTTGTGTAATGTTAAGGTTAGTAAGGCAGTAAAAACAAAAAAAAAGGAGTGGAGCAGTATTTCATGGGTTGTTAATCTGTCTTGCAATTATGCTTCTGAGAAAAAGACATTATTATCTATAAAATCAACTGGGTTGAAAATCTGTGTAACATCCTGGACTGTGCAAAAGCAATGGGAGTTATTCCCATCATTTGCTCACAGTGTGTGTGGCAGCTGATACCACTGTTAACATTGACAGGAAAGATAAGGACTAGATTTACAAGGCTGAAGTGAAACTTGATAAACTTCTTAATAGCTATCAATAAGCATCTCAAAGACGAGACGTTTAAAAAGAAGAAGAAGCATCGCCAGTAAATGCAATAGCTCAGGAGAAACTGCTGCTAATGGACAATCCCTCACGGGAACTTACAGCTGTGGGTCAAGTAACAACCCACGTTTGGACTATAAAAACATCGTATGATTGGGACCCTGGCCCTAGCAGTACATGTGTCCAAGGATCTGCGTGTGTCCTGTTCATCTTGTAACCCAGTCTGTGCTGATGATGTGGAAACATCTGAGGAAGGGGCTCTGTACAGCCTGTAGATCCAACAATCAGCGTGTGCCCTGTTATCTTCTATCTCAGTCCATGCTGAGAACAGTAGAGTTAGGTACGTTTGGTATTTGGACATAGCATTTTTAGAACTCTTGCGTCTTGTGGACAGAAGATCCGATGCTCACATCTCAGCATTGCCTCTGGTATGTGTGGAGAAATCCATGACAGATTCAATCCAGTGCAGATGTCACAAAACTCTGGAGTAAGGTAACATCTAGAAGGCACCTGAACAAAATTAATCGTGTGCAGACCTGTATAAGTACCCTGCAGGAGAAATCAAGATCCTTTTCCCGGTCCCTATACAACCAGCAACCTTCTGACAACGTTTTCCTAGATCTCAAAGACGTGCGTGTAGCGCACAGTTCCAGTCCAATAGGAAACCAGACGACATGCTACTGTCACCATGGAATAGTGGCCCTTCGCATCACGTGTACAAATCCTTGTCAGTGTCATTCCAAACGCACCATTACTCCCACATAGCGGTGCTGTTGCTACAGATGGCACTCTGCCTATCGTGCACAAACTGGCGCAAGTGTCCGGGACGCTTCGCCGCCTTGCCCGACATCTCCCATTGAACTGCTGTATGTATTGTATGTTTGTCCGTCGTGTCCGACGATGACCTCCAAAACAGCAGAGGAGGCAGCTGCTGTTTTGGAAACTGGGAAGAAATTTGATTATAGTGGAGATGCCTTGCCCACAGTACATCCCCACTCTCTCGGCCAAGTGGGCATAAGGACAGTCAGCGTTGGAGATGTTCTCCAAAGGCCAACCAGCCCCCAGGGCTGCAGCACATAAGGACTGTGCGAGTCAGGCCTCCTAGTCAGAGAGTCAAAGTCGATCACTAAAGACTAAGCTGTAAAGTGGAATTCCATGAGTGGTAAAGCTACTGGTCACACAGCCTCTCACTTTGCTGTTGCCTGCCCCCAATGTCAATGGTTTAATCAAGAACTGTGATAAAGCCCAGGCGCTGACAAGACGAACAGAAACAACAACATGGGGCTCGTTCATCTGATCAAGGCATCCCATACTCTGGAATGATACGCCCCGTCCAAGATCGGCTGCCCAGATAAGGCTGTGGTATTTTCTGATTAGTTTGTTTTACTTTAACATAAATTAAGGTCTATGCAAGTACATGCAAACAAACAAATAAAAACCCAACCAACCAAACCAAAATACATCTGACCCGTTCCTTGATATCAATACGCTGAAGCAAGGATGTTTATTGAGAGAGAGCATGTCCACCCTTAAGCCCAAACAAAGCAAACAAAATAAAAGCAAACACATAGAGACTAGCCAAAAGAAACAAACAAACAAACAAACAAGCCTTACTGACGTTTTGAAAATAAATAAAATCAGGAAAACGAACAAATAAGCGGGTTAGGAATGGGGACAGGGTAGGGGCCTAGCAATGCTTGGAGTCTTCACGATGCGCCGCCCACACACGTAATACAGATGACAGACAGTCAAGGAGCATGCGAAGCGAAGCAGTGCTTTTGACAAGGGCTTCAATCAAACTTCAGGGATTTCTTCTAGTTTGTTGGGTTTTGTTTTTGTTTTTGTTTCGTTTTGTGAATTTTTATGTGTTTTTGTATGTTTTATTTTCTGGGTTTTTTGTTTTGTTGTGTTTGGGGGGGGGGGGGGGGGGGGGGGGGGGGGGGTTGGAGGAGTGGGGGGGGGGTTGTTTGTTTTTCTTGGTGAGGTGGGAGGTGGGGGGGGGGTGTTCTTGGGTATAGCCTCACACAGTTATTACAACCTCCGCATGTCCATCAAACTTAAGGGAATTTTTTTTTAACACTACTGATTTTTGTCAAACCATAATGCGCTGCCAAACAGAACTAACAGAAACTTGCCAACTGCTTTTTCTTACGTTTCAAGAAATTGTGGCGAGCGAATAACTGCGCTTTTGTCACAATCCTGCACTTTTTTGTTCTGTGTAAAAGCAAGCAAGCTAGTAAGCATGCAAGAGAGAGAGAAAGAAAGAGAGAGAGAGAGAGAGAGTGTGTGTGTGTTGTGTGTGTGTGTGGTGTGTGTGTGTGTGTGTGTGTGTGTGTGTGTGTGTGTGTGTGTGTGTGTGTGTGTGTGTGTGTGTGTGTGTGTGAGTGAGTGAGAGAGACGAGAGAGAGATTCTTTTATTTCGAGAATAATGGAATAAGCAATTATGTTCTATTTTACATCCAGTCCCCGTGTGTATACAGCTTTGTATTTTTTATCCGTTCCCGCGCGCGCGCGCGCGCGCGCGCGCGCGTGTGTGTGTATGTGTGTGTGTGTTTGTACGCGCGTGTGCGTGTGGAGAGAAAGAGAGACACACACACACACAGAGACAGACAGGAGGAAGAGAATCCAGTTTGACGGGCCTCGAGCTTTCCTGCCATGTCCGGGGAAAAAGGCTGGACTGTAAGAAGGACATGAGTTGACAAGATGAACCTGTCCTTCAGTAAGTGATAAAACGTCTGCTGTGTTCTGCTTCCTCACACATTCTCTACCAGAGGGGCGACATGAATGATTTGACAACCAGCTCTCTCTCTCTCTCCATCTAAAGTTCTCTCTGTCTTCATTCCTTCCTTCCTTCCGCCTCTCCTTCGCAGTGCTTCCTTCTATTCACTCAGCCTTCGGACCTGTCCAGTCTGAGATGTTGTCCTCCTCTCATCTCCTTCTCTGGCACTCCCTCATTCTCCATGCTTGTACTGTGCCTTGCAGGAGGATGACTGTCATAGCAATCCCCTTTACATCGAAATACGTGCTTCATCCCATGTTCTAAAAATGAACGAAATTTGATTTTTCTTTGCGTCATCACATTTCTTTTCTTTCTTTTTTTTTTTTTTTAAACCGACGGTAGGGAAGTTTCTAAGCAGAATTCCATGGGGACCAGCCACGAAATGTCAGACAGAAATAGGCACTCTCTGTTGTTGTTTTTTAAAAATCTATTTATTTTTCTTTTCCTCATTTATTTCTTCATTTTTTGGCAAACCAGGACACTAGAGCAGAATTAATCAGCTTGGCACTGGCCGCAGGCACAGCTGGCGTGGCAGACAATGGCCTTTGCTAAGTTGACAGGTGCGATGCGATAGATGTCAGCATCTCCTCCAGTTGCGAGCCTCTAGCTAGTAAGTAGGCTGGAGCTGCAAGTTTGTGTGGGTGGTAAGATAGGTATAGTCTGTCTGTGTTTATGGGTGGAGGTGAGGTGAGAGGGAGGATGGTGGAGTTGGGGTGGGTTGGGGAGGGGGTGGTGGTGGGGGGGGGGGGGGGGGGGGGTGTTAGAGAGGTTTTGGTATCAGTTGTGGTTTTTTTTATTATATGAACCCCCGCAAAACAAAACAACCCAAGTGCATTGTGTGAAGGGGTTATATGTTTGTTTTTCTTTGGTGTTTTCTTTTTCGTATGGTATAACTTGTTTGTTTATTTTGCTTTTTAAGGGGTGAGAAGCCCTTTATCGTGCCATAGCAAAAATTAGTTCCAGCATGGAAAATAAGCACTGAGGGAGAGAGAGAGAGAGAGAGAGAGAGAGAGAGAGAGAGGACAGAGACAGACAGACAGACAGACAGACAGACAGACAGACAGACAGACAGACAGACAGACAGACAGAGACACAGAAACAACGACAGAGTCGGAGACGACACGCAGAATACAGATAAATCACAGAGAAGAGTGGTGTAAAGGATTACTCTAATACTAAAAAAAAACCAAACAAACAAAAACCAAAACAGAAAAAGCACACAGCTAAGATCAAAAGAAAGAAACGGGAAAGAAGGAAGGAAGGAAGAACAAACAGTGTGGGGTTGAGAGGATCCAGTAACATAAGGATGACTACTACAACACAAGAAGACCCAACAGCTAAAGATGCTGGTAGGCTCTGGATGGAGAGAGAGCACTGAATCACCTCCTTACCCCACTGATGCCCTGCTAGAGGGGAACACCTGTCTCCATCTGCTGCCTTCCCTCACCCCCACCCCTCCCCCTACACCTCCCTCCACTTCCCTCCCATCCCCTCCCAACAGGCAGACGATGTTTCTCACGGCAATTGTTTGGTTGTCTTGGATTGCCTCCAGAAAACTGGGAACAAAGTAACATTCGGTTTGGGAGGCCCGTCACTGTGGTAGCTAGCGAGCTAGCTAGCTGCTTCATCAGTTCCTGCTGTGACTAGACACCCCCCCCCCCCCCCCAAAAAAAAAAAAAAAAAAAAAGTTACCTTACATTATATTTTTTTCTTGGTGTGATCAGATTGAGTAGTTATATTATATAAAAAATTGCGTGGTGGAACCGATTTTGTGTGTGTGGTGTGTGTGTGTTGTGTTGGGTGTTGTGTGTGTGTGTGTGTGTGTGTGTGTGTAGTGTGGATATTTCGAACTTAGATTTGTAGCCTTAAACAGGTCATGTTCAGTTCTGTCCCAAGTCATATGTCCAAGTGATTTTGTCTAGCAGAAAATTAAAAAGGACAGAACTGTTTAGTTTAGAAACAAGATACTATCACATTCTCTCTCTCTCTCTCTCTCTCTCTCTCTCTCTCTCTCTCTCTCTCTCTCTCTCTCTCTCGCTCCCTTTCTCTCTCTCTCCCTCATAAGGCAAAATAAAGAACAAACAAAAATCCCTGCTGTTTATTCTAGCCCGGTATTTCGGCTGTGGTGCTTTCCTTTGGGCTGTTTGAATGTGACGTCCTGCGCGCGTGCACGCGTGTGTGTGTCTGCCTGTCTGTCTACTTGTGTGCACACTTGTGCGCGTGCATGCACTCATTTCATTCTGCCAAACCTACACCAAAACTGCTGGTGAATTATCTGAACTAGTGTTAGATATAAGAAATAATGGAACCACCCTACCATCTGCACATTATCGATGCTTTGATACCATTGACTGAAAGAGGGCACACATCTCCCCACTGAATGATAGCTGTGTAGACTGCCTTTGTCTAACTTCTTTCTTGACTTCTTCAGGAGTTGTTGGGGCTTGGCACTGATTTGTTTTTTAAGCAGTGCACATTGCACAAGCGAAACTTGGCTCAAAAGCATCCAACCCTCCAGGATAACAATTATGTATGTTAGTCCGTCGTTTTCGACGATGACCTCCAAAACAGCAGAGGAGGCAGCTGCTGTTTCGGAAATTGGGCAGAAATTTTATTATAGTGGAGATGCCTTGCCCACAGTACATCCCCACTCTCTCGGCCCAATTATTCTCTCCCACGCCGAAGTCGGAGGCGCTAGGCCTGACTTGTCAGGCGCTTAATGGCAGCGCAACGCATTTTCGTGCATGACAGGCAACAATAGAAGAAGAAGAAGCTGGCTGAACCGATCCCTCTTCATGCCGGCGATTGCATGCTGGGTATGGTGAAGTAGTCATCCCTTCCAGTGGCCTGGCCTTGGCTGGCCCTCTCTTCTGTAAAGATGGATACGATTCTTAATGCCTGCTCAAGATTCTCTGCATTCGTTTGCTAATGAAATCTCAGTTTAAACTCTTGAGTCAGAGGACTTTGCAGGCACAAGATGTTTAGTATGCCCTGCAAATAGAACCTCGGTTTATACTCCTCTTCAGAGGACCCCAGGTACAAGATGTTTCATTTTGGCATGACTATGAGATCTCAGTTTATACTCTTATAATCAAGTGACTTGCGGGTACAAGATGTTTGGCACGCGTTTGCATCTATATGGGATCTCACTTTATAGTCTCATTCAGAGGGCATGTAAGGGACTGGAGTCAATAGTACCCATGTTAACTCCAGAGGATAAATCCCCCTCAAACAGAGACTTCAGTGGCGACTCAAACCTTGGCACTGGCTTAAAGCAGTGCAGGGGGGAAATCTATAGATCTGCATTGGCTGCAAGGATCGTTGTGGAAGTTCTTTACGTAGTGCTGAGAGGCTCAATTAAGGTGCAGAACGGGAAAGCTGCCCGAGTCAAGTGCTCTTTTATGGAAATACAACTAATTGACCACTTTGATCTTTTTCATGTCTGATACTTACTGCCGAGTGTCGTGAGAACAGCTGATAAAGGGAACATCACTGCACTACCCTCACAGGTGGAAAAAGGAATGTGTGTGGGGGGGGGGGGGATTAATCAATGAAAGGATAGAATCAGTAGAAACAGTGATGTGAGGGGGTAGAAGTAAGAAGTAAGACGAAAGCTGCAGTGTGTGTGAATGTGTGTGTGTGTGTGTGTGTGTTTGTGTGTGTGTGTGTTGGTGTGTGTGTGTGTGTGTGTGTGTGTGTGTGTGTGTGTGTGTGTGTGTGTGTGTGTGTGTGTTAGCAAGATCAATTCAGTTCCACGCAATTCAAAACTACCCACCCTCCATCCTACTTTCCTGAGAGGGAAGGGTTCTTGCTTAGTTCATCTTGCCCACATTACAGATCCACTGCCTGACGAAGTTCACAGGGACGCCCTGATGACTCCTTAGAAGTCAAAGATAAAAAAGTCATGTTCTGTCACTGTGTCCAAGTGACAGAACTGTCATGGCGCAGCCAGGCCGAAAGCTGTGTCAGTTTAGGATTTAAGCCAGCCAACAAGACGTACACTAATATGATTGTTGTCATGCTTCAACACGTTATGTTGAGACGGCCTTCAGCCATGACCAACTTTGTGCATAGAGGAGTAAAGAGTCCTCTGCAGTCAAGGCCTGGCCGCCACTATTGTGAGGTACTGGAACATAGTCTTACACGCCAATTTCGTGTCCAGGGTGTACTTCCAGTCTCACAGTGATTCCCAGGTGTGATGAACAAGACAAAACGCATAATTTGTTCTGGTTGACCCCCCCCCACCCCACCCCTCCCCGCTCCCACAGGGTACAAGCTGGTGAACGTGCAACAACAAACAATAGCATAACAGCATAATTACCAAACAATTCAGAACCACCACCACCCCTCCTCTCCCCCCCCCCCCCCCCCCCCCCCCCCCCCCCCCCCCCCCCCCGCCGCTCAGTGAAGTAAACTAATTGAGATTAAAAGAGGGAGAAGATGAAGAGGCATTAAGTTTAGGAAGGAGGGGCGTTCTCTGCCTGCTTGAGCTGTATTTGTTGATGAACTGCTGGGTGATGGTGACGTGAAGCAATCCATTCCTCAGGGCTGAGGTGCTGAAGGTGATAGCCATTCATCAGCACCCAGCCTGCCTCCTGTCTCTGATCACCCGCTCTGTCTCTCTTCATCAACACTGTTGCCAGGCCTGATCTATCTCTCCCAGGACAATTTGTCACTGCCCTCCTTCCTTCCTTCCTTCTTCCTTCCTTCCTTCCTCCTCCCTCTCCTTGTCAGGGTGCTTGGCTGGGCTCCTTCTTCCCTGGTAGTCCGCCCTCTTCTGCTCTTGTGGAGTGCAGAGAGACTGGCTGTCAAGGAACATTGTTACGGGATTGTTAATGGTAAAACTTCTCTCTTGGACAGGGATTTTGGATGAATGGACTAGGCAGTGTAGTACCTGTCCTTGTCAGCAGCGTCTCCTGTCTGGAAACTGGAGGACTAGCTGTTATTTCTCAGCAAGATCCACTCACTCACTCTTTGGAAATAGGATCCACTCTCTCTCTCTCTCTCTCTCTCTCTCTCTCTCTCTCCTCTCTCTCTTTCTCCTCTCTCTCTCTCTCTTCTCTCTCCTTCTCTTCTCCTTTTCTCTCTCTCTCTCTCTCTCTCTCTCTCTCTCTCTCTCTCTCTCTCTCTCTCTCTCTCTGACATCAAGATCCTTTTGTAGCAGGATCCAGCTTGGTTTTTTTGGAAGTAGGATCCACTTCTTAGAAGCAGGATCTACTCTTCTCAAGTGGGATTCCTGACCTGGATGCAGGATTCACTCTGTCAGGATCCACTCTCTACCAGCAGGATTTACTCTCTGGCGGCAGGGTGTAATCTTTTGACAGGATCTAGATCTGTTGTCTCTCAGCAGGATCCATTCCTTTTAGCAGGATCCACTCAATCAACGGGATCCATCCTTTCATCAGAATCCACTGTCTCATAAGAATCCACTCCTTAAGGAGAATCTAGCCCTTGTGAGGATGATATTTTTTCCTGTTATGCTACATATCACCTTCATTTTTTTACCACTTATCCTTCTGTTTTCCTATATCACTCTTACATTCATACTGCACGTAATAAGGCAAAAACAGAAATAAGAAACACTTTTTCTAAAAACAAACAACAACAACAAACTTTTTTTCAAAAACCCAACAACCACAACCTAGCGTCTGTCTCAAAACTCATGTGATTTTGACCAAATTTGGTTTGTTCGATTTTATTTATTTTTCGGCAAACACGGTCCTTTATTGCCTGCTAGCTTTCTAACCCCACTATGCATGCGCGGGGTCAACACTGTAGGGAACACAAGCAATCCTCATTTGATGATCATTTCCAACTTTCTCATGACTATCTGGTATTGCTCTATGTCCTCAATCCTAAAAACAAGTACACAGTGCGTTTTTTCACACTTAGAAAAATCTGTGAAAATCAACATTATTTTCTGACTAGCACTCTATAGAAGATACTACTTGATCAGGAAGCTAAAGTTGGAGTGTATCCATAGCAAGATCAATTTCCTGTTAGTAAGTCTTTTGTCATTCACCAGGACCCACTTCCTGTCAGCAGTATCCACTTTTCAGGATGTATTCACAGTCATCATGATCACAAAATGCACAACGAAAAAAGGTCCATAAATAAATATTACCAGGAGTCAGTTTTGCTTGTTGGTACTGTCAAAAATCCTTCCCCTACCCACATGGCACTGACTGCCCCCTACAGAGACTGCCTGCCTGTCTGCCTGCCTGCCTGCCTGCCTGTGTGGAAGGCTACTATGCTACACACGCCTAGTAGACACAGGGAGGGGGGTTAAGGAGGGTAGCACCTGTCCCTGTCAATTCAGCATTGTATGTGGCAGAGTCTACCTGTGTCTGGGCTATCACCAGCCAAAAAGAAAACAGTGTTTTGGTACAAAGAGTAGCTGTACACCAGAAGTGCTGTTTTCTTGGTGAACACTGTACGTTGCTATTGACACTGCTAAGTCTGTGACCTCAAAGCATAATATATTTCATCATTTACTCTTTAAAATATTATGTTGAGGTTGTCTTCTGCCAAGTCATTTGTTTAGCATAACAACAACCTGATGTCGAAGAATGGCTGTCTGTATGGTGAGGTACTTGAAAAAAAATGATGCAGGCAAACTTCTCATCCAGTATAATTATATTTACAGCCTGGAAGTGATTTGCAGGTGTGATGAGGGGAATAGAGTGAATATTCTGGGTGACCCCCAGGGTGTTAAGCTGGTGAGCGTGCAACAATGACATTATGTATGTTGTCAAGTCGCTGGCTACACACAACAGAGCTCCAGTACTGTCACGTATTGTTTGCCACAATCAGAATTGGTGTTATGAATTGTAGGTGAACAATTACAAAAATATAGAGGCATGGGATGTATCTTTGGAAAACTCCAACAGTCAATAAAATCTTTGCCAGTGTATGGGTAGGGCTTTTGTCCATTTTCCAGCATTGATGAAAAGGTCATGATGAAATAAACACATTTTTTTTAATTATGAAAAAAATGAAAGAATTCGTGTGTTAAAATTTTGCACAATAATGCTAACTGTTGTTGATGTATTGTTCCTTGATTGAATACGCACGTTAAAGATTAGTCATGTCAGTATTTTCGGGGTTACGAAAACACTAATACACCCACTGACAAAAAAGGGTAGTTTCTTAAAAAACATGAATTTGTACTGTGGAAACTTTCACCCTAAACAATCTTCTTCCCCCGATAAATACCCTCTTAAAACACACACACACACACACACACACACACACACAAAGAAACAAAGCACAAACAAACATAACTATGATATTTCAAGAAGATAGGAATCTTCAGGTATTATCATTGGTCAGACAGGAGAAAACAGTCACCCAAACAAAAGCCCAAAACACTGCACCCACTGTAGCAGCTAGGTCCCACAACACCTGTTAGTTGTCAGAGTATGTTGTGTGTGTATGCATGAACATATGTACACGTGCCTGGATTCTCCTAGGTTTGTGCATATTTATACGACCTAGTGCTGTTCACTTCAATCAGTTTTGTTTGTTTCTCTTGTTGTATCTCGCCAATGCTGGTATGGGCGTAGAGTGTCTGACACCCACGAGAAGAACTCAGAAGTCTACTCTACTATAGCTCTCCTTCGGCCTCGCTCTACTCAACACTACTACTCACCTCACCTCACCACACCAGCCCCTCAAGGAACAAACAGCAAAGCTCAGGCAGGCATTGTGTTTTTCCTCCAGCCGAGCTCCCCTAGTCTGACAGACAGACAATAGGCAAAAGAGTTACGTAGGCACTCTTGCCTCGGTGTTGTTGGCTAGGCTAAGTTATGCAGACTCTTTGCTGTGTTTACATTCCTGCTGCCACCCCACACCCTGCACCCTGCACCCCCAATAAAATGCAGCTGCTATCAGCGACCCACTGGCTGCAGCCACACCTTGATATAACACCTTAGGCTGCTGCTGCTGATGCCTTTGCTTTCTTTCTCTCTTCCTTTCTCTCTCTTTTTTTTATATTGTGCTTTGCTGTTTTGTTTCCTTTGCTATAAGTCTTCTATTTAGTCAATCTTTTCAAACTGTTATCGTGCGCGAATGCTCACGCACTATCAGTACACACGCTTGCAAGCATGTGCAAGGTTATATGGGTGCTCTGCTAGTGCGTGCACGTGCATGCATGCAGCATTACCATAGATACTGTGCGTGCGTACGTGCACATACTCACACAGAGACGCACGCACGCACGCAAGCACAGACCCACACACACGTACAAACACACATTCACACACACACATTCACACACATTCACACACGCGTACGCGCGCGTGCTATATCGGGTCAGTATCTCTTTTGTGACAGATTTATGATCATTATAGTCCACCAGGTGTGGGAGATGACATGTAGACTTTTGTTTTGTTATGTTTTGTTTATGTTTTGTTTTAAGTTTGGCTTGGTTTAGAGGGTTTTCCTGGTCCTCGGCTAGAGCTCCAAGGTTCACCCCCCGTTGTTTTTTTAATCCACCATTAAGGTAGCCGCATTGCCACTGCGGGGCTATTTTGGTGGGTGTTTTCTTTTTTTGGTCCTTCGGTGCGCAGATAACCTTTCCTGTGTATCTCTGCTTGCCAAGATTACCAGCTGCGCAGCAGTGATTATCAGAATAGCAGAGCACCAGACAAGTTACACACTGATCCCGCCACTGACATCTGGCTAGCGATTACTTTTTTTTCTTTTTTTTTTTTCTTTTTTTTTTAAGGGGGGGGGGGGGGGGGGGGGCATGTTTTGGACACTTGGTAGCTAATAGCCCGCTTACTCATTCATCCGTCTGTCTTTGTGTCTGTGCGTGCGTGCGTGTGTGTGTGTTTGTCTCTCTGTCTCTCTTTTCCCCCATGTCTCTGTCTCTCTCTGTCTCTCTCTTTCCCCCTCTCCCTCTGTCTCTGTCTCTCTCTCTCTCTTAAAAAGTAGGGAGCAAACGAAGACCTCTGAATACTGGGCCTGTCCTTACCAAAGTAAGTAAAAGGAAGAATCATTTCCTATTATCGTCAGACTTTCTAAGTTAAAGGGGGAAGGAGGAGGAGGAGGAGGAGGAGGAGGAAGAAGAAGAAGAAGAAGAAGAAGAAGAAGAAGAAGAAGAAGAAGATGATGATGATGAACAAGAAGACCAAGAAGATGATGATGATGATGATGAAGCAGGAGAACAACAACAACAACAACAACAACAACAACAACAAAAAGATAGTTTATTATAAATGAGTGGAGCCCCTATCATTAAAGTATAACTGTGACAGATTTTAACGTTACAGTCTGTTCTTCTTTTGTTTAAGAAGAATAATTATAATACAGGCTGACACCATCAACTTGAAATATCTATAGGTAATAATGTCAAAAGTACAGTGAGTATTGCTTGCTTAAACGTTTCAGAAACTGCTAGCAGAATTCAAGGTAGCTAAATCATAAACTGATAATATGTTGCTTTGTCATTACAACTTTTGTTATAGGTTTTTTTATATTACAAACCTTGATATGAAAGTGACCTTATAGCTTTGGGTGTTTTTTCTCCCATAACTCCGAGGTTCACCCATGGTGAAATTTTGTATATATAACTAATGCGACCGTTTTTGCTCACCATGAAGGTAGCCGCGTTCATAATTTGAATGATAATTATCTGAATACAACACCAGTGTGCAAGCTAGTTTTGTTTTAATTTTGTCATCCGTTCATACCGGCACACTATGCCCTACTCTTTTTAAAAGGCGGAACGGGTTTGAACGTGCGCACATAACGTTCTGTGTGCGGTGGCGCTGGGAAACGTCTGGTTATTGTTTCACCCGAATGACTTTCGGGTGGGTGGGGTGGGTACGGTAGTGGTGTTATATCCAGGGGAAATATTCCCCTTGAGCTGATGCCTCTATGGTAGCTCGAACCCAGACCGTCAGATTTATTTATTCTTTTATATCGAGGGAATAAGCACTCGTGTAGGTTTTTTTTACATCCATTCCCCGTGTGTATGCGGTTTTGTAAATGTTGTCATCCGTTCCCACCAGCACACAATGGCTTTCTCTTTCGAAAAGCGGAACAGGATTTAACATGGACGCAAGATGTTCTGCGTGCGTTCGCACACTGGGCTTCGGTTTATAGTCTCCTCCGAAGGACTTTTGGGGGAGAGTGGAGTCTGCACTGATGTTAACTCCAGGGGAAAATATCCCCTTGAACGGGATTCGAACCCGGGTCGTCAGATTGCAAACGCAATGTTCTAACCACTAGGCTATTCCGTCCCCAGATCAAGAGTGCAGCGCTCCTAGCCACTGGGCTACCCCAACCTCCTGCCCACCCCGATATGATTTTATTTGGAAATGAGATGAGTAAATGAGTCTCTTCCACTGCCGCCTTGGGTTGTTTATGACAGTGGAACGAAAATATAGAGAGAAATAGATGAAATGCTAGCAGGCCTACGATTTCTCATATATATATATATATATTATATATATATATATATATATATATATATATATATATATATATATTATATTTTTTTTTTTTTGTTCAGTTATATATATATATATATATATATATATATATTATATATATATATATATATAAACTGATTGTATAAAAAGCAGCAGCTACATGTGTTACAAGCACATGGACTTGCATGCCCTCAAAACTACACAACACACAACACACAACACACACCACACAGCACACACAACCACAAAACACCACACACACACAACACACACAACACACACACACACCACACACACAAACAACACACAACACCACAACACACAACACACACCACACTTCCTCCTTACTATTTTCATTGTAACTGGAGGAACGCCAGCACACTCCAAGGTATTTTACAGCGCTTTATTCTTCCATTTCTTTAGACACCCGTACCGGGCCCCTCCCTACATCCCTGCATAATACTTTTTTTTCTCTATCTGTCTGTATCTGACCTAAATGGGATGGTCTATCTCTGTCTATATCTGACCTAAATCTGATGGTCTATCTCTATCTGTGTTGTATCTTACCTAAATCTCGTGGTCTATCTCTATCTGTCTGTATCTGACCTAAATCTCATGGTCTATCTCTATCTTTCTGTATTTTACCTAAATCTGACGGTCTATCTCTATCTGTCTGTATCTGACCTAAATCTCATGGTCTATCTCGTTGTATCTGACCTAAATATCATGGTCTATCTCTATCTGTCTGTATCTTTCCTAAATCTCATGGTCTATCTCTATCTGTCTGTATCTTTCCTAAATCTCATGGTCTATCTCTATCTGTCTGTATCTTTCCTAAATCTCATGGTCTATCTCTATCTGTCTGTATCTTTCCTAAATCTCATGGTCTATCTCTATCTGTCTGTATCTTTCCTAAATCTCATGGTCATCTCTATCTGTCTGTATCTTACTAAATCTCATGGTCTATCTCTATCTGTCTGTATCTTACCTAAATCTCATGGTCTATATCTGTCTGTATCTGACCTAAATCTGATGGTCTATCTCTATCTGTCTGTTGCATCTTACCTAAATCTCATGGTCTATCTCTATCTTTCTGTATTTTAACTAAATCTGATGGTCTATCGCTATCTGTTTGTATCTTCCCTAAATTTGATGGTCTATCTCTATCTGTCTGTTCTATCTTACCTAAAATCTGAGGGTCTGTCTCCATCTGTCTGCATCTTCCCTAAATTTGAGGGTCTATCTCTGTCTGCATCCTACTAAATCTGATGGTCTATCTATTTCTCTCTGTATCTTACCTCAAATCTTATGATCTATCTTTGTCTGCATTTTCCCTAAATTTGACGGTCCAGCCTCTCTCTCCTCTATCTAGTCTACCTGTTCCCATACCCCTGGACTTAACATCAGTGCAGACTCCACTCTCCCCAACAGTCCTTCGGATGAGACTATAAACCGAGGCCCAGTGTGCGAACGCACGCAGACCATCTTGCGCGCACGTTAAACCCTGTTCCGCTTTTCGTAAGAGTAGGCCATTGTGTGCCGGTGGGAACAGATGACAAAATTTACAAAACCGCATATACACGGGGACTGGATTTTTTTTTAAAGCACATAAGTGCTTATTCCATTATCATCTATATAAAAGAATAAAATAAATAAATAAAAAATACCTTAGCACCTGGGCATTATTCATCCACTATAGGAAGTAATACTATGTAACATAGCCTTCCATCCAGAGTAGTCTTTCCATGGGGTCATGTCTTGTACCTCTCTCTGTGCCAGGTCACGCCCGTGTCTCTAAAGTCTTACTGTGTCTCTGTGTGTCTAACTGTGTCTCCCAGTGTCTGTCTTTTTGTCTATATTATGTTTGTGTGTTTGTCTGCCTGTCGGTTTGTCTATAATTATGCTCCTCTGTCTCTCTCTGTTTGTCTCTGTCTCTCTCTGTCTCTGTGCTGTCTCTGTCTCTTTGTCTCTCTGTCTCTGTGCTCTCTCTGTCTGTCTCTGTCTGTCTCTGTCTAAGTCTCTGTCTCTATCTCTCTCTCTCTCTCTCTCATATCTCTCTCTCTCTCTCTCCTCTCTCTCTCTCTCACCTCTCTCTCTCTCCCTCTCTCTCTCTCTCTCTCTCCCCTCTCTCTCTCTCTCTCTCTCTCTATTTTTGTAGCTGACTTTGTGGTATACAGTAACATGTTGGTCGTGTGGTGTGTGTTGTTGTGTGTGTGTGTGTGTGCGTGCGTGCGTGCGTGCGTGCGTGCGTGCGTGCGTGTGTGTGTGTGTGTGTGTGTGTTAAAACTAAAATACTAAGCAGTTCGGCAACCCCCTTCATGTATGGGCCAATGGCCTTTTTGTGAATAAATCGTTCGAGTTCGAGTTCGAGTTCGAGTTCTCTCTCTCTCTCGTCTTTCTCCTCTGCCTACCTGCTCTCTTGCTTCTTTTTCCGGACTTACCTGAATCACAAAGACATACCACACCTCTTTCAGGCCTTGTTTTTCTTTCCCTTTTCTTTTCTCTTTTGGTTGGTCGGTCGGTCGGTCGGTCGGTTGGTTGGGTGTTATTTTTTTTTCAATAGGGTTCTTTCAGACAGTACAATTCCTCTGTTCTATCACTCTCTTTGTTTCCCCCTTGGTCATTTTCTTCCTGTCACCTCCTTTTTGTTTTGTTGTTGTTGTTGTTGTTGTTTTTTTGTCTGCCTTTTTTTTTTGTCCATTATTCTGCCCTTTTTGTTCCCCAGAAAGACTTGAAAGGTAACAATTCTCTCTTTTGCCAAAGTCGGATGTGCTGGGCCCGACTTGTCAGGTGTTTAACGGCAGCGTGACGCATTTTCGCTCATATAACAAACAACAAATAGTTGCTGTCTGAGCGTTTGACGTAGAAGGAGAATTTAGTGTAATTATTTTTCTCTCCTTTTTCCTGGGACAATTTTTTGTTGTTGGTTTGTACCTGACTCTGTCTGTCTATGTCTCTTTCGTTGCGTCTGTCTGTCTGTCTGTCTTTCTTTCTTTTTTCTGCTTCTTCTTCTTCATCTTCTTTTTATTATAATTATTATATTATTTTTAATTCTCCTCCTCCTCCTCCTTACATTGTTTGCATTTTCTTTTTTGCATTTTTTTTTCTTTTTCATAATTCTTCTTCTTCTTCTTCTTCTTCTTCTTCTTCTTCTTCTTCTTCACATTTTTCTTCTTCTTCACATTTTTCTTCTTCTTCTTCTTCTTCTCTTCTTTGCATTCTTCTTCGCATTCTTCTTCGCATTCTTCTTCTTCTTCTTCGCATTCTTCTTCGCATTCTTCTTCTTCTTTACATTCTTCTTCTTCTTCTTCTTCTTCTTTTTCTTCTTCTTCTTCGCATTCTTGCATTATTCTTCTTCGCATTCCAAGCATTCTTTTTCGTATTCTTCCTCGCATTCTTCTTTTTTGCAATTTTTCTTCCAATTCTTCTTCGCAATTATTTTCTTCTTCGCAATTCTTCTCCTTCACCTTCTTCTTCTGTTTCGCAATTTGTCTTCTTTTTCTTCTTCTTCTTCGCAGTTCTTCTTCGCAATTCTTCTTCTTTTTCTTCTTCTTCTTCGCAGTTCTTCTTCGCAATTCTTCTTCTTTTTCTTCTTCTTCTTCGCAGTTCTTCTTCGCAGTTCTTCTTCTTCTTCAAAAGTCTTCTTCTTCTACGCAATGCTTCTTCGCAGTTTTTCTTCTTCGCATTTCTTCATTTTTTATTTTCTTCTTCTTCTTCTTCTTCTTCTTCTTCTTCTTCTTTCTTCTTCTTCTTCTTCTTCTTCACAGTTCTTCTTCTTCTCCTTCTCCTCAATCTCGTTCGCAGTTCTCTCTTCTTTCCAACTCTTCTTCTTCTTCTTCTTCTTCTTCTCTTCTTTTTTTCTTCTTCTTTGCAGTCTTCTTCTTTGCAGTCTTCTTCTTTGCATTCTTCTTCCTCGCAATTCTTCTTCTTCTTCGCATTCTTTGCATTCTTCTTCTTCGCATTCTTCTTCATCGGAATTCTTCTTCCTCTTTTTCTTCTTCGCAATTCTTCTTTTTCATTTTCTTCTTCTTCTTCTTCTTTTTTCTTCTTCTTCTTTTTCTCCTTCTTCTGTTCTTCTTCTTAGCATTCTTCTTTAATTATACTTCCTCCTCCTCCCCCTCCCCCCTCCCTGCTCTTCCTCTGCGTCCCTCCGTCTCTCTTTTCTCTCTCTACTCTCTCGCCTCTCTCTCTTCTCTCTCTTCCTTTCTCTTTCTTTTTCTGTCTGTCTCAACCTAGTGAGGTCTACTCTCCTTCAGGAGGGGAGGGGGGGAGGGTTACTGTGTGAGGTGTGGCAGTGATACAATCAAGAGGCGCCTCATTGACAGCAGCCTGCCTACCTGTGGCGCACGGAGGAGACTGGGTGCACCCCAAATAGTCCCCTCTGCGAAAAATGGTCCATTTGGCTCGCTGCTGAAGAAAATGGTCCATTGTTTCGGCATGTCGCTTCTAGAGAGAAAAAAAAACACAAACTCGTCTTTTGTTATAAACTGTCACCACTGTATAAAAAATAAGAAAAAAGAAAATCCAAAAATTGTTGCGAGCGTTTTATGGTTTTGTTTCTGTTGCCCCAAAACCCAATGACTCCAGTATAATTGGTAGGTCCTTAACACTGGGGACGGGACGGGACAGGGTAGCTCAGTGGTCGGAGCACTCGCTTTTTCCCCAGCCAAGGTTAAGCAGCATCGAGGGTGGT
Source organism: Rapana venosa (assembly GCA_028751875.1). Classification (NCBI taxonomy): domain Eukaryota; kingdom Metazoa; phylum Mollusca; class Gastropoda; order Neogastropoda; family Muricidae; genus Rapana; species Rapana venosa. The sequence goes on from CM054135.1 coordinate 70,959,287, forward strand.
TACCAGTTGGATGGGTGACCGTTTGTGCGCCTTGGCATCAGTACAGGCCCCCTAGTTCACCCAGCTGTAAATGGGTACCTGCCTCTTTAGGGTCAGGGAAGGTAAAGCAGCGAGGGAGAGAAGATGGGCACCGCCTCAATATGCTGGCCCCTAGAGAAGTGAGGTCTGACGCCTTGCTCCCCTACGACATAATTATAGGTTATGGGACACTTTACCTTTACCTTAACACTGCTTCAAGCAGGCGGTTTTCATTAATTATGTAGCCTGGCCACAAGTAGTTGTAAAGTTTTAGAATGGTGCAACCACTATTTCCTCATAAGTGTACGCAGTTAAAGTGAACACATATTCTAAGGCAGGAAAATAAAACATGCACTTGTCAGTTGAATAAACAACAAACTAAGGGTGTCCCCATTAACTGTGCGGTCGTTGGGCAGCGAGGTGTCAGAGACCTCAGCTTCTCTAGGGGCCAGCATATTGAGGGAGGCGCCCATCTCCTCTCCCTCGCTGCTTTACCTTCCCTGATCCTAAAGAGGCAGGTACCATTTACAGCTGGGTGATTTGGGCGACTATACTGAAGCTAATGCGCGCTAACGGTCACCCATCTACTTGGTAACCATGCTCCATGCTGCTTCACCTTAATTTGAGGAAAGCGAGTGCTCTGACTTCTGAGCTATTCCGCCTTCTAGTTTGACTACAGCTGGTAACATTTTTAACTATGTAACCACGGTTACGTCATAAGTGTACGCACTTTTAAGTCATCACAAACTAAGACAGGAGAAAAAAACATGCACGTGTGGGTTGGATACAGAAACACAAACTTCAAAGTTCATCTTTTTGCTTATCAAGATGACAGACATTGAACCTGGATCAAAGTTATGTATTTCTGTGATCAGTTACGGAGAAAGATTAAAAGACACTGAGAAAAATTGATGGTAAATATTGTCTGTGTCTTCCAGCATAGCTGGCCTGCTCTTCTGTAAAGAGATGGGTGGATTTGTAATGTACGTGCGAGATTGATGCATTCGTGTGTGCACTGGACTGTGGTTTATAACAGTGACTTTGATGCAAAAGGAATCAGAACCCCAGAAGGGAAAATCCCATTAGACAGATGGGCGGGACAAAGAATGGACTCTGGACCCTAGGGTTACTCCAGATTATGACCCTAACCCTCTGACCACTGAGCTATATGCTGTTGTTGTTGTATACTTATTATGTGTTCTCCAGCTTGGCACACTGGAGTCATCCACAATGTGCACTCTGACTCTCATCCCACCTAGGGAATCCCTGTGAAATCGATTGTAGGTATACATTGGGTGAGTAGTTTTGCCTATAGGACTGTTTTCAAGTATCTCGTCATCTCGACAGTCATACCCAAACCTCAGAGGACTTTTCTCCTTTCCAGAGAGTGTGCCAGCTGTTATGATATGAGCTTATCCTGGCTGAAGACACTCTCAGTATAACATTTAAAGCGATAACAACACTTTAATGTTGGTCTTGGCACTTTGCTCACATCCATAACTGACAAAACTTTAGGCCTGGGCCAGACTGGGCTAGCTGTAGTGTAGGCTTCCCTGAAAACAGGGACAAACAACTCCGTGGTTCTGAAAGGCCAGTGAAGGAGCTGCTGTGCATGGAACACGTTAGAGCTGCAATGAAAGCCTGACATGTCCAGTGTGTCTCAAGTTAACAGCGGTGACAGTTTGTAGCGTCAACACAAGTTTACACCAGAGGTAGTTTGTGGAATCGCAAGTTCACACTAGAGGTAGTTTGTGGTACCATAAGTTCATATCAGAGGTAGTTTGTGGTACCATAAGTTCATATCAGAGGTAGTTTGTGGTACCATAAGTTCATATCAGAGGCAGTTTGTGGTACCATAAGTTCATATCAGAGGTAGTTTGTGGTACCATAAGTTCACAGCAGAAGTAGTTTGTGGTACCACAACCTCACAGCAGTGATAGTTTGTGGTACTACTTGTTCAGAGCAGTGATAGTTTGTGGAGCTGTAAGTTCACAGCAGCAACAGTTTGTGGCACCACAGCCTCACAGCAGTGACACAGTGTGTAAGGTAGGGGCCACAAGTTCACAGCGAAGACCGTTTTTGCAGGAGGGCCCGAAGCAAGCGTGGGTGCAGTGGGGGGCTGTGCTGTGGGGTGTAAGCAGTGCTGACAGTCCTTAGCAGATCCCATTGATAACCACACTACCTCCCTGTAACAGTACTGCTTCACTGCCTCTCACCCCCCCTCACCCCCCTTCCCTACCACCCTCCCTCTTCCTTCCCTCCCCTACCCCCCCCCCCCTCCCCTCCGTCCTGCCCCCTACTTACTCCTTCCACTTTGTCTCTACTCTGTGTGTGTGTGTGTGTGGTGTGGTGTGGATGTGGTGTGGTGGGTGTGGGTGTGGTGTGGTGTGGTGGTGGGTGTGGTGAGTGTGTGTGTGTGTGGTGTGTGGTGTGGTGTGGTGTGGTGTGGTGTGTGTGGGGTGGGGGTGAGGAGGGGGGGGGGGGGGGGGTCCAGAATAAGGATAGAGCAGGCACTTTGCCGATTGTATTATGGGTCCATCCGTATTTAGAATCCCCTCTATCTTTGCTCGACATCTCTCTGAGTCTCTGTCTCTCTGTCTCGCTGTCTCTGTCTCTGTCTCTCTTCTTGTCTCTCTCTCTCTCTCTCTCTCTCTCTCTCTCTCTCTCTCTCTCTCTCTCTCTCTCTCTCTCTCTCTCTCTCTCTCTCTCTCTCCTTTCTGTCTTTCTCTTCCTTCTGTCAGATGTTTTTCCTACTGGCTACGACTGTGCTC
>CM054135.1:70969575-70972075 GCA_028751875.1 Rapana venosa
CGCGTGCGTGCGTGCGTGCGTGCGTGCGTGTGTGTGTGTGTGTTTCGATTTTACGTTTGTTCACTTAAAGTGATATTAGACGAAGGAGGAGAGGGGACGTATAATGAGATGAGGGCTTTAAGAAAAAGAGAAGTGTGTTGGTATTTATGTACATTAAAAAATTGATTCCAAACTATATCAACACAAACATACACACGCGCGCGCGCGCGCACGCGCGCACACACACACAGACACTCAAGGAGAATAAACAATATACTGCAAAAACATTGCGAAGAAACGCAAATAGCAATAAAAACAAAACAATTGAAAACCACTAGAACTAGTTGTAAAGGCTGCCACGAATAAAGCAAAATGATATCGTGACAGTAAAGATGTTATAATTCCACGGTCGTACTTTACAAAACTGAGAATACTGGGGATCGCATCACAGACAGAGACAATGCTATCTCACACAATCACTTTGGATTGGTTAAAACTTCGTGCAGAGACTTATCTTGAAATGCTATGTGTGTGGGGTGTGTGTGTGTGTGGGGGGGGGGTGGGGGGTGGGGGGTGTCTGTCTGTCTGTCTGTCTGTCTGTCTGTCTACCGGAGGAGGAGTAAAAACATACGAACAAAATAAAACAAAGTTGTCTTTTTTTAAAACACCAACAACAACCAAACATAATAACAACACCATGAAAACCCCACTCTTACGTGTTACATACATCAGACGTCAGCATTGCTTAATATAGAGCATACTTATTATCACAAACATTTCTGAACATAATCCATACAACAGACACTCCCACACATGTTCCACAGTATAGACAACCGTGTACATAATAATATTATCGTGTACATTATAAACATCTCTGTACCAACTACACACTACAGAGAGACATGTACATTACATGTATTTCTGTGTACAAGTTTTGTACGTACGTGTGTGTGTGTGTGTGTGTGTGTGTGTGTGTGTGTGTGTGTGTGTGTGTGTGTGTGTGTGTGTGTGTGTGTGTAGTGTGCTGTGTAACGTGTGTAATTGTGTGTGTGTGTGTATGTTGTGTGTTATGTGTTGTGTAGAGATGTTGTGTATGATGTTGTGTTGAGTGTGTGTGTGTGTATGTATGTATGTGTGTGTGTGGTATTCTGTGTCTGTGTGTACCTCTGTCTCCGTCTGTGTGCCAGTCTGTCTGTCTCTTACTCCTTGTATGTGTTACAGTGTGCGCGCGCGTGTTTGTGTGTGTGCGCGTGCGTTTTTGTGTGTGCGCGCGTGTTTGTGTGCGCCGTGCGTGTGTGTATGTGTACGCGCGCGAACGCGCGCGGCGCGTGTGTGTGTGTGCGCGCGCGCGAGCACGTGTGTGTGTGTGTGTGTGTTGTGCGCGCGCGTGCGCGTGTGTTGTGTTGGTGTGTGGGGGGGGGGAGGCGCACACGGAAGTGCGTACGTACGTATGTGTGTGCGCGCGCGTGCGTGATTGTGTGCGTGCGTGCTTGCAAGTTTATGGCTGCGTACACAGGAAATAAAGCAGATAGGAGACAGCCAAACAGCCGAGAGTGTCTGTCGTAAACAGCCATGAAAGCACGCTGTTTGACAGTGCCTCGCTGCGATTCGAATCATGAAGCGGCAATATGGTGGCACCCAGGCAGTAAGCAGGCTGTAGGAAGAGCAGGCAGGCTGGTGCAGAGAGGAGATGCGTTGACCACATTGTCGTCTTTCCTTTACCTTTCCAAACATCGAAGATAATATGAGTGATAGGCTGGCTCGTGCTCTCAAAGTCTGGCATGCATAGAAGAAAGCTCTGTAGAGACTAAGGCTTCTGCTTTCTAACAGCATTCACAGAGATGGGTGGTAGGTAGCTCAGGATGTGCTTTCCATACCTGTACAATCCCCCCCCCCCCCCCCACCCCCCTTGCAAAAAAAAAGAAAAGAGAAAACACGGCAGTTGCAAAAGGTTAGCAGGGATGAGACCAGGTTGTGACAGTGGTAGCTGCATTGATTTTTTCAATGTGGTTCCTTCTTCACTTTTACAATATCCCTTAGTCTGTTAGACTGTTGGATGGGGCATCACTGAAGATTTTGGAACCAGCTTCCTCCACTCATCGCGGTTCTCCATGTTCCACACAGTGTGTGTTATTTAATCTACTCATGTAATGTAGCGTGGTAGTGTTCTGCGTTTTGCAATCACGGCAGATTTCTCTGCATAACATTTGGGCCGCTCTTCCCGGAGAGTGTGTCGCGCGCCACAAGTGCAGCGCCGCTTATTTTGTTATGAAGATCTCAAGTGCCGCGAAAGACACCTAGATTATTCTACAGAGGCTGCCCACCCCACTATCCCCCCCCCCCCCCAACCCCCGAGTTGGCAGAAGTGCTAGTCTTTCAGTGTTGTGTTAAATACCAATATACCATGCAGTACAATAAGATGTGAGAGTCTATTGTAGTCTGACCAGAAGCCCAGTTAACTTTGCAGTCAAGAACTGTGTAACGCAGGGATGCCCAACACGACCATTGTACATAGATCACT
>CM054135.1:70977075-71037075 GCA_028751875.1 Rapana venosa
TGGCTGGTTGGAGGTGGGGGATGGGGGGGTCTTTTTCTCTCAAATGAAAACTGTTGTTTGTTGGTTGGTTTGTTTTACCCCAGGGAAACAGGAGCCAACTTCCAAACCCAATGGTAACGGTCGCGGAGGAAAGAAATCCAAAGGTCTGTGAAACCTTGTCTTTAACGTCCATAATTTTTAATTATCTAGTGATATGCAGGAATGAAAACTATAGGCCTATATTTTAATTTTTAAAAAACCCTATTAATTGTAACTGGCTGCATGTGAATGAGTAGGATGAATGAAAGCGCTTTGATTTGTTTTGTTGCAAGATATAGTGCTATATAAATTCCATGTATTATTATTATTATTATTATTATTATTATTATTATTATTATTATATCCACCAGCAGATTTCGCACCAGCTCCCATGACTTAATAATAGAGCAAGGGAGATATACGAATATACCGAGAGAAAAAAGAAAATGTAAGTGGTGTCACACTATTATGGAAGACGAATATCGCTTGCTTGACGTTAGTATCCTATATGATGATTTACGAAAGAACTTTTTATCTCATGTTAAAAATAAACAAATGAATAGCATAAATAACAACAAGAATGTAAGGTGTTTTTTTAGCAACGAGGACTATATGTTAGATAATTATGATCGAATATGTGCATAATTCTGTTTTTCCAAAAGAGCAAGAGCATAGACAAATTACATAAATATGAGAATCTACATCTTTTAGGAAATGTTGAAGACGTTTATGTTTGGTGTCAAATAGGTCTCGTTCTGACTTAATGGCAATAAAGTTTTCCGATTCTAATTCTTTTGACACATGTTTTGGTTCATTTGTCCTTTTTTTCTCTTTTTTCTCTTATTTTGAAAAGGCGATGTTATTCAATTGTACCAATATACCCATTACCCCTTATACGTATGCCCATATACCCATACCAATATACCCATTTCCTAAAACATGTAGATTCTCATATTTATGTAATTTGTCTATGCTCTCGCTCTTTTGGAAATTGGTGTGCCGCTGTATTAGTTTGCGTGGGATGGTTTGATTGGTTCACAAATAATTTTTCTTTTTACTGGGATTTAAAAAAAATTATTTTTCTAATTTTTAAAAAATTATTTTTCTAAGGACGATTTTATAAGATTGTTTCTACGTTTCAGTATACCTGTATGTTTGTTCACGAGTGTTGGTTGGTTGGTTGGTTGGTTGGTTTGTTGGGCTTGCTAACTGGCTAGTGGGTTGTATTGTTGGATATACCATTGATTTTGCCACAACAGGGGTTTTTTTAATTGTTTTAATTTCTTCAGGGTTTTTATTCTTCTTTTTAATTTGTATGTTATTATTTTTGGGTTGTTTTGTTTTGTCTTGTTATTGTTGCCATATTGATGCTTGACCTTTTGTTCTTACACACACACACACACACACACACACACACAGCGCGTTGTATGAGTAAACAATGTATTAAGACAATATATCTGTGTTGAAAACAAAAATAACCCAGTGCTGTATTTTACAGATGACGGCAAGTGCAAGAAGTGCAAGAAACGTATGCGGAGACTGAGGTTCAAATATTTCTGCAAGCGCGATTTTGGTAAGGAGCATGTGGTGGCTAGTCTGTGTCCCTTTAAGCTATCAGTCTTAGTGTCTTCGGAGTTTCAGAGTTACTCGGGTGTTGGGAGTTTCTCTCTGTCTGTCTGTCTGTCTGTCTGTCTCTCTCTCTCTCTCTCTCTCTCTCTCTTCTCTCGCTCGCTCACACACACACACACACACACACACACGCACACACACAAGTGCAGGTCATTCTTTTACTACGTACATTCGTGTGTTTAAATGCGAAGGAATCCCATGGTGTGTGTACTTAAACCATCAAACATACTCTTCTTCTTGGTTTAATGTATATTCATCATTACACCATTTAGACATGCAAACTTTAATTATGGAAATACCAATTAAAGGAGAGGGGAGTATGCAGGCTCCTAGGAAAGACTACAGTAACTTTTCCACTGTTGAATGATAAATGACTGCAGCAATTGATGTTATATATTGCTATCAAATGTAGACTCTTGGGGTTTGTTGTTTTTTAAAGTGTCGGAATGGTTTAGGCATTCAGACATAGCCATTTTATTGCATATTATTCTTTGAATATCATATCTTGTGTTGTAGAACTGACAGACGACTTGACTTTACACACACAACAAACCGCCAGATCTCAGCCCGATTCCACTGAATGCGTCTGAAACAAAGGGAAGAAAATGTTGGCTACTGCCACAAGCAGAGGTTGCTGTGCTGTGTGGTAGTGTGGTGTTGGTGTTGGGAATTTTTTCCTCTTTTTTTTCGTTCCTCGGCTGAGAAGCTCTGAGGTTTACCAATGGTGAGAGTTTTGCTTATACACCGTTTTTGCCCACCATTTCGGCAGCGCATTGCGACTTCGGGAACGATGTCTAAACACGATATCAGTGTATAATTTTCTGTCCTCCGTTCTTAATGGTACAAATGGACTACTCTTTCAAAAGGCAGAGAGGCCTTTAACGAGTGTGCCAAGATGTTCTGCATACGTTTGCGCACGAGGCCTCGGTTTATATCTCACCGGCCGAAGGACTTTTGAAGGAGTGGAGTCAATACTGATGTTAATTAACTTCAGGGGGGAAATCCCCTTGAACGGGCGTCTCGGTGGTGGCTGGAACCTGGGCTCGATCCTGGGCTGTCAAATGGCGAGGGCAGCGCTCTGACCACTAGGCTATCCTGCCCCCCCCCCCCCCCCCTCTCCCCAGGTGTTGGGAAATAAGCCAGAAGACATAGGAAGAAATAGTTGCCAACCCCTAATTCTCACTGTCTATCAGTCCTCATTGGCGTGAGGCCCTGACGGAACTGTTGACGGGGGAAGGCATGGAAGAAACGTGGAAGCTGCTCCATTTGTTCTCATCTCTCAGTGACAGTCCTGGAGACACAGAGGAGTGGTCCTTGATAGAGAAAGATTGCGGATTGAGAGAGATCTGCCTTCCACTCCCCTTAACCCCCCACAGCACGTAAAGCGGTCTTGGTCCTGGGAGGCATCAGAAGTAGGAAATGAGTGTCTCTGACTTAGGTTAGGCCTCATACATTGTGGCTGCTTTCGTTGAGTGTGGCTGTGGACGGTGAGGTCAGGATTAGCCCCCCTGCTTCTAGTGGTGGAATGACAAGTGAGAGTTCTTAGCAGCGTCCCTCGCTAGCCATCTTGAGCGGATTTTGTGCTGCCAGTGGTTAAGAGGTTCTCTCCTGGTGCAGGGACTTAGTGTGTGGAGAATGCTCTGACTCCCTTTGATCCGTTCTTTCTGTGGGAGAGAGGAGATTAACGGAGAATGCTGCTGCTGAGGGGACGGTTGATTGAGTGAGTGATGGCAGTTGCAACACTGAGATCTTTCAACACTCTCCCCATATAAAGAGATGAATCAGTGGATGGATGGATGGATGTGTGGCTGGGTAGGTGGATGGGTGAGTGGATGACCGATCAATTGATATTATTTGTGGGTGTCTTCAGTCTCACTTTTAAGAGAGAGAGAGAGTGTGTGTGTGTGTGTTTGCGCCCGCGTGAGCGTGCGTGCGTGCGAGTGCGTGCATGTGCGCGCACATGAGTGCGTACCTGCTTACATGCATTCACCCATCAATACGATCACTTCCTCTGTGGCAGCTTTCCAAGTGCAGACCGTCTCCAAGGAGATCGAGGGCGACTGGTTCAAGTTCACGGTGACCATCATCAGCTCCTACCCGCGCCCGAACGGAGACCACGGACGGCTGGGGGAGAGTCACCTGTGGGTGCCCCGCGAGGCCGCCCAGTGCAAGTGCCCCAAGTTCCGCCTGGGACGCCGCTACCTGGTGGTGGCCCGTCAGCGCAAACGCGACGTGGGCCTGGACTATGTGGTGGACACCAACGCCAAGGTGAACCGCTGGAAAGAAAAGTGGAACCGCCGTTTAAAACAGTACGTCAAGCGAGAGCAGCGCGGCTTGTGTCGGCCTTGAGGAGGCGGCCAGAGGCCTGGAGGCTGTTTGGTGTACCCGAGCTCTGGCACTGCAGCGGGAGAGGAGAGAGAGATGGATATATATATATATATATATATATATATATATATACATACATACATGGACAATCACGCCGAGTAGGGGTCGGGAGATATGGGTTGTTTTGTTGTGCTTAATGAAAATATCGCGTGGAGGAGGATTTTTTTTTTTTTTTTTGGGGGGGGGGATCTTTGTAGAGTCGGGAGATGGGTTATCTTTGTAGGATCGGGAGAAAGGTTATGTTTGTGCTCTTTCACATGGAGTAGGATCAGGAGATAGCTTATCTTTGTAGGATCGGGAGATGGGTTATCTTTGTAGGATCATGAGATGGGTTATCTTTGTAGGATCAGGAGATGGGTTATCTTTGCAGGATCGGGAGATGGGTTATCTTTGTAGGATCAGGAGATGGGTTATTAATGTGCTTTGCCACATTCAGGAGAGTTGAGAGATGGGTTATCTTAGTAGGATTGGGAGATGGGTTGTCTTTGTAGGATCAGGAGATAGGTTATCTTTATGCACTGTCACACGGATTAAGGTTGGGAGATGGATTATCTTTGTAGGGACATGAGATGGATTATCTTTGTAGGGACATGAGATGGGTTATCTTTGTAGGTACATTTTAAGGAGATGGGTTATCTTCGTGCTCCGTCACATGGAGTAGAATTGGCAGATGAATTGTGTTCTTTATGGTTCAGTAAGTGTTATGAGTACTTCATGCAGAAAACTGCAGAATGAATTGTTCATAAGTGGTGGAAGTGGCCGTGTGTAGTCAAAGATTTTTTTCTTTCATGATATGTCATAGATCCCTCAAGTTACACAATGAAAAATGGTCGATAAAGTGGCTGTTCTGATCCACAGTGAACATGATATTGTCACTTTGTAGAAAGTGTGTAACATTCAACTTATATAAGGAAGCTTGCATGAGGTTTGATTTCATTTGAATTCGTGTTGTTAGTAGTGTCACTGACCACAAAGGCCATGACAGGGCTGTCATCTGGTTATGGTTTAGTAGCTCGCAAACTATGCGCACTTCAAAATCAACAGCTACTTTATCACTTCAATATTCAACACGGATAACCAGAAGAAAATCACATGAAATGACATAATATGTCTGATCATGTTGTTCTTTAGGGCTATCAACACCAGCCCATGCTGAGAACGCCAGCCACTCTGCTTACATTTATCATCTTTAGATTGATCAGAATTCTTGAAAAACAGCAAGTACTTTAAAGTTTAGAAGCAAATACATTTAAAAGTGTTATATAGGAAAATAAGACTGCAAAATGGATTTTCTGTACCCATCTCAGTGTTTGAAATTTTGCTATGTGATTGCTATTGGCAAATGACATATTATGTTAAGAAAAAATGTTTCAGACTTTCTTTAAAACAAAACAACAAGACAGGAGAGTGGTCAGGAAAGTCAGAAAAAAAAGCAAGAGAGAGGGGGGAATATAAAGAGAAGAAAAAAGGTGAAAACAGAGAGAGTGATAGAAAGAAAGAAATTGCATAGCATTTTCGGAAGGTAGGAATGCTATATATTCTGCAAGAGTCCCTGGCATTCCTTCAGGGAGGTTGCGTAGGAAGGGGTGGGGATTGAGGGAACTGCAAGAGCAAGGAAAACAACATGGGAAAATACGAAGTGAAATCAAATGGGCAAATAGTACTTAATGTAAGGTCAAACAACTCAGTTAACATGGAATTCAAACAGAAACCTCGCCTGCACTTTCACATACAAAGAGGCGTCCAGAATGCAGTCAGTGATTCTTATGACTTTGAAACCGGACAAATAGAAAGTAGGGATCCGAAGTGGAGAGTGTAAATCACTGGAGAGCACTTTTGACTGAGGGAAAAGCATCAACTTTTTTCTTCTTTTTTTTTGAGATTGTTAGTAATGTGCAATGAATTTTTGTTTTGAAACCATTGACTATAGAGACATGTGACATGTCATGAGGACACGGAGATGGTCGTGTGTCACTGCCAATGTGTGTCATGTCTACAACAGTAGGCTAGCTGAGTCATGTCTTCATCATCAAATACCTCAATGTCATATCTACATGCTTTGTGCTTCATGCTTCAGTCCCTTGGATGGTGTCACTGTGACAATACGTTCATCATAATGGACAAAAAACAAAACAAAAAACAAGGAACTGTGAAGAAGAAGAAAAAAAGAAACTGACTCAAGACATCACCAATTTTTTTGTGTGTTTCATCATGTGATTTGTACTCCTGGGTTGTGACAATATCCTCGATGGAAAGAGTGGAGGGGAAAGAGAACACTTTGATCTTGTATATATATAAGTGTCCATGTAACACTCGTCCATGTGTGATTAGAACAATCATTCTGTGTTAGGCATCGGCATAGGGGATGTTCAGCTCTTGTCTGGAACAGAGACTGAATGAGATAGATTGACATCCGCCTGCTAGTACCAGTCGTTTATCTTGTCGCTGTTGTTTTTGTGTTGTTTCACTTAAAGCATCTTTCTTTGAAATAATAGCGCTTCCCTTTTTGCTGCCAGAGACTTTAAAGTCTGTGGCTGGAATACCTGTGTGGCGTTGGTGATCGTGACACAGATGGTAGGGTAGCTCATGAAGGGATGATTTCATTTTGTTTAAGATTATAGGGGTACTGAATAGTGCTGCAAGGAGGAAGGAGTTCGTGCGCAAGCCTCATTTTTCGATAGTCATCTTGTGTGTGTGTGTGTGTGTGTGTGTGTGTGTGTGTGTGTGTGTGTGTGTGTGTGTGTGTGTGTGTGTGTGTGTGTGTGTGTGTGTGTGTGTGTGTGCTCGTGCGTGCGTGGTGTGTGTGTGTGTGTGTGTGTCGCGTGCGTGCGTGCGTGTGTGTGCGTGCGTGCGTGTGTGTGTGTGCATGTGTGCATGCGTGTATGCATGTGTCCTTTCCTTTTTTTCTGTCTGTATTTCATTTATTTTATTTTTAAAGAAATAGTTGGTTATAGTTTGGTTTACTTTTTTTCATAATTCAATACAAATCACAATTTCTATTTATTTGCTAGATCAGCATTGCAAAAAAGATATTTTGATCAATATGTGAACATTTGAAAGAATGTAGCCTCTTGACATTTATTTGCAGGCTCTTTGGTAACTTATCATTCATTTATTTGTTTATTTATTCGTTTATTTCACTCACTGGTTACTTGGTTGGTTGATTGATTTATTCATTCACTGAATTAGTTATAGTATTTTCCATCATCTTGATTATCTGATCTTATCGGTTGCTTTAACAAGGCCTCATTATAAACAATAACCAAAGTCATCAAGAAGCAAATGCCATATTCTGCTGAACACTGCCAGTGTAACAGAAAGAGTGTCACTGGTATCACAAACTGCAAATGAAAGACATACAGGAACAAAATACCGAACTCGGAACCTGCAGTGTGGCTGCCTATGTGGCAAAGAAACTGAAAACAACCATGCACATAAACAAACTCCTCATCCTGTGTGCACTTGGGCCAGACAACACACGTATGCACTACAGCCAGACAACACACGTGTGCACTATGACAGAAAACACGTGTGCACTATAGCCAGACAACACACGTGTGCACTATGACCAGACAACACAGGTGTGCGCTATGGCCAGACAACACATATACGCACTATGGGTAGACAACACAGGTGTGCACCATGGCCAGACAACACATATACGCACTATGGGTAGACAACACAGGTGTGCACCATGGCCAGACAACACAGGTGTGCACCATGGCCAGACAACACATATACGCACTATGGGTAGACAACACAGCTGTGCACTATGGTCAGATAACACAGATCTGCACTATGGCCAGACAACACAGGCGTGCACTATGGCCAGACAACACAGGTGTGCACTATGGCCAGACAACACAGGTGTGCACTATGGCCACACAACATAGGTGTGCACTACGGCCAGACATTACACGTGTGCACTATGGTCACACAACACAGGTGTGCACTATGGTCAGACACCACATGTACGCACTATGGCCAGACAACACAGGTGTGCACTATGGCCAAACAACACATAAACACACTATGGGTAGACAACACAGGTGTGCACTATGGCCAAACAACACATATACGCACTATGGCCAGACAACACAGGTGTGCACTATGGCCAGACAACACATATACGCACTATGGCCAGACAGCACAGGTGTGCACTATGGCAAGACAACACATGTATGCACTATGGCCAGACAACACAGGTGTGCACTATGGCCAGACAACACAGATGTACACTATGGCCAGACAACACAGGTGTGCACTATGGCCAGACAACACATGTACGCACTATGGCCAGACAACACAGGTGTGCACTATGGTCAGACAACACAGGTGTGCACTATGGTCAGACAACATATGTACGCACTATGGCCAGACAATGCATGGTGATTCCTAGGTGTGATGAAAGAGAGACCATTTTGTTTTCTGTTCCTTTTTTTCCTTTTTTTTTTGGTAAATCAAATCTCTCTCTCTCTCTCTTTCTCTTTCTCCCTCTCTCTCTCTCTCTCTCTCTCTCTCTCTCTCTCAGACCATTTTCTGTTCTGTTCTGCTCTTTTCTTTTTTTTGTATATCAAATCTCTCTCTCTCTCTCTCTCTCTCTCTCTCTCTCTCTCTCTCTCTCTGTGCATCACCAGTGAGAGTGTCAGATTTTGTTGTCTGTATTTTACATGTTCTTTTTGGGGGATTTTATGAATGTTACAGGATCATGTTTGGCTTCTCTGTGCATATTTCATCAATTTGTTTTTCATTGTATGGTAGTGAGCATTAAAGTTTATTGCAATTTTTGTCCAGTTTCTCAACTGAAAGGTAAAAAGAAAATTGAAGAAATGTTTAAACCAGTCATTACTAACGTAGATTTCATTATGGTTGAAAGCAATAAAATCCAGATTTTTTAACATTAAAATTGTAAAAGTAGTACTTCCGTTTCAATTGTGCTCTCTCTCTCTCTCTCTCTCTCTCTCTCTCTCTCTTGTTTTTTTCTGTGTGCATGCATTTGTTTTTGAGTGGGTGTGCGAGGTGTATGCGTGTGTGCGTGTATGTGTATTTTGTTTTATTGTTTTGTTTGGTTTGATTTGCTTTTTTCTCTCTTTTTTCTATCTTAATGTTTTCCCTGATAAAGGTGGGGAGTGGATATAAGAAAGCACTGTGCCGATTCATTATTCTCTCAATAAAAGAATCTGATTTGATATGAGCTTTCTCTCAAAAGCATTAAAGGTAAGGTGGAGGGGTGGGGGGGGGGGGGGGTCCAGACATAAAGAAATCACTGATTTGAGACCAATGGCTCAGTAGCTGCTTCACACACACACACACACACACACACACACACACACACCGCGCGCGTATTGTTTCTGTTGAACAGTTTAGTTAGCATTGTACTGACAGAAAAAAGAATATGTAAGATCGATTTTAAAAGAGAGGATCTGGGATTGTTATGACGTCCGAAGTTATAGAGAAGATAGGGATTTTATACAGCAGGACTGAAAGAAGGGAAAGAGCGATAGCCATCATGATATCCACGTTTCGCCTACAGGAAGGAGTTTTCATTATGCAAGAGTCATGAGCAGAAGAGAGAATCTGCCTTTATTCTTTATCTCTGTAATAGGAAGTTATTGAAGCTGTTTTAGCTGGAAGGTGGTGGGGGAATGACCTGATCCAATCCTATCTTCTTGTTTATAGCCCCGCCGACCCCTGAGGCCATATCGGGGCTGTCACCTCGAAAGATTTTAAATCTCAGACTAAAACTGTGCAACTATATAGTATACAGATATAAACAGGGTATAAAACCAACTCTTCTGTCATTCCTTGCATCAACACCCTGCTCAACCATAAGGGTCAATCAACCCAGGAAGGGCGCCGCATTGTAAGGGAAAAACCACATCAACCACACATAAAATGAGATAAAACCAAAACCAGATTCCTTAGAACAACCTTGTTCCTACTGACCGACTATAATACTTTCACACATGTCAGACGGGAAAAGCCTGATTATCTCAGGAAGTTAAAAATGTTGTCCGGTGGAACATCGCAAAAAGGGATCTTTAGGGAGGGGGATGATGCCTTTAGTCTGAATGATACAGTATTTCAAGATGTCACCACAGTCGTAGCACTTTCTGCACCTGGTATCTTTAGACGGCATCGTCAGTCTCTGAAGACTGTGGAGTTGCGCTCTAGGTGTTTATACTCCAGAGTGTAAAGCCTGGGTAAGTAAGTAAGTATGGAGGGCAAGCTGCTACCCATGCAGCAGACCCCCCCATGCAGCGGGCCCCCTCTCCACATCGCCGAAATGGTCCATTGGAAAGGCAATCGCCGATACACATGGTTCCAGTGCCGTCGTAGGAGTTGCCAGAACGATGTTGTATACAGCTCTTAAGATCTTTAGAGAGGTAACTACCAATGGAACTGAGTCGTTTGAGTTCAAAGAAGGCAGTCACTCTGCCAAAATCTACAGACATCTCTCTCTCTCCTTCGGATGAGACTATAAACCGAGGTCCTGTGTGCAAACGCACGCAGAACATCTTGAGCACACGTTAAAACCCGTTCTGCTTTTCGGAAGAGTAAGCCATTATGTGCCGGTGGGAACAGATGACAAAACTGCATACACACGGGGACCGCATGAAAAAAGGACATGAGTGCTCGTTCCATTATCCTTGAAATAAAAGAATAAAATTTAAAAAATTCTCTCTCTCGCTTTTACTATTACAGTGTTTCCCTTCAGAATCCTTTTTATGATGCAAACTGACCAAAAAAAATGTTCTTGTTTTGTTCGGGTTTCTTTTGGCTTTTTGTTTAGGGTTTGTTTGGGGGGTTTGTTGTGTTTTGTCGTTGTGTTTTTTTGTTGGGGGGAGGGGTCATTTTCTTTTTTTTCTTTTTTTTTTGGGGGGGGGGGGAGGTAGGAGGTGGTGATGGTGGGGAAACAAGCTTAACTGTAACAGTCTAAACCTTGTTTACTGGTTGTAAAGTAACGTGACAGGTAGGCTGTACGCTGCTTTCTGTCCGTTATCAAAGCAAAACACTTTTTTGAGTTTCTCATATTTATTGGGGACGGAATAATTCAGTGGTCAAAGCACTCGCTTCCCCCCAAGCTAAGGATAAGCAGGATCGAGTGTGGTTACCAAGTGGATGGGTGACCGTTTGCGTGCTTTGACAGGCTTGTACAGTCCCCCAGTTCACCCAGCTGTAAATGGGTAGGCCTACCTGCCGTATTTAGTATCAGGGAAGGTAAAGCAGCGAGGGAGAGGAGATGGGCGCCGCCCTCAATATGCTGGCCCCTGGAAAAGCTGAGGCCTTTGATGCCTCACTCCCCTACCACTACATAGGTTAGGGACGCCTTTACCTTTTATATTTTTAGCAAAAACCGTGCCTCCTCCTCCCTCTGCCGGGCCACCTGTCTCCATCACCGCTGTCGCGGGTAGGAACTCCACTTAATGCCACCAGGGTTCGCCACCTTTCTCTGTCTCTGTCGAGTCCTACGATCTCCTGTAGCCCTCCCAGACCACTGATTTCCCCATGTACTGCTCTGTCTGTGGCGAGTTGATATCAAAGCTTTCAAGGACGAAGTTCATGGAGGCTCATTGTAGGGGCTTTGTGATGATGGCCACCCCAGGTGGGTCTCTCTCTTACTCTGTGTGTGTGTGTGTGTGTGTGTGCAGCGCGCGCGCGTGTGTGCAAAGTATGTTGTGGGTTTTTTTTTAATTGTGAGATAATTATGCAAACATAAAAAACCGATATGCATTCCTAAGTAGCAACGGAAGCCTCGGCTGTCAAACTGTAGCATAGCTAGATTGCTAGAGAGATCAGAAATGCCTTCACCGAGTTTTATACCTCATGAATAGTCATGCATGCTTGCTCCTACACATACAAACTCCAAACATAAGCAACTGGCTGTGCTGCATGGTCAAAGGGAGGTAATAAGTAGATAACTCTGACCTGCAAAGGAACACACGTGAACGTTTTTGCAGTCGTAGTGTAGCGCAAGCGTACAACCGAGATTCAAAAGAAACCCAGCATTTCAATGGACCCTGCTTTTGGTTACAGAAGCATTTGCATACATTCATTTTATATAGGAGCGGAATCTTGGTGCAATCCTTGACAATAATCATTGGGGGGGGGGGGGGGGGGGGGGGGGGGGGGGGGGTATAAACAGTATGCGTGGTGGGGTGTTTTTTATTCCTCAAGGAGAGCTCTTAGCTTCAATTTTTGCATCCCACAGTTCTTTCTCGCCATTAGGTAATCTGATCCAACCTTGTTTATAGCCCTGCAGACCACAGAGGCCATATAATGACCGTCATCTTGTCAATCTTTAAAATCTCATATTAAAGCTGTTCAACTGTATCAACGCCCTGTCCAGTAAACCAAGGACGGTCACCGCGTTGTGGGAGAAACCACATAAATGACAAAATAAAACCAGACATATTCCTTAAAAGTAATCTTATTCCCAATACCTAACTATGACTTCACTCCTATCTGTTGGTGACAGGTATCTGAATATATCTGTGTTGTGTATATGTGATGGCTGATTGAGTAATTTGAATGTAAAGGAGAGATTGACAGAGCACTACAGATAAAGGTGAATTATCTGAGATATCGTGCGCACACAGTTATTCATAAATGAAACTCTGAACAAAGACTTTGGCCAAGTTTTTTTTTAATTCACTGTCATTTGCATTTGCATAACTTTTCATCAACAATTGACAATTCTAAGTCATTCTGAAGCTTCCTTTTCATTGTTTTATTTAAGCTGTGAGCCGGCTACCCAACCCAACTCCAGCCTCCTTTCGGCTGAAGGGGGAGGTAGGCTTTTCCCAATGCTCTGACCAGCTGTGACACAATGACCAACTGACCTTTCGTCGCTTTAGAATTTTCCCACTTTCATTTGAAATCTTAGACCACAATGGCATGTTCACTCCAATATACATTAAAAACACAAAGACAAAAAGCTCAATTCTAGCCATGTTTTTACAGCCAGAAAGCGCAACCCCCATGAACAAGTATAAACAAAGTTGTAAAGAAGCAGGAGTTGTTGGGTAGTCAGCTGGGTCGTCATGTGCCAGTGGTGTGTGCTCACCACATACAGGAAAAATGGAAGCAATGCTAATTACAGGAAACATTTTGTTATTTGTGTATTTTAACATCACACATAGAGGTAATCAAATTGGGTTGCATAATTATCACACCTTTAAACATTTTCCATTGGAATTGTAGACAAGTTCGATTTTGTATTTTTACATGGAGTGCGATAACAGAGCAACAAAACCACCGATATTTGCAACACAAATGCTTAATTTAATTGCTTCGGAAAATGGGGTTTCTAATTCATCTTTGCATGGGAGTAAATCCAATTGTTAAACATTCATTTTGAATATATTAACATAATGCACATAAAGCTCATCCTGAACCTGAAATAGAAAATAGGAAGAAGGGGCAGCAAAAAGTGGACATAATGAACTGCATAACATAAACCTGTCTACCATATACCACAAAACCTTTGCCAAAGAAATTCACATAAAGAGGATAGGTCAAGCAAGCATGATTTAAGTGGTATCCATGTCGTTATGATTAATAATTGATACAGGCAACACTACACACACACTACATTTCACTTGGAGGTTAAAAAAAGTGTGCATAGTTTTAAATGGTTACATGCTACTAAATCAATTACACAACCGCCCAAATAAATATGACAAATTTTAAGCCTCTTAAATATATTTTGAACATGAAATGTAAAAAAAAAACCTACATTACTGAACATGTAAATTTTAAAAACTCAAGGTCAATGTTTGGAAGAAATATATCAAAAGTTTTATTAGGTCGCACTTAGTTTATGCAGAAGAATTTTTAAAATGTAATCTCAAGCACCCAAAGGCGGGAAAAGAAAGCAAACATACATGTCCTTTACAGGCGGGAAATAGACAGCCCAGGATAGGCAAATGTTGCATGAGCAAAACCATAAAAGTCACTACTAACAGTGTCAGGCTATGTTGAAGTCATGGTCTATAGGTATAGTGGGTAACAGCAGTTAACGTTAATTTCACAATGAACAATAAATAGAAAGGGCATCACTTTGTACTCAGATCTTCAAAGTATGTGCATAATGTGTAATAAGACAAAAGTTTTTAAAAAATTTAAGGGCAATAACTTCAAACACGACTAGCTGTCCATCAGCATTTCTTGCTGGAATGCAAGTTTCTCTTCTAATTAGACAATGATTTAAAGCAAAAACACATTAATACACAGTGTTTCACTTCCACTTTTCAGAAGAGTAGGTCCATTGTGTGCCGGTAGGAATTGGTGACACATTTACAAAACTGCATACACAATGGCACTGGATGTAAAAAGGCACAGAGTGCTTATTCCATTGTCCTCGAAATAAATGAATAAATAAATACAACTTGTTAAAAAAATCACGATCAACTACTAAAAACCATACACATGCCAAAGCCATTTTCTAGTTTTACACAAGCCAGGTTTCACAAGAGCACAAAAGTCACAAAGGCTAAACAAATACAACAAACTGGCACTACACTTGTTCCAGTTTCCTAGAACATTTCACATTTGCCACAAAAATTTTACAGTACACATTTAAAATGAAGTTGCAGAAAATTAGCTCAAATTGACACAACAGATGCAGTAGGTTGGTCAATTGCAAGAAAGCACAGGATAAATGCAGCAATGATCGCTGCCTGATGTCAATGCTTTCACTTTAGTCTTGCCAGTACAATTTTCCCAAACTTATTCTATTCTATAAATGTCCATACTTTTATTAAAACAAAGAAATTACAGTGTGGGGCCTCCTACCTGCCCTTCCCCACCCAACATTCAAATGTAAAACAAAACACAAAAAAGGCTGTACATCTCTGCTGATGATGTATGTTTAAGACTGCTGGAAGAGATGCAGATGGAGTATTGACCTGGTTAATTGGCATGTCCCTGACCTATGGCAAAGCAAAAAGGTAACAGCACACACCAACACAAGATGACTTCAACCCTGTACACATTGAAAGGCAATTTTTTATATACCAGATTTTGTGAAATGAAAGGGGACAATGCCTTCTCTAATGCAATAATGTGAAAAAGAAAACCCATGTACACACAAAAAATAAATCTAAGACATTTCTGATTAAACAGTACACACAGGAAGCTTAAATATGGGTATACAGCGTGCAATGCACTGGTGATAAATACCTGTTGTATACCATTCCATGTATTTTCCTGCAGCACAAAACTCCCATTAACCTGAACATACTTTCTATCCCTCCTTTGTTAATACCTTTTCTGCAATGCTTCCTCACTATCTCCTAATACCCTCCCCTTATGATTATTCAATAATGCATTAAAAAACGAGCGTCCTCTACTTTTGTTTTTAAATAAATTTTCTAAAATCCGTCTGCCCTTTCGAACGATTATTCCATCGTGCACTCTAAAACACCTACTTTTTTATGTACACTTTTCTAAAAATGCACCACCACCCTCCCCTCAACCTAATGAGAAAAAGACTGCCTGCACCCTATCCTCAAGTCATTGCACTTTTTCCCATCCCTGTAAACCACATTACAACACCATCCACCCCCTTCCAAGCATCCTTTTCCCGAAAATTCTAGCACCTGTCCCCCTATCAACCCCAGTAGTAGAATCCGATTATCTTCTTCCTATCAACAGCAATTATTTTATTATTAATTTTATTTTACTGTCCCACATGACTTTTGTTGCATTTTAGAGTGTGGTTTAAAGAAGCTGAGTGCTCATCCGTTTACTCTCAGAAAATTGAATTCAAACCCAAAAGAGAAAATGTGTAGCTATTATTCCAAGCATACCTATTGTCTACCTGCTTTTTGTGTCCACATGTGGGGCCAGGGTTAGGGTAGAGGTTAGTGTTAGGGTTAGTGTTAACATTTAGTAGCGGGAAATAGTTGTCCGTCAGCTGGTTGGTCTGAATGTTAGAATGTATGTGGACACAACAGCACATAGACAAGTGATATGTAGCTATAGACAAGGGTAAGTAGCTTGCAATAGCATGGAATTTTGGATCAGTTTCCGGTCCTATCAACAGCTACAGCGGTGCAATGAAATTAACCGTCTACACGAGTTTCCAGTTTGGATAGCAATTTTCGGCCTAGATATTTTTGAACTAGTTGCATCTATTAAAAATTTTTGACCAGTTACTTTTTTTTTTAAGTCCAAAATAAACCGTGTGTAGAAAATTTCATCCAGCCATCTTTTTCTATCTCCACTGCCATAAATGTGCATCCATATCCCTCTTAAAACACTCCCTTCCCTTCCTTGCCTCTTCATCTAGCCTGATGTCTCCTCCCAATAGCTACCCCTTTACACACACGAGTACAAATTAAACACTAATGTTTAGTTGATTCTGTGACTTTTTAGCACATACTACCTCAGCCAAAATTAAAGGCTGATGCCTATTTTCCAATTTTGTAATCCGAGGTCTCTGACACTTTGCTGCCTATCAACTGCATAGGTAATAGACTCACCTTTTTATCAATGACTATTTCTTATTTTAAAAAATTACAAAGCATTGTCATGTATATAAGCAAGAAGGGATAATCACAAAAGAATTTAATCATTTCATCTGGTTCAGTGGGGCGGGAGGCGGGGGGGACTTGTAAAAAAATCATTGTCATTCCACAAAGCATATTAGGAGAGAACTTGTAATAAATCAAATAATTTTAAAGAACTTTTTAAACCATAAACAATGGATACCGAGTCCTACAAACAATGGAACATGTTAGGAAAGCAATATTTTCTCAAAACATATCCTCACAAAAAGAAAAGCATTCATGATAAAAACACACGATCCATTCCTTAATTCAATGCAAGTTATGTCAAAACCAGAATATTTAAGCAACCATTGATTTTTTTTTAAAAGACCTCTCATTCTAATAAAAACCTACAAATTTGTCAAATACCTCAATATCAGGAGCTAGGTATTTTTCTTAAGCAATTGATCAGATTCATTTAAAAAAATATTCTGAGTACTACAAATACCAAGGAACATACACAGAAATGTACTGGACTAGGGTTTTTTTCATATAAAATTAACGAAATCATTAATTTCTTTTTGTCACCCTTTTTGTGGTGCATTATACACGTTCACAAAAAGTTTCTAAGAATATTAATTTGCAGTTAGGTATTTATCTGCTACACTTTTGCCACCTCGCTCTCTCCTCCCTCAAATGAATACTTCTACAAATCTGAAGTCTTGAAGCAAATCATCACATTTTCTTAATGCATTAGTGTTCCGCATCTTGAAAAAAAACTATCCGATCCTTAATTGAATGCAAATTATGTCAGGAACAGAATACTTACTCAGGCAACCATTGATTGATTTAAAGAAACAAAAGACACCACTCTTTCTAAAACAAAAACCCTACGAATTTGTTAAAAACCGTATAGAAGTTGTGTCAGAAACTTTATATTTTCAAGCAATTATTTGATCAGATTCATTTTAAAAAAAATACAAGTCCCACAAACACCAAGGAACATATGCACAATTGTATTGGGCAGGATTTTGCTTTTAATCAGATTTTACAAAAATAATTTCTTCATTCTGTCATCCTCTCAGTGGTATTATACACGTTCACAAAGAAAATGTTCAGTTTCCAGTTGGGTATTCATCTTCTACTCTTTTTCCACTTCGCTCTCTCCTCCCTCAAATACTACAAATCTGAAGTCTTGAAACAAAACAATTTTCGTAATGCATCAGTGCTCCACATCTTGAAAAAAAACTCCAATACTTAATTCAATGCAAGTTGTGTCAAAACCAGAATACTTTCTCAAGCAACCATTGATTTATTTAAAAAAAATTCTCATTCCAAAAAGAATTACATTTGTCAAATCCCTCAAAATAAGTTGTGTCAGGAACTGAGTATTTTCTCGGCAATTGATCAGATTCATTAAAAAATACAGGTTCCACAAAATCAAGGAACATATACAGCAGTGTATTGGACTGTTTTTAATGAGATTTTACAAATCGCGAATTTTGTTTTCATTTTGTCACATTTTCAGGCGTTTGATACACGTTCATAATTTTTTTTAAACCACTTCCAGATAGGTTTTCATCTGCTACCTCGCTCTCCTCCCTCAAATACTAAAAAATTTTCTTAATGCACTTGTATTCCACGTCTTGAAAAAGCAACTCTAATCCTTAATTCAATGCAAGTTTTGTCAGGACCAGAATACTCTCAAGCAACCATTGATTGATTAAAAAAAACAAATTTTTAAAAGACACCACTCATTCTAAAAATAAAAACCCTACGAATTTGTCAAAGACCTCAATAGAAGTTGTGTTAGGATAGGAACTGAATATTTTCTCAAGCAAGTGTTGACAGATTCATTAAAATATATTTTCTTAGTCCCCAAAACTGCAAGGAACAAAGAAATGTATTGACTGGGGATTTTTGTATTAGATTTTAAAAATTCGTTAATTTTTTTCATCTTTTCTAGTGGTGCTTTATACACGTTCACGAAAAAACTTCGAAGAATAGTATTTTCCAGTTAGGTACTTATCTGCTACTCTTGCCACCTCGCCCTCTCCTCCCTCAAATACTTCTACAAATCTGAAGTCTTGAAACAACAAAATATCAAATTGTCTTATTGATGCACTAGTGTTCCACACGAGTTGATGTCTTCTTGATGCACTAGTGTTCCACACGAGTTGATTTCTTGATGCACTAGTGTTCCACACGGTTGTTTCTTGATGCCTAGTGTTCCACACGAGTGTTTCTTGATGCCTAGTGTTCCACACGATTGTCTTCTTGATGCACTAGTTTCCACACGATTTTCTTAATGCCTGTGTTCCACACGAGTTTTCTTGATGCACTAGCTTCCACACTGTGATTTCTTGATGCTTAGTGTTCCAGCATGTTTCTTGATGCACTAGTGTTCACATGATGATGTCTTGATGCCTTAGTGTTCCATGTGTTTTCTTGATGCACTAGTGTTCCACATTGATGTTTTCTTGATGCACTAGTGTTCCACACTGATGTTTTCTTGATGCACTAGTGTTCCACATGGTTGTTTTCTTGATGCACTAGTGTTCCACACTTGATGTCTTCTTGATGCACTAGTGTTCCACACTTGATTTCTTGATGCACTAGTGTTCCACACTTGATGTCTTCTTGATGCACTAGTGTTCCACGCTTGATTTCTTGATGCACTAGTGTTCCACACTTGATGTCTTGATGCACTAGTGTTCCACACTTGATTTCTTGATGCACTAGTGTTCCACACTTGATGTCTTGATGCACTAGTGTTCCACACTTGATTTCTTGATGCACTAGTGTTCCACACTTGATGTCTTGATGCACTAGTGTTTCACACTTGATTTTTTGATGCTGGTGTTCCACACTGGATGTTTTCTTGATGCACTAGTGTTCCACACTGGATGTTTTCTTGATGCTTTAGTGTTCCACACTTGATGTCTTCTTGATGCACTTGTGTTCCACACTTGATTTCTTGATGCACTAGTGTTCTGCAGTGGCGAGATCTGAAGATTCAAAAACATTTCAGGGCATTGATATATATATTCTAGCTAGATTTTATGTTTACATGTATCTCAACTGTCACCCTCTCATCCCAGCATTTTATGACACTAGTGAAAATTATGACAGTTAAGCTAATCAATCACGATGAGCTCAAATAAGCATTTATTTCATTTATGTGCTTCATTCTTTATCTTCCAATCTCTCAACCCACCATTGTTTAAGTGCTTACTGTTCATTCTGTTGAGGATATAACAGAATTCCCCAACTTTTAACAGACTGGAAAGAGGTAAATTTCCTGTCTTTTCCCTGACGTGGCTGAACCCTGTAGTTTACAATATTCACTCGGCTTTCTATAAAACTGTCTTTGCTTCTAAATAGACTAACATCCACAACTGAAAAGAATCCAAGGGAATAAGTAATGGAAAAATCTATCACTGCTTAAAGGTCAGTTTGACTTGATCCGACTTTTGCTTCAACTCCTTGGTAAAGGCTGGGATATTGCATTTCATTGTTCAGGCAGTATTTCTAGGGCCATGTCAAACCCAGCGGAGCCAATGGGACTCCCTGTCCAGAGTAGGCTGCATGCTAGGTCTGTGTGTGTGTCGTCCATACCACCAGCCATAACTGCCCTACTTCTCTCTTAAAGAAGGGGATTAATGTGTAGGCAAGATTGTGTTCATACATGCCACCCAGGTGTACAGTCTTTCCCAAAGGACTTCAGGGAAATGGGAGTCAGCACCAATGTTCAATCCACGGGAAAACCCCCTCAATTGCTTCAGTTAGTCCTGTCATTTACTTTCAGTTGGCAGATTGCACCCTCCCCCTCCCCTTTGTTTTACAACTACCAATATAGACGAGACAAAAACATAAAACCAGACACAGACCCATGTACACAAGTACATACAAAAATATTTTTAAAAAACAGGCACACAAACGGACAGTCAAAAACAGAAAAATGCAGACACAGACATACACAGAGAGAAAAACAGAAAAATGCAAATAGACATACAAAAATGCTAACACAGACAAAAGACAAGGTCGGAAAAAAAGCAAAACAGACATACACAAGTACAGACAAATACAGATTTTAAAAAACCAAGACATATACACAAGTACAGACAAAAAAACCCCATACTTATAACCAATCACAGGGAGAAATCACACACAGACATATACAAAAGGACAAACGAAAATAAATATCCACAAAACAAAAACACAAATGGACAGACAGTCAAGAAGACGAGATGACAGACATGGAGACAAAAAATGCGTAACACAAACATGGAGACAGACTGATTACATAATTTGTGTGGTTCTCACCTGCTCTGCGACATGTACAGGGCCCTACAAAGTCTTCACTGGTACTGTCTGGGTCCGTGTCAGCAATTCACTGACGTCGAAGATGCCTGGGATGCTTTGGATGCTGGGAGTTTTCTCCAGGATGGTCCATCGTCATTTTTTTCGGAAAAGCACTTATGTCTAGGTCGGTCCAATTTTTGGTGGTGTCCGTTCAATTCTTCTGTCTGCCCCTGTGTTGTCCTCCCTCCAGTGTCCTCTGCAGGATAGTCTTGGCAAGGCAGCCGTGATATGCGATGTCACCAAAGCAAGCTACATTCCTCTTTACAACAGGCAGGTGAGGTTCCTGTGGCCCAGCTTTCATTATATTTCTCCGGGATCTTATGGCACCTGGTGACCAGACAAACGTGTTGATAGAACAAGGCGGGTCAGGGTGTAAAAGCAAGGTTCTTGGCACCTTACTCCAGTGCATATTAGCTGTAAACACAACTGCCAACTCAAAAGTCAGGAAAGTTTCATGACCTAACTGTGTGACCTCAACACTACTCACTGGTTTAACTACAAATCTTTGTTACGGGTAAAACCACTACTAATTAAGATGCTTTTCATTGGAAACAAAAAAGTGCTGGACCATAAACCTCTTTTTAAAATTTTATCAAAACTATTCTTAACATAATAGTCCTACACATACAAAGTCATGTCCTGTCGACATTTCATTGTGGGGTCTTCATTACTGTAGGCCTAGATCTTATACAGCACCTCCCTCACAAGGAGCTCATTGAGCTTTACAGTTTAATCTTCTGAAAATTATCAAGCAAACTGTAAGACAAGGATGCAAAGGCGCCATGCACATATGTACAAATCACACACACAGGCAGACAAAAAACAGAAAAAGCAAATAGAGAAACTTCAGGACTGACAAAAAAGCAAACACACACACACACATGGACAGACAACAGACAAGGCAAACAAAGATAAAATGCACAAGGACAGACAAAACCAGAAAAAGCAGACGTAATTATGCACAGGTACAGACAAAACCAGTAGAACAAAAACCAGCACAGACATATATAGACAAAAACAAAAAAAACGAAACGAAAATGCAAATGAACACACAAATAGACAAACCAAAGGGTTAAGCAGATGAGACGACAGACATGGAGATGCACATCACAAACACTCGCTGATATACACAGAGTGATCACAATGATTAGTTCTTACCTGCTCTGTGACATGTAGCCCTGCCCGACTTCTGTTACTGTCCGAGTTCATTGGAAAGGAAATTCCCCGATGAAGGCACCATCACAGGAGAAACAGCTGCTGTAGAACTGCCTTGTGATCAGCTTAACTACTTAACCTTAATGTTAGGAATACCACAGCCTGAGGGATCTAAAAAAGAAGAACCAAGACCATTTCGAAAATGCCTGGAAAAGTGAGGGAGTGTCAGTGTCACTGGTCCTCCTCTAAGAAGCAAGCTACACACAAGGCCTGAACTACCTTCACTCCCACAGCAGGGCCTGGATCAGACCGACAAGCCACCTCAAGACCTGACCAAATTTGAAGTCCCATCCAATCTTGTTTATAGCCCCACAAATCATAGAAGCATACCGGAGATGAACCCTGGTAACTGTTATACGATTGAAACTATGCAACTTTGTACAGATTAAAAGTTTTGCTGTTGACAAAGTAGTCTCGGTGTCCCTAGCCAACTTTAAGGGTCAACCCAGGACGGTCATCACGTTGTTGGAGAACCATATGAACGACAAATTTCTTAAAACCAACCTTGCTCGAGCTGATATCTTTACTCGTATCTACCAGAAAATGCCTGCAGTAAAATGCCTGTGCCTAATATCCTGAACATCTCCACAATCCAGAAGCAGATGACTGATGGTTACACATAACTCGCATACCATGAGGTTCCCTCACCTTGGACCAAATGAACACGCAATGAATGAGCCAGAGTCAGCGTAAACTCCAATATGGAAGGAACTTATAGTACCTATCATTGTCAGTGCGTTCAAATGTTCTTTCCGGAACACCAGGATCACCATCACCTAGACTGCTCCTTCATCCCTTCCTACAGTTTCATCATTATTTGTTTAGGGGTCTTGTTTGTATTTAAGGGGAAGGTTTAGGTTAGGTTTTTGGTCTGGGGCTTTTGGGTTTATTTTTTTTATTTTTTTTTTTTTTGGGGGGTGGCTGTTTATTTTTCATTTTAGTTTCGGGGGATATTTTTGTTATTTTCCTATTATTTTAGTTTTATTTTGCTTTTAATTGGTTTACTGATTTTATTCCATTTTAAATCCCCATTTTTATTCTTCTAAAGACCCCTTTTAGTTTTTTCTAACATTACTTGCTTTTAAATCTCATTTTACTTTGTCAAAGTTTTTGTCCATTCAGTTTAACTTTTAGCTACTTAGGTGGGTTTTTTTTTCTAAAACAAGGGATGTCAAAGCAGTCAGGATTTTGATGTCCAGTGATCTAAAGGCAACTAACAAGTCCTACGGCCATGAAGCATTTCCCAAAGATGAAACCAAATTTGACCAGAACAGCATGAAACAGTGACATTACTTCCTTCTGCAAGTACTATACTGATGTGTTCTCAGCTAATTTCTGAAGACGTTCCCGAGGCAATGGCTGGTCTGCGGCTTCTCTACATGTAGTCAACTTCACATTCAGCTGTAATGTTCCATAGTCAACTGATGCTCTTACCGGTTTCTTTCCCCTGAAATATTTCAGTTGTGGCGAAGCATGCCATGAATTTCTCGTTTTTGTAATAATGAAATGTCCATAACCATTTTCACCATCCTGACTCCACTCCCGAACCAAACTTGTCCAACACTGTCAGCCCTTTTACTTGACCAGGAAGCCTCTGGAAACCACCTTGACAACTGAACACTGGGACTTATCTATACCCCAAATACGAATGACCATACGTTTATATGTCAGAACAATTAGTATGAGGCCACTCAAAGGACTGGCATGGCACATATCTCTAACCCTATTTAATAACGCCAACTGGAAACAGCATTGAAAACAGCACAATGACTATGAAATATCCTCACACTTAAGACGAACATATGTATACATCTCAGAGCTAATAGTAAGAGGCTTGACACAGAGCTTGAACCCTATTCAATCCACAAGTCTACTAACTGGAAAACTGAACGAATGAATAAGCGTTTAAATCTCAGAACTATTAAGAGACCTCCCAAAGGACTGGCTTCACAAAATACGAACCCTATTCAATACAGAAGCCTACCAACTGGAAAACTGACCACTGGGATTGTAGAATATCCTTAACCCCAAAACATACATTTATATAAAAGAACTGCACTGGCTTGACACATAACTCAAACCCTATTCAACACAGCTTACTGAAGGGCAGTGTATGTGATCACAAGTCGTCCAGCGGCACTGACCCCTGTACCAATACACCATCCCACGTTTCCCAACCTCCTGTTCACAGCTGCTGGCCAGAATCTGATAAGCACACATACAGAACTGTGTTATAAACTAACACTAATTTTTTTTAAGTGTTTTAAATTATTCCATAGGATACAATCCCACAAGTTCATTTCCTTAGCTATCCGAAGAAAAAGCTTCCATCAACTGGGCCATAAATATTGTTCATGGACAGCATTTCTTCATATAGACTGATGCAGATTAATTTTTCTTTAACTCCTCCAGAAATTCTCTGGGCACTGCACTAATCAGGCAGTGTGCTTTGGGCAAGTTAAACCCGGTGAAGCCACCGCCAGTGTGCATGTGTTTTATCAGCCACTCCTATTGCCACGTAATGACCTGCACTTCAAGTCGGAACAGGTTTTCATGTGTGTGCAACATGTTTTGCGTGCCTCCATACAAGGGACCTCAGTTTATAGTCTCACCCAGATGTTCAGGGAATAGAGAAGTCACTACTGATATTAACACCAGGAGGGAAATCCTCTCAAACTGGTGTCAGTTGCTGGGTTGATGCTGACTGTCAGCCCTTTTGCGCTCAGATCACACCAGGGAAATCTGAATGTTGACAGATGCTTTAGCCGAATATGACTGTTCCGACTTTCAATCCCATGGGTCCATGAAGTCGTGGGTTCGGTTTTCACCATCTCCCAGGTCAACTTCTGGTGAATCCTACGAGTGCTCAAACTCAGAGTATATACTCATGCAGATCAAATATGCACGTTAAAGATCCTATACTTCATGTCAGCGTTCGGCGGGTTTCGGAAACACGAACATACCCAACATACATCCCCGAAGTAGTGTGGTTACCTTCATGTTCAGCAAAAACGGTCCAGTACGCAAAATCTCACCTTTGGTGAAGTTCGAAACTCTAGCCCATGAACGACCAAAAAAATGTGTCAAGTCTTTCCAAGGCGACTCTAAACCATTCCAACCCATGTGTTTACGAACTTGTGCACATCAAAAGAACCCAGGACCCGTAAGCTAAAAATTTTGTTTGAAAAGTCCGGGAGGAGAGGACGGGGAGGGAGGGCGAATACTTTCGTGGTTTATGACATGAACTCGCGAGCTTAAATGCCACAATAATTCCTAATGGGGCTAAAGTAGAGAATCTAGTTGCAGGAGTGGGGGGAGCACACGGAAATGTTACCCCGCCATGATTATTTGTGCAACTTCGTTTTGGAACAGGAAATGAGAAGGGAAAAAATATCAGTCTGTTTGTTCTTCCATACGTTTCAATTTCGAAAATGTAGAAATGGTGATGGAAAACACAATAAAATCGTGGAAAAAATCGATAAAGCTTACCTGAAGCCTCAACTTTACAACTGTATGGAGCGGCGACAGTGCGTCTTGCCCAGTTGTCAGCGACTGAAGCATTAACCGTTAGACCTAACTGAACAGTGAGCTGGCATGCCAATTGGCTGGGCCTGCTAGGCCTTCAGCGCCCTCTGTGGGTGAACAAAAATCATTTTTCACGTGCATCACCTCTTGACAGCAGATCTCTCTCTCTCTCTCTCTCTCTCTCTGGGATTTCGGCCATCAAAAACACAAAATAGGACATTTTTGTCCCGAAAGAAAAAAACAACAAGAACATTTTGACTAAAACGGAAAAAATGGGGAAATAAGAAGAAAACCCGACTGTCACTTGCAACAGTCATAAAAGTGCAAATTATCATTTCTGACAGGCACCATTCAAAATGCATTTCACCATTATGGAAATACCAGGAATGTGACAATCGAGTTCTCTTGCCAATAGTCTTCCAAGTAGCCTAAACAATCAGAGAGAGAGAGAGAGAGAGCTAGGAGAGCTATGACAAGGCTGGCCAAGAGTTCTGAAATTCCACAATTCACCAATTTCTCTGAGAATCCTCTGGCATAGCTCCAAGCATCATCAGAACTGCAGAGACTACAGGACGAATGTTTATACCAATATGAAGTTTAGATTTCTTGTCTCTTTCGAGATAATGATACGTATCAATGGGCATGTCAGGTATTGCAAATTGCCCTTCATGGGTTGATTACAGTGGTTTTGACTTGACTCGACTCCTCAACTGCTACAAAGGAGCAGGGAGAGTGTCAGATGGAGTATAATTTATTTTGTCATGGTTTTTTGTGCTTTTTTTCAGCAGAGAGAGATATCATGTTTGTGAATGGTACATTATTAACACAGTGTGTGTGTGCATGGTGTGGTGTATGGTGTGGTGTCTGTGCGTGGTAAGTGGTGTGTGTGTGTGTGGTGTATATGGTGTAGTGGTTTGTGTGTATATATGTGTGTACGCGCGTGTGTGCGTGCTACCATAATGGTAGGCAAACCGTCGCATACATAAAAATCTAGCTACTGGTGAACCTCAGAGGAACAAAATCCCCCAAATGCAGAGAAACATCATTGTCAGTTACTGACAGTGACTGAATGCTGTGTAAAACGCCCAGAGAGGGATCTGTTCCCTCATCTCATCTGCTCCCATAACCCCCTCCGGGGTCGTAGGGGCACTGCATTGACGAACGTTGCACCAGCTGGTTCCATTTGCGGCGGTTGTGTGCAAGTGCCTGGGTTGTGGAGAAGCTCTTCCTTGTCCATTCAGTGATGTCTGTCCATTTCTTCCTCTGTCTGCCTCGTCTTCTCTTCCCCTGCACTGTTCCCTGCAGTATGGTTTTGGACAGCCCATCTGATCTAGTCACATGTCAGTACCATCTGAGCTTCCTTTTCTCGACTGTGGTTAGCAGGTTTTCGTAGTGCTTTACTTGTTGGGTGATGTTTTGTAGGACTTCTTTGTTGGTAGTGTGGTCCATGTACCACACCCAAGACACTAACTGCAAAAATCAGCTTAGCGCCTCAACGAATTGCACAAGTCTCACAGCCAACACACGCGCGCACACACACACATACACACACGCACGCACACACGCACTGGCGCGCGTGCACACACACACATATTTTTCTTCTGGACATCAGTACCGATTCCACTCCCCCCAAAACTCCTTTGGATGAGACCATAAATTGAGGTCCCGTGTGCAAGCACACAGAGAACATCTTGCGCACATGTTAAAACCTGTTCCGCTTTTTGGCAGAATAGGCCATTGTGTGCCAGTGGGAACGGATGACAAAATTTACAAAACTGCATACACATGACCACTGGATGTAAAAAAAAGCACACGACTGCTTATTCCATTATCCTTGAAATAAAAGAATAAAAAAAGGAACACACACACACACACACACACACACTGGCACAACACACTAGCCCACAGGAGCTTTCATGTTTATTTGATAAGAAATCTGCAAACCAGTTTTTATTGTTACTATCTTATTACACTTGTATAACATATACCATGTTTGTGTGCATTTATATACTGTTTAACAAGTGCAATATAATTATTCCTTCTGCATCTTTGTACCCCAACCCCCTCGCTCTCTCTCTCTCACTCTCTCACACACACATACATACATACACAAACTCATGCCCTTTCTACCATACAAGTCAAACTCTACTTTTAATACAGACATTAAAAAATCAGGAACTCTTGGTAGCTCTGTGTGTGTGTGTAGGGGTGTACACATGAATGTGTGCACATATGTGAGTGTGCATACATGCCTGTGTGAGTGTGAGCAATCATGCATGTGTGTGTGTGTGTGTGTGTGTGCGCTTGTGTGTGCGTGCGTGCATGGATATGATGTGCATTGAGTGTGCATGATATGACATCAATGACATCAATCAATGACATCAATTTCTACATGACCGGCAAATCAATAACTTTCTATATCAGACACCGGCAGAAAATATTGCCTTTATCAACAGACAACAAAATAAAAGTTGAAAATGTATTTATGAGAATGATGACAATATCATTACTTCAAAGATTTAGTACCGCTCAAAGCCATGCTTACTCTTAGGGCCGTATCAGAAAACTGAACATGGTCACTCACTCACTCACTCAAAAAACAAACTAACAAACAAAAAAATCAAACACATTACTACTCTCCACAACAATCCAGATCACTGATTTTCTTCATTATTCCACTTTGCGATCCTGCAAAAAGCACAATGACCAACTAGCATCTCTTCTTAAACTTTGTACACTTTAAAAACGTATCAACAACAACAAAGTGGAACACCATGTCTTGTTGAGGACACC
Source organism: Rapana venosa (assembly GCA_028751875.1). Lineage (NCBI taxonomy): Eukaryota > Metazoa > Mollusca > Gastropoda > Neogastropoda > Muricidae > Rapana > Rapana venosa. Next base: position 71,005,503 of record CM054135.1, read on the forward strand.
ACTAACCAGCCATCCTATTTATGCAGAAATGGTCACCCTGAGGACTTAACCAGCGCCCCCCCCCCCCCCCCAAAAAAACAACAACAAAAAAACAACCCCATAACAAAAATATTTGCGGTCACTGAAAATACTTAAGGCAGGCCACACAGGTACAGAACATCATACAATGGATATCCCGTGTACATCCTAGTGTTGACAATATCAGGGCCTAATATCAAGAATGAAACAGTAATAACAAGTCAAGAGTTTGAGCAAAACAGCAGGGAGGTTAAAGCTTGCTGGAGGGGGAAAAAAAGAGTGAATAAACTGGGAAGACAAAATTCAGCACCAAAAAAAATAATGTCAGGAAAAAGAAAAAAGAAGACAGAAGCAAATAGGGTGTCTAATTTTTTTTCTTTCTTTTTTTCAAAAACAAAAAAAATACATCTGGCAGGAAATTTTCAGGTTGGGATAACTCATATTTTACCACAATATCTAGCCTCACACAATTCCAATACAACTGAATTATTGGATTAGTTTATAGATGCGGCTTTGATGCAGCACACAAAAAAGGAAATAATCTTTTGCATAGCTTACACACTTCACAGCCTTTATCCTTTAGTTCTTCGTGAGTTCTATAGCTCTTTTCCAACATAGAGAAGCAAACAAAACACCATGAATTGCTAGTCCAATGATGACATAAGGAAATGTCTTCACACAACAGAAAGACAAAGACAAAAAGAATGGTATTATGCATCTAGACTATGCTGCTGCAAGATAACTACTCAACTTCAAATGTGACAGGTCAATATTACTTTTGTTTCATAATGGGCCAAATGTAGAGAAGGGCTTTTAACCTTAACAGGTAGCCACACACACAATCAAAACATATAAAGAGTTAATAATAACATAATGTAGATGTACCTGCAATAACCTTGTATGCATGCATGCACACATGTGTGGATATGCATGTCAATGCCTTCATGAATGCCCATATTTTTGTGTTCAAGTGTGTATGGTGTTGTATTCTAGCCTCTGTGTGCACACATGTTGTGGTGTGTGTGTGTGTGAGTGTTTGTGTGCATGCAATTATGCAAAAGTCGATGCATGTGTGGGTTTGTCTAGCCATACAGCAACGATTTTCTAATGTTAAACTGATTTTTAAAAAAGATAGCCATAGCATAGACTACTGCTATAATACACACTAATTTTCCATACAAAAAAATCAATATACACAGAAAACAATGTATCTGGAGTGACAAGTATGAAAACCTATTGCATCAAGTTCTTCTTCAAACAGCAAACAGAAAAATGGCAGTGGAAGCAAACAGAAAAACCATTTTAAAAAAGCACACAAAAAACCACTAAATCTTATACCTGAGCTTTTCTTCAACAGCGCATGACATGACAGCAGTTCAATAATGCCAAGCAATTAACTAGGCAGACCAGGTTTTTTTCATATCAATATTCATTATATTTCTATACTTTAAACAGGATTGAACTAAACACTACACTGTATATAAAAGACTACAAACATACTACCATCCCTCCTAAGGATTTGTGATATATCTACATTTTTCTTCACACCCCCAGTAATACTTTTAAAATGTAAGGTAAAGGTAAAGGAGTCCCATAACCTATAATGTCGTAGGGAAGTGAGGCGTCAGAGACCTCACTTCTCTAGGGCCAGCATATTGAGGGCGGCACCCATCTCCTCTCCCTCGCTGCTTTACCTTCCCTGACCCTAAAGAGGGCAGGTACCCATTTACAGCTGGGGGAACTGTACTGAAGCCAAGGCGCGCAAACAGTCACCCATCCAACTGGTAACCACACTCGACGCTGCTTAACTTGGCTGGGGGAAAGCGAGTGCTCCGACCACTGAGCTATCCCGTCCCCGTAATACTTTTATGAAAAGAAAAAAAAAAGAGAGAAGGCAAATATTCTAATGTTAAAGCTTGCATACATTGCGAATACACACATGCATATGAGTAGGAGACAGGAGTCAGCAAGGACGGAACTTTGTTACGTTTATCTACTTCATTTTGTTAGTGTCTAGAGACTCTAAAGGAAAAACAAAAGAAAATTATTATTTTAAATCGCATGTATGTGTTCTGCCACCAATGCTGACTGATCCTTCATGTTCCAGTGCATCAGCCATGATTCTCTCAAGGAAGATGTTGAAAAGAGTGGGTGAGAGTAGACAGCCCTGCCTTACTCCAACTGTTGTTCGAAACCATTCTCCAATGTTGTTGTTGTAGTACACTGCACTGGTGGCCTCGCTGTACAGCTGTTTGATGACTCTGATCCGGTTTGCATTGATGCTGTACAAATTCATGGTTGCCCACAAAGCTGCATGCCACACCCTGTCAAATGCCTTCTTAAAATCGATAAATACGTGGTAAAGGTCTTGTTGATGTTGAAGGTACCGCTCACATAGTATTCTGAGGTTGAATATCTGTTCTGGTGGCAGAACGATCACAAACCTCCGCTTCGCAGATGACATTGATGGAATAGCAGATCAGAAAAAGAGCTTGCCAGCCTAACAGAACACTTGAATAAGGCCTCCAAAACATATGGCATGGAAATCAGTGCAGAGAAGACCAAACTGATGACTAATAACACCAACTGTATTAGCACTGATATCAGGGTTAATGACCAGAAGCTGGAAACAGTTCAAAGCTTCAAGTACCTGGGAGCCATTGTATCAGACCAGGGATCCAAGCCAGAAGTAGTATGCAGGACTGCACAGACAATAACAGCACTGTCAAAACTAAACACCATCTGGAGAGATAAAAATATCTCACTTATCTCCAAGATCAGACTAATGCGCTCCCTTGTCATGTCCATATTTCTGTATGCCTGTGAATCATGGACCCTGACTGCAGATTTGGAGAGAAGAGTACAGGCGGTGGAGATGAGATGCTTTCGGAGACTCCTTGGCATCTCCTACAAAGACCACATAAGCAACGAAAGCGTGCATAACAGAATCCAGCAAACCATTGGACCCTATGAGAACCTTCTAACGATCGTGAAAAAGCGTAAACTTAAATGGTATGGGCATGTCACAAGATCCAAAGGACTTGCAAAGACAGTTTTACAAGGCACTGTCCAAGGAGGAAGAAGAAGAGGCAGACTAAGGAAGAGCTGGGAGGATAACATCAGCGAATGGACAGGCCTAGAACTCAACTAAAACCCTGAGAAAGGCAGAACAGAGAGAGGAATGGAGGGAACTGGTTGTTGAGTCTTTGAGGGTGCCCCAACGGTTGTCAGACTACGGGACAGATAGATAGATAGATAGATAGATGTATGTGTATTTGTGTGTGTGTGTGTGTTGTGTGCCTATGCCTGGGTCTCTGTACATGGTTAGGGCACGAAACTGGATACACACGGAGGAATTTGGCGAAAAACACTTGAGTGTGGAGCCCCAATGACTGTAAGACAATTGAGGAAGGCATGCAAAGAGAAAGCAGATTCCTCTGTGTGAAAGGCATGGCTAAAAGGTTAAATCATACAGTAAAATTAACACAAAATTGTTAACCCCTACAGGTCTCTGCTAGTTTAATATGAAAAAGGGCAAATCCCAATGTCACAGAGCTAGGGACAAGCCTGACAGAGACTACACTTCTGAAACTGCATGATTCCAGACTGAAGCAGCGCAGCCTCCCAGTACCAAACGATCCTCACTAAGGGAACACTGCAGAGATCCTACTCAACAGATCTGCCGCAAAAACCTCTGCCAGCGAAACTACTATTCCGAAAGAAACATCACAGCTGAAACCTCTAAATCTGACACAGAGATGTGATACGCATTCCTAACCTTTTACTGGAGCAATGCTTGCATTATGCAAGGTAGGGGACAAACCTGACAATTCTAAAATGGCTTCCTCTCTCCTCAGTTCGCTTGAGTAAGATCTTGCTGCCCTGAGCTCATGTTAAGATATAATGCTGATAATATAAGGCTTTGTTCTCGTTCATACAGCACTATCAAGAAATTATCCATTTTCAGAGGGAAAAAATAATGAACAGGAACAAACGTGTCTTTAGCACCACAACTTTTAGGCAGGTAACTACTTACATTGCAAGCGCTCTCACACTATGGAAAAGTGTATTTGTGTAAGAGAGGGGTGGGGTGGGGGGGTGGGGGAGGGAGGGGTGACCTGGCAGAACAAACTGAATTGATAACAGCTAATCACAGAGATATCTGATCATAAAGCATATATCTTATTGCTCCTCCCTCCCCTTCCCCTCCCCCCCCCCCCCCCCCCCAAAAGCACATATATTATTCCACAAAAAACATATCTAAGCAATGGTAGTAGTATTTAGCTTCTTATGTGATAGGAACGCCTCTCTAACTGCAGTTAAACAAACAATACCCCAAAAGAACCTATGGCAGCATGTCTAAATCAGCAATGAAAGGCTTACTGCTCAAAGGGCTGAAGAACACTAACCCCCCGCCATACTGGCTACACCAGTCTCAACACAGCATCTGGGTGGAAACAAAGCATGCCTCTTACCATCAAACCCACAACAACTTTTTTTCCTTATAATGCTTTTCATAAAGGCAGGATATTCACACACACACAAAATGAATAAAAAAAGAATACACACACACAATCTACAACTCATCTTTATGATGTACAGAAAGCAATTGCATAATCACAAAACTGCATAAATATTTCAGGACTCCCACAAAATGCGTCCAGTATATAAAGAATATGTAAGAGCAGTATGACTGATTCATAATTGTTTAATTTTGCGTTGAACTGACACCTTCCCTGTAAACATTATGTACATATAACTTTCAATTTTTGCCCCCTCAGGAACACAAGCTGATAATAACACAGCACACAGCAATACCATGCTCATCATTGCACTACCCTTAACCTAGAGATGTAATATGTTCAGATGAGGAAATCCCATGGAACACACCACATTAATCACTAACTGATTATGAGCTACATTCTTATAGCTGACTGTTCTCTTAGCCAATTAGGGCAAAGAACTAAACAGTTTTATACTGACCATTCAGCGGACCTATAGTTAAATGACAAGGATGTGTCTAACATCCCATGTACATAGAAAAGATAACTGCCTGTCCATATTTGAAAACCTCAAAAGATGTGTGGTTGGGTGATTGGAATTTTTCTGTTCAGCTTTCAAACCGATGTTCTATGGTGCTATAAGTTATTCGTTACGAGGTGTTCACAAAAATGTCTTACATTATCCTCTAAATTTCGGTTTTGGATAGAGACTTTTTAACTTTGACTGGAGCTGACTGCTTGAAATTTCAAAACCAAATGTGCAGAAAATAAGCTGAGAAAAAAAAAAAGATTCAGAAAAAAATGTCTGTGACTCACTCAATGGAGAGTTTCAAAAATCAGTCCCAGATTTGCAGGGACAGTCTTGCTGCTGGTGATGTTTGCAGCTGTCCAATTTTAAATTATCTATCCAAACTTTTTTGATCTTCTACTGATCTGGTAAAGAAAATACATGTGAACACCTGAGGAGCTATCTTGTAGGGTAAAGCAACCAAAGCGTTCAGACTGTGGCTTGGTTTTGAATGTGTACAGGACGTTTCTAAAGTCCCTTTCCATTTTTATGTTTGCAGAAAATCACTGTGTAGTTGTCTCTCTTGGATAATATGACAGCGAATGACAACAAACAATTTTGTATGAATGAAGCAGATTTTCAATGTAATGTAGCATTTACACATGAAAACTATGAAAGTCTCATCTGGAAGTGACATGTGTTGTCGAAAATACTTTGATTTCATGTTCGTTATAAGGTTAATGGGGGAAAAAGGGTTTGCAAGTATGTTACATTTGTTGTTGCTGTTATCAGCTTTATTACATTTTTATCTGCTTTCCTTTCCTTTCGTACTTCCACTTGTCCAGTCCTCAGCAAGGTCACTCAATAAGCTGGAGCTATCTTTTACCTAACACACAGTGCTAGGTCACCCGCGCTATCGTGAGGCAGAATGTCATTCATCACCAGCCTCCTTTCACAGAGCTTCTTCACCACACAACTGCAAACTTTCACACAAAGTGTACATTTCGGTTTCATACTCAGCCTGCTAGAGAGTACTGTGTCAACGGATAATGCTTGCAATTCCATTTCGGGTAGTTTCCCCAGTGAAGAAAGACAAAAACATGGCTTCCAGAAGCGTACACGATATTTTCCGTCTAAAATCACTAAATGTGAATAGACGTTAAACTGAAGATATCACACGATATGGCTTCTTCTGGGCATGTGTATCTCGCATATCCCTCTGTCAACTACCTTCATGGAATTCTACTTAAACTTTGACTTCCCAAGGTAAGAAATCGTTTAAGTTTTTAATTAAACAAAATGACATAAAAACTACCCAAAAAATCAAATGAAAAAAATGAAAACTCAAATAAAATAAAAAGTGAAATAAGATAAAACAAAAAAAGATTAAATCAAGTAAAATAAAATTGACAAACAGGCCAGGAATACATTACAAGTGCAGTTATTCAGCTATACAGTCAGAAATATTGGCACAGTACTGGGACCACTGACTATGCACACAGCAGGTGCTCTCTCTGACTGGCATAACAGGTATAAAGAAAAATAAAATACTGTGACTTCCATTTTTGTATAGTCAAATAACACTTCTCGCTTCAGTTTCACAATTTTTCAGCCTGGAAAAGCATCTCACCTCCTATGCAACAACAATAACAACAAGACAAACAATAAACAAACCCAACCCAAGAAAAAAAAAAGAAAAAAAAGGGAAAAGCGGCATCACAGGCATTGAATCACTCAGTAAATGATACCTAAGGCAGCTGGTCATTGAACAACACTCCTACCTAACGTCTCTACCGGTCCACACACAACGCAGTCCACACACCATGTCCAATTCTCCAGTCACTATTTCACTTGCAGTATTATGCACACACAGAGGCTAGAAGATGTTGGAGCCGCGCTCATCTGAGAGCGCGTACAAATTTGTAGAGGGTGAAGGACAGAAAGGCCAGTGCTGCTGCTCCCAGTCCTAGGTGGATGTACAACTTGTTCTCCTCTGTGTACAGTTCACGTAGTTGTCTGGAAAACAAAAGGAAGATTCCTTTGTGAACACTTTGATGGAAATTTGAATTTCCTTTGCTTGCATCACTTACATTCACTCTCAAAACAAAACAAAAGAAAATAACTAATTCACTATTAGATATGTGTCAGTGTATGATTCATTTTGATAGGTATAAATTTGTCGAAGATGGTTCTTTCTTTTAAAAAAAAAAAAAAGACGGAATGAATAAATAAATAAATAAATCCATAAAAGACTCTTTCTTCTTAGTTACAGGCAAGTTTACAGGCTGGCCCACGTCAAAACTTCCATCAATTATCAATGTAATCAAAGTGCCAAGGCCTACATCATAATATCATTCTGCTATGAAATGCTATGTTGAGATTGTCTTCAGCCATGACACGTCCTTAAACATAACAACCTGCACTGCCCTTTTCAAAGAGCAAACAAATCATCTGAAGTCAGAATATGACTGTCTGTATGGCGAGGAACTGGAAAAGCCTTACACGCAAACTTCTCATCCAGTGTGTACTTAATGGTGTCTTAGTGATTCCCAGTGGGATGAGCGAGAAAGAGTGCATATTCAGGGTGACCCCCAGGGCATTAAGCTGGGGTACATGCAACAACAAAAAAACCCAGCAACAACAGTCTTCAGACCAGTAATTGAGATAAGTGCTTGAAGCTTGTGATCTGTAAAATCATTTACATTCTCATTTAGGGAGAAGAGGGGGAGGGAAGATACCGTTAAATTATGCTGAATCAGCACAAGTTAGGATCAGGTCTGCGTTTGTTATCACAACGTGTAGATATCTGTTTAGGAACTGTCATGGCAAAGGGTCTTGGCAACAGGCCCTTCAGAAGTAAGATTGTGACGGAAGATCACCCTGTAGCCATTGCTGCTCCTGGCTCATTGTTGCTATCATTGTCGACTTTTCTAAAATCAGTATCACTGTATCCATGTGGCCCTGAATACAGACAGTATCTGATCACTATCAGAGGATAAGCCAGTTGTTTTTTTTACTTACAGGCTGAAATAGACTGAAAATAACTATAACTGAACTACACTACTACTAGTTCTACTATTATTACTACCACAACTCTTAACCCAATGACTATGACTACTACTACTACTACTATTTCTACTATTACAACTCACCTGTTCCCCTACTACACTACTACTACAACAACTACTGTCAATAAAATAGCCAAGTTGGAGGTAAAGAAGACGCCAGGGGCCCTAGAGGTCCCACAACTGAACAGTTTAGAAATATACTCGTTCTAATGAGAACAAACACAGAAGAAGGCAAATTAATGAATCCAAGTACATGCACAGACATGCAGTGATGCTGTACCACATGCACATGGTCAGTCAAAAACATATAAGAAAAAAATGTAGTAAATGCAAATTAACAAATTAGATTTATATGGAATATCAATGTTACAGTTGTTTTTTTAAAGAGCACAATGCACACAAAAAATGCAAAATTCAAAACTAAAAACAAAATTAAAAAAGCAAATTTGCACACTCTCAGGCAATGGCAAACAAAACAGAAAATAATAAAAACAAATGAAAGTAAGCCAAATTACATATGCTTCAAAGCTAAGCAACATCATGATAACATAATACATAATATCAAAACAGAAGGATGACAATAACTGAAATGTTATAGCAGAATGTTAGTTGTCTTTGGTGGTTGGATGTATGAAATAAAACAGAAAATCAAAAGCCCATTATTTATGCCATGTAAATCATTCATGTGTAAATTTTGTCCATCCTGTGTGTGTGTGTGTGTGTGTGTGTGTGCGCGCGCGTGTGCATGCATGCATTATTACATGGTCATGATGGTGAGATAAACTTTGGATTGCCTGCACCTGTTTCAAGAGCTAATCTACAGACTACTCATACAACTCTTCTTCAGCAATTCAACAAAGGGTCTAAAGTCCTCACTGTTGTGTTATCTGAGCAACATTGTCAACACCCTCAGAAGACAATCATTCTATGTGAACCAAGAGGACAATCAAAGGACAAAGCATGCCACCAACAAAAGCACCAACTGAACAAAAAAAGAAAGGAGAATGAAAATTGAAACTGTCTGCCATCATTATCAGTAAAAGATGGGGAGGGAAGGTACTATGTGTTTGTACAAGTTTAGTCACTTATAAAAATGCATTTTCTGCTGTTAGAATTAATTCCGGACATCAAGAGTACAGACTTCAAACAGTAGACTCTTGGCATGTCAGGCCATACACATATTCTCATACAGAGACGAAACTGTACCTGTGGAGTTGTTTTCTCAAAATGACATTTTTCACCACACCAGCATTCTTGCACCCATCTTTTTTCATATCTTTGGTGAAGCTAGAAGCATGGAATTTGGCATCCACATGTGAAAGCAAATGCTGAATGCAATAAGATCGTCAGAAAAGCTATCGCACATATCATGTAGTTCTTTTTGTTCTTAGAAAAAAAAAGCCCAAAGAATCTATCACCTAATACTTACAAAACAGTCCACTTGAGCTGAGTGTACTTTTCTACCCAATATTGAGGGGTCAAAATTTCACACACAATTTTGCTAAAAAAAACATTTCATGGTATTTTGATTTACAATAGCATAACTATGCACTCGGAAGTTTGAAAGTTCACAAATCTCTTGGCGTACAAATTTTCTTCTTTAATTTAACGTCATACAAATTTTGTTGGCATACAAATTTGCTTTCCGTGTGAAAATATTTTGAAGTTCTGACTGCAGAATAACATAAACAAAAATAACCAAAATATGGTTAACACCTAGCTAATTAATTTCTTCCTGATTCTTATTAACCCTATCACATTCCTTCAGGAAATTTTTACACATACTGGACTAATACTCACGCCAATGACTGAAAATAACTTTCCAAAAATGCTACAAGCATCATTTTAAATACAAGCATGAGTCACGATGTATTTGCACAACATAAGCATGCAAAAACAGTGATCCAAACGAGTAACAAACAGACAGAGGAGCAAAGCTTGGGCTTCAGAAGGGTCCAGCTGTTAGTTGAAACCAATCAAAAGATGTTAGTTGTTGAAACCAATCAAAAGCTGTTAGTTGTTGAAATCAATCAAAAGCTGTTAGTTGTTGAAATCAATCAAAAGCTGTTAGTTGTTGAAACCAATCAAAATCTGTTAGTTGTTGAAACCAATCAAAAGCCGTTAGTTGAAACCAATCAAAAGCTGTTAGTTGTGGAAACCAATCAAAAGCTGTTAGTTGTTAAAACCAATCAAAAGTTGAAACCAATCAAAAGCTGTTAGTTGAAACCAATCAAAGCACAAGAACTGAATTAGAAGGGGAAAAAAAAGCAAACGAGCCACCCATGCAGTGTATAGAAAATGCACCGCAGACCTGAGTCTGTCTTGTAGCCACAGCGGTCTCTGGTGAACCAGCAGCATGTGCACCAAACGCTTCAGGTTGCTGCAAAACACAACTTACCTCGTCACCTTCTCTTCTCCTCAACTTTCACTCCAATGACGGAAGTCTTTCATTAAGAAATTGCGGACAAACTTTCATAAGGGTGAAAATCAACTCGTTGTATTTTTTGTCTATAAACCCCAAGATTTTCAACAGAGAAGAGGCAATTATCACCTCACAATTACAGGAGGTCAAACACTGACTGCCTCTTAATTTACTTGATCTGTAATAGTCTATCAGTGTGTGTGTGTGTGTGTGTGTGTGTGTGTGGGCGGTTGGGTGTGCATGCGCATGCACATTTATGTGCCTATCTGAACAAAATCCCGGCAGGTCTCCTGAAGTAATGGGGTCTCTTCTTACAGGAGTCAAGAAACAACACTCCCTTCAGTGGTTCATTTTTTGTTGTGTAATTTTAAAACAAAGAAAAGGTGGCAGAGATGCTTCCATGGGAAAGCAGGCAGAGAAATCTGCCAGACCATAATACAACAGAACACAATATTATGAGAAAACAATATAATTCACAACATTCAAAAATACAATATAAACCAGTCTTAACAATACAATAAAAAATTTAAAAAAGAAAGAAGTAACAACGCCCTTTTCAATCTTCCTCTTCCCCCTAAATTTGCGTTTCAGCTTAGAAGATATCTTTTCTTTTTTCTTTCATAACCATCCAAACATATGGAACATGTCAGTGTCTGTCAGTAATTGCCCTTCATGGAATAATTAAAGAGTTTTTGACTTGACTTTACATGTACATACAAAAAACCCCAGGTACAACAACAAGTTTAAGGGTGGCACTGCTCTTGTGACGACGCGCTCTCCCTGGGAAGAGCAGCCCGAATTTCACGCAGAGAAATTATGTGACTTAAAAGTGGTATAGATAAAATAAAAATTTTTTAAATTAATGAATAAATGAATATCAATAATAATCCCTTTCACTTCTGCTGTACTTACGGGTAGGCGGCCATGGTGGCCAGTTTGACGTAGACGTCGGAGTTGATGAAGTCCATGCAGGTGAAATGCTGTGGAGGGGGCAGGCGGTAGCGCTGGCAGAACTGGGCAGGGGTCAGGTCATAGTCCTGACGGACTTCTGGATGCTCCGCTTTGCAGGCCACCACCAGAGTGGGGATTTTGGCATCAATGAAACGTTTCTGGGCACATCACAAATCATGTCACATCTTCAGACAATTTCTCTCATGCTGTTTATAGCGATACCTAGCCCAAAGGCGCTATCAGGGCTGTCACTTTATTTAATTTTGATGTAATAAAATGTTTCTACACACAACGGATATAAACATGTTGGGATCTTGATATAAATCATATGTTTCATATACCACAGTTTTACCATGCTGTGATCTTGACATCAGTGACACACTTCTATACACACAAGATTTACTATGAAATGAATTTGTACACATGCAGATCTAGCCATCTGTAGTGACATATTGAAACTATATATTAAACTTCGGACACACAGCCTTTATATGAGTGAAGTTTTTATGCAGATATCAAACACTCAAAGATGTTTGGAAAGCAAAAATGCCTTCTGTATGAAATTACTACAAACAAACTGGTCTGAACTGGTATATTTTCTATCAAGACAGATATTATAGGCAAGGCATAGACTTAGTTTTCCAAATTCTCTAGCCATCCCTGTAAGTAGTACTCAGTACAAACTGTGAAATTACTGACAGATAATACTCTCTACAGTAACTGAAAATTGTAACAGTAGAAAACATACACACACACACTCTCTCTCTCTCTCTTTCTCTCTCTCTCACACACATCACACACATACACCATTTCACGAACCAGATAGAGATGAGCACAGAACTCAAAGGAACGAGGATTGGTGACATCATACAGCAGACACGCTACATCACACTCCAGATCTGTTGGTGTCAGTACATCGCTCATTGACACATCCACTTCGTGCAACTGAAAACAGGAAGGTTACATAAAATGAGCAATACACGTCAAAACTGTCAGTAGGAAGTGAACCATCTGAACCCAAAACTTTCTGTTCATTCACAGACCACGGGTGGTAGTTTGCATGCTAGCCTTTCTGATTACATGATAAACAGATGCCCTCTTTGCAGCACAAATTTTAAGCACATAAAAATAAACCCATGACAGTAAGAGACCTGTCCCTGGCAACATTCTGTGGAAAAAAGCAACTCTCTTAAAGAAACAAATATGTTTACCAGAAAAAAAATACATGTTTAAAGCTGGGTGGTGCTGCTCTTGTGGCAATGCACTCTCCTCAAGGAAGGCAGCCAGAAATTTATACCAAGAGATATTTGCCAAAACTGCAAGAAGTATACAACCATGACTACATTCATAACTACTTCCATATTTGTTCCACACACATGGAAATTATCTGACGCATCTGAAAGAAGTATACAACCATGACTACATTCATAACCACTTCTACAACTGTTCCATACACGGAAATTATCTGACACGTCTGAAAGATAGACAACCATGTCTTCATTCATAAGCACTTCAACAACTGTTCCCTATACATACAGGGACTCCACAAGAGGAGCAATCTATGTATAACAAGAAACAGAAACAGAAAAACACCGACCAACAGATATTTCTCCTGGCCGTAGACATGCACCACGTTGATGCTGAAGTTGGAAAAGTGCTGTCTGTTCAGAGTGGCCACATAGCGCAGGTTCCTGTCCAACAGACCCTGAAGGAAGGAAGTCTGCACACACACACAACAACATCATGCACATCAATGCTACATGGAACAAAAATGGTCATGCACATTTCCAAACTTAACTCCCTGGAAGTCACACAGAATAATATACACTCTACCTCCCCTTTTTTTTCACCTGGGAATCACTGTGAGACCATGCGTACACCCTGGATAAGAGGTGTGCATGTATGACTGTTTTCAAGTACCTTGCCGTATCAGCTTCCATACTCTAATTTCAGAGGATTTTTTTCTCCATAAGAGAAGAGAGGAGGTTGTTACACTAAAATATTGTCAAAGCTGAAGAAAATCTCATCATAACATATTAATGTATGCCTTGGCACTTACCTTACACTAATAAATGACAAACTTTTGGCCTGGGCCAATTTAATTGAAATGAGACCAGTAAAGACAGATATAGTAACAACACAAATGACCTCAGCTACAATCTTGGTCAAAGGGAGGAAAACAATAAAACACTGAAACATGGTAGACACAATTTTATTTCAGCAAAACTTATATATTCACTGAAACACTGATTCAAACATTACCCATCTCCCACTTTCTCCCTGCTCATACACACCTATGCACACACGCTCGCTCACGCACACGCACACACGCATGCGCACACACACACACTTACACACAGATACCCAATAGATAGAGCAGTTTTATCGAACAATTAACCCTTTGCTGGGCACAGCAAAATCATTTGTTCACTTCCTGCTGGGCAAGCAAAATGGAGGTGGATGGCCTCTGAGTGGGTGGGTGTATTTAACATGCAATAACTCCACAATGGCTTAATGGATTGTAATGAAATAAAAACAGCAAAATGCAGAAATGAATAAAGAAACTGCTATTTGCTATTGTGTGTTGTTGTTATTTTTTTTAAAAAAGAATTATAATGCATAAACACACAAGGTCATTGATCGGTTTGTATGTGTCACAGTTAGTGTTGCAATAGCTTTGGAATGCATGCATGGATTTTGATAAAATAAAAAGTAAAACATTCAGAAACAATTACAGAAGAAAAGTTTTCAACCTACTGTTGTGTTTTTAGTTTTTTTTTATGAATGATGCACGAAAACATGAAACATTCCGACGGTCACCATTTTGTTTGCCAACGATCGCTGACGATCGCGATGCATGTTAACTTTACAGTTCGAGCCGCTACCATAACAAAAGTCCCAAATAGCAATCAATTCACAAAATATATCAAGTTGTGAACCATTGCCAAACTCGAAATCCGCGATAATTTCCCCAATTCTATGAGCAGAATTCAAAACGCGCATCGGCCGAGTTAGATTTGACGATCGATTTACATCTCGAACTTCGTTGTTGTCAAAGCCGGTCTTTCTCACTTCAATCAACAAAGTCAGAAGTGCACACACTACTCAGATCGCTTACATCGATATTTGAGCCTGGATACACATCTCACAGCGTCATATTTTTGGCATGAAAGCCATAAAAACGATCGTACATGTTGGATTCGAAGATAGCGTCCATCTTGGGAAAAATTGCGATTTTTTTCCTCCAAAACTTGCCACAAACACATTCCAGCCGCCGCCATTTGCAATGTACATGCGGAAGTCACGTGGGCAGTGTCGTTGCTTTTATTTTGACGAGATTTGAAGCGAGATTGGCGGGAATTTCGAATGTATGAACGCACTGAAGTGACGGTCACGACGCCGGCCGTTTTTGGCCGTTGTGCCCAAGGATAGGTTCGGACGTTTTGGGACGCTATGCCCAGCAAAGGGTTAAAAACTTGCTGGTGTACTCTTCACTCAACATCGGTACTGACTCCAATCTCAGTCCTTCAGGCCAGATTATAACCTGCAGCTCTTCATACAAACATATGCAGAACATCTTGCACACACATTAAAACCACACCTACCTTTCCTAGAAGAGTACACTAGCATAGGCCAGTAGTGTGGACAACAAACACATACCAAGCATGCACCCAGTGACCTGAAAAGGGGTTGGACTAAGCCAGGTTCAACTTGCCTATGACACACTGCCATAAAAAACCCCAGTGCAGCGCTGCAATGACTTCTCAAGGAGTTAAGGTAGCAGTGAAGTCATAAGAGGAAGGAAATACAAATGCAGCGTCAACTGAGACAGTGCAGAATGTGTACTGACCTTTCCCACACCCTTGCCACCAAACACGTGGCAGCGGAAGACATTCCTCATTGTCTGCCGCTTCTCCAGGTCTATCTTCTTATCCCGTGTTACTGCAACAAAAACAGGCAACTATTTATCATCAACATACTTGCAGATAACGTAACATAAAATTTTAATTAGTGTGTAAACAAATACAGCTGCAGAAAAAAAAAAAAAAAAAAAAAAAGGGTGAAAGGGTGGCGCAGCGCTAAGTGGCGACGCGTTCTCCCGCTCTCCCCGGGGAGAGCAGCCCGAATTTCACGGAGAGAAATCTGCCATGACTTAAAGTGGTATGAAATAAAATCTGAGCGCTTTGATTTGTTGCTTTACAAGATTCAGCGCTATATAAATTCCATACATTATTATTATTATTATTATTATAAAGTAGCATTTAACAAGGTGAAGGTATCTTGTAACTACAGCAATACATACACACACGTGTGTGTGTGTGTAGTGTGTGTGCGTGCGTGCATGCATGCGTGTGTATATGCATGCATATGTGTGCATGCATGCGTGTGTGTATGTGTGTGCATGTGTACATGTGCATGTGTACATGCGCATGTGCGCGTGTGCATAAGCGTGTATGAGCGTGTATGTGTACATGTGTGTGTTTGCATCTGTGCTTATGTGTGAGTGTGCAGGTGATGTTTTAAACACACAAAAGCTATCAAACTTTTTTCCAAATACTTAAAACCTAATACAGCAGAATACTAAAATCGTCAGTCACTTTCGTCTGTCCCATCAGTCACAGAGAACAGCAGAGGGAACAAACCAGGAGGACACGAGTCACACCACTACCACACACTGCAGACTGACTGACCATGGATCGCCGACAGCTGAGAGTCATGCTGGTAGTGGTAGCCCAGGTAGGCCAAAAACTCCAAGGTACGAGGCACATCGAGCAGCGTTGTCAGCCTGCAATAAATACACAGTAACCATTTCAATTCTCATTCACATTCATCAAATAGAGAACAGAGGAAGAAAAATAGCAGTAACGAAAAAAAGAAGCAAGACAAAACAGAAACAGCAAAAAAAAACAAACAACAAACAACCAAAAAAACAACAACCAAACAAAAAGGAAAGCGAATAATAGAAAAAAAGAAAGGTAAGAATATGCAGAAGATGGGGAACTTCTACTATTCATACTGAAAGAACCCCTGGTATCTCACAGAGGATGAGGGGAGAGAAATAAAGTACCAATGTTATAACCAAATATAGTACATGTGTTATAACCAAATACAGTACCTACGTCATAAACAAGTACAGTACAGGCTATGAGTCATCTATTTCTATAAATGAGGTGAACCAAGAGGAACTCACGTCCACTGGGCCAGATAGCCAGCTAAGGTGACCCAGCCGTCAGGGTTGGTGGCCACTGTGTTGTTGACGTCAGGCCCCCAGGGCATCAGGGGGCAGATGCTGAACAGGTTCTTCAGCTCCTCAGGCCGTAGACATCCATCCTCGTCCTGTGGACATGCGGAATCATCACACCAGTGTCAACCTTCCCCGACCTTCTGTGTTTGGCGCTTTGCTTGATTCAACTTCCATCATAAACCATGGCAACATCTCACAATCAGGATTTTAACAAGTAAACTGAAATCTCTCCCCACTCTTTCTCAAATTTTCCTATAAAAAGAAGACCAGTATTACTCAATTCAAAATTCCATCTATGCATATAAAACAAAACCACCCCTGAATTCAGCAATAACAAAGGCAGGTCAGGTGCGTACTAATACTGGATGGCTTGTCCACAAAACTAAGTTCCCAGCCTACACACCAAACCTTCCCTGTTTGCCAGCAGTGATCATACACTGACTCTAATGCCTACACTTCACGAAAATATAATTAATGATTTGTACTTCTCATGAAGAGCCCCTCTGGGTCAGGATTTAACTTCACTCTGACCGAAAACCTCATTAGGACCAAAATAGAGGTGAGCATCAACCGGAACTGCATAGATGTCATTTCATTTTTTATTACTTATAGCTCCGACCCACAAAAGTGTACAACAGCCAAGCTTAATGGCATGAAAATTATGGACTTGAATAGACAATTCAGAGTAGGGCTGCTGAAGGAGATTTCCCTTGACCAAAAAATTTAGAGGGGAAACCTGTATGACTGAAACAGCCTCTTCCTCTCTTTGAAGCACTTTTCTTTCTCTCCTTAATCCATAACCAAACTTCATTTGTAGAAAAAATGTTAAAATCTTGTAGAACCACCAGATGAAAACAGGATGAAAAAACAAACAAGAAACTGAGAAAAAGAAAAGGTCAGGGGAGGGGGAGGAGGGAGCAGTAGCATGACATTTCTGTCACTGACCTCATCATATTTTTTGAAGAGATCTGTGAGAAACTGATAGCCATAGTTGGTCAGCTCTGTTGTACTACCTTGCCCCACATGTAGCCTGTCAACAAAAAGGGAACACATGTGAAATGTGTAATTTATATACATTTTTCTATACATTTTCCACATGCAAGTATTTTCCGTGTACAACTAAATAAGGAAAATTCTAACTGCCAAATTATCAAGTAATCAACATACAGACCCATTTTTCACAATAACTCACATGAATGAGCATGAAATCTTTTTTACACTTTGACAGAAGGAATGAACTCTTCACACTGAGGTCTTTATGACTTGTTAATATTCATGTTTCATCAAGGTCTATCCTTCTTCTGCCAATGGCAGGTTCCTTCAAGTCTCCAAATTTCTGACACAAGTATGGAGTGGTTTTCAGTTTTCTGGCCATTCTGACCTGGAATTCATTACCCTTCTCAAAATGAAAGGTGAATGATCATGAGCTACCCTGATATGCGTTATACTGACTTCCATCAAAGCATGCAGGTGTCTTCCTACTAATAGCTTCCATTTTTCTTTCTAGAGCAGTATAAATGACTTTTGATTGCAATTATCTGAAATGATACAATATACAACACTAAACATACACCATCTACAAAGAAATCACAGAACTATGCGAACCTACCCTTTCTGATTTGGATGTTAAAGCTAGTAACAATACCGATTCACAACAACAATAAGATACACACTATAATAATAATAATGAATAGCATTTATATAGCACATTTCTCAAAGCAATGACTCAATGCGCTTTCATACCATGCGCATTTATACACATGCACACACAGCACATAATAACAACAACAACAACAATGATAATGAGCATTTCTAAAGCGCAAATAAATTTACAAGAGATACCTATCGCACTGTAGAGGCACACACTTGCGTCCGGGCACACACTAGCAGGGCAATTAACAGTACACTCAGAGAAAAGGCACTAGCAATAACATAACTAACAAAAAAACATAACCAACAGCCAGGCATGCACATGAAGTAGCCTACAGTGTGACAAACGGCGACCGTCAAGACAAGCACAATATATTAACTAGCTAAGAAATACATTAAAGAGATGTGTCTTCAATGAAGACTTAAACTGGGATAAAGTGGGAGCATGTCTGACGGCTGGTGGCAGAGTTCCAGATCGCGGGCGCAGCAACACCAAAAGATCTACGACCTGTGGTTTTGAGGTTGTAATGGGGTACAACAAGTAAGTTATCATTCGAAGACCGCAGGGTTCTAGTTGTGGTGCGTGTTTTCAAGGCAGCTGACAGAGATGGAGCAAGCGAGCCTTCAGAGTGACGGTATGCCAAGACTGCAACTTTGTACTGACAGCGTGCCCTTACAGGTAACCAATGAAGCTCCCTAAGCATGGGAGTCACATGGTCCCTTTTGCTCTTTCCAAGGATGAGCCTGGCAGCAGAGTTCTGAATTCGCTGCAGGCGTGTAAACTGTTCATCACTTATACTGATAAAACAGGAGTTGCAATAGTCCAGTCGCAACAAGACGGTCGCTGAAACGAGCTTGATCACTGCATCTCGAGGCAAGAATTTCTTAATGTGTGCAATACAGCGCAGCTCTAGAAAGCATGCTCTGCAGACGTTACTAATGTGGTCTTTCATGGAGAGAGTAGGATCTAGCCGAACACCCAGATACCGCACAGAACTCTGAAAAGCTATGTCACAGCCACCCAAGACCACAGAACTCTCCGACACCCGCATAAGACTAAATGGTGAACCAACTGCCATAACTTCTGTCTTGTCTGTATTTAATTTGAGTTTGTTGCTGTCCATCCACTGAAGGACACTGTGCGTGCAATCTGCCAGTGTGCGTGTGGCGTCTGAAAAATTTTGAGGTGTTGCATGTGCCGAAATTTCTGTACCATCTGCATATTTATGAAACTGGCAATCATGTAAGGTCATCACATTAGACAGAGGCTGAGAATATAGTGTGAACAATGCGGGACCCAAAACAGAACCATGAGGTACGCCATATAGGAGGGGGGCAGGTTGTGACTTAACTCCCTCTATCAGCACGCTCTGCGACCTATCAGAGACATAAGAGGTAAACCATGCCAAGGCAACACCTCTTATTCCAAAAGAGTAATCTAGTCTTTTGAACAAAATAGAGTGGTCAAGCGTGTCGAATGCCGCACTGAGGTCCAACAAGCCCATGAGCACTATTTCACAAAAAACATAAGTCAAAGTTGAGGGGGAATAAATCATGTACTCCAATAACACATACACCGATTTCAACAGCAAGATCAAAGACGCAATCTACAATATGCAATTTCAACAAAAATTGTGTCATAATGATGCCACAGAAGGGTCATAATTTCTATCTATTTCAGCTCTGGAGTGTACTGGCCTATGAGCTGTAAGAACTGGTCAGTACAGGTCAGTAAAGGATCACATTCAGACTCAGCAACAATCTAGCTCTTCAGCTGGTCTGAGCTGACAGGACACAGTACAGTACCTGGGAGCAATGAATTCATTTGTCAGACGAATATTGTCATCATATCCAAATTTCCGGAGCACTGTCCACGTTGTTTCATGCCTCCCCTTTTGTATAAACAAAGTGTGAAGAAACAGAAAACCTGCACACACACAAAACAATAAGCAAATAAAATGAATAATAAACACACACACACACACACACATATGCACCACACCACACCTATAATAGTAATTCTTACAGTCAGTCACATGTATAGATAATATACACCAACACCTCAGTCATGACAACAATAATCTCATGAAGTGAAAACAGACTGTTTCTTGCCATGTCTCTCAAAATGAATGATTCTCTCCACTCTCTTTTCACCCTTTTCTTTAGAAGTACAAGGCTTCATTACAGATCATATAGTATTTATAAGCAAAGGAATTTAACAGAAATCTGCTTCATTGTTAATGTACAGCTGACCATGCCAATCTTGCTGAATAAATCTTGCAGAAAGTGGCAGAAAACAGTGACGATAAACTGTTTGCTCTCAAACACGTCACAGCCTAGCTTCACTTACTACAGTTATACACACAGCAGCAGTACTGCCCCCCATCTGTATTTCATCCCCAAGGCCACTTTTTCATAGAGGCTTTTTTGTTTGGTTGGATGATTGCTTGTTTTTTTGTTTGCTGTTGGTTCGTTTTGATTTTAGAGGAGACAGTGTCTTCCTTTTTGTTTTTCTTTTTAGTTTTGTTTGTTGCCTAGCGGCCCAGTGGTTAAAAGTTGAGGGCAAAACACCTGCAAGAAGGGAGCTTCTCTCTGAAGTTCAACTCTCACAAGAATTTCTTTGCACTAAAACATGTAGGAACACAGCAATTCTGCACCCTAGATTTAATAGTGGTAGTGATGTACATGTCCACCCTTCATGGCATGATTACAGTGTTTTTGACTTGACTTGACTTGACTTGAGCTTCAATCAATGACGATAAATGGACACCTACGAAACTCAGAGAACTCCCTACCTTTCAGCGATAACTTGTCCTCCAGAATGCCCTCTGAGATGTGTCTGCTCACAATGGACTTCACATCCTCCAGAGCTTGTGAGTGAAGCGGTGCATTGAAGCACTTTAGCTGTATACACACAGAGAGACATACATGTATAAAGCTGCGCACATAAACACACACACGCACACATGCAAACGCACACATACACACACATGTGCACGCGCTCACACGCATGCACACACATGCACGCATGCTGCACACACAAACACAAACTCCCTCATCATGAATTTTGTCTTTTCTGTTTGTATTTCATAAAATATTGCTTCTTTCTGCATCTTTTTCTATTTTTTTCTTCATAGTTTAATACCAGTCTCACAGAAACACCCCTTTTGTAGCCTGTGTCATCCCAGGCCTGTGCTCATGGTGGTCTTAGCAAGTCGGACACTTCAATCACTGAGCTATTCCAAATACCCCAGGCCTGTGCCCATGGTGGTCTTAGCAAGTCGGACACTTCAATCATTGAGCTATTCCAAATACCTCCCCTCCCCACCCCACAAATGAAAACCAGACAAAAATCAAGATGCAGAAAAATACATTTCAAGCAAGAACGTCAGAAGATCAGCACTGGTGGGAAGATATCTTACCTGAAACTGGTTGATTTCTGTATCACTGAGAAGCGCGTCATTGT
The DNA here is from genome assembly GCA_028751875.1 of Rapana venosa. Lineage (NCBI taxonomy): Eukaryota > Metazoa > Mollusca > Gastropoda > Neogastropoda > Muricidae > Rapana > Rapana venosa. Next base: position 71,027,333 of record CM054135.1, read on the forward strand.
CCCGGTCACAAATCTGTACAGAGTTGAAGTCAGAGTTCATTAGACGGTAAAATACATCAAAACCACATCAAAGGTAATCTAAAGACCAGGAAATCTATATGGTAATTTATCTTTTCATTTATTATACAGCATTTTGGGGTAACATTATGATCTCTGACTGGATGTCATGCGTCTTTGTTCTTTTTAAAAAAACTTCTGGAGCGCACACACGCAGACACAGAAACACACACACAAATGCAAAAAGATGAGCAAGGTAAGCATACAGCGGCCCCCAACTGTTTAGTCGGACACAAGGGTTTCCACGCTTTTGGAAATGACTATGTGGAGTTACTTTATCAGACTTTTCCACTTGATGGTATCAATGCTGCCTGCTGGTTTTAATGTTTTAGTTTTGATTTCTTTCTGGTAGGGAACAACAGTGACTTTTCAGAAAATGAGAGGGCATAAGATAAACACCACCACAGGATAATGATACACTAAACATCAAAGTAAAGGGTTATTTTCATAGCAAGTATTCTGGTTGAGCTTTTGTTTTTCACTGTAGCTTTCGAACTACACAGACACTGCCAACACTACTCACCTTAAAGATCCTCGTCAGTGCCTTTTTGGCTGGTGGGGTCAACTGAAACATCATTACTTTCCATCAAATTCAACACAAAAACATCAACAAAATGCAAGAAAACAAGTAGATGATACAAGGAACCAGTGTCATGACCAATGACATTGATAGGTAAATCACAGGTGAAATTAACACAAAGTATGCATAAAACTAACCAAATGACTGCATACTATTTTCAAAGATGCAAACAGCACCTCAGCTGCTTTTTTCTTCATTTATTCTCCTGATGATGGTCCCAACTGTGAAAATGATAATTATGTATACACTTGCTCTTCTAAACTCTCTTGCAAATCAACTGATGCAGCTAACATCTATCAGTATGCTGACATGTTGTCTAGACTGAGGCAGAAATTTAATGTTACATGATTAGAAACTACAATGAAGATTCCGATATTAGGCAACATGATCAGAAACTTGAATATTTTTTAAAACTGAAAGTAGTGATGTACTAAACAGTCTGCACTCATCATTGTGACCAGCAACTACTCCATATGCATCTCGAAATCTTTTTGCCAGCTTGAAATGAGAAGTTGTAAAAGAAAACAACTCGTTTTCCTATTGCAGCAGCATTTTCAGTTTCACCCCTTGATCCAATGTGGAAAACAATGAAGTTAGCAAGAAGTAAAAATGATAGTAAGAGACACTGCACGGAATCATTTTGTCTACTATGAACACAAACACTTTATCATCTCAAAATCATGAGAAAATCAAGTGGGCTACAAACATAGCTAAAAACAACAAACATTTTTACCTGCTACACTGGAGGGTGGTACTGGTTTTTTTCCCAAGTTATAAGCAGATTCTTTTACACTGTACCACCCCATAGCTTCCTCTTCTCGGTTTTGTAACTAACAGCCTGCAGTCTCAATGCAGCTTTCATATAACTTTTTATTCCATTTTTTCTCTATATTTCTTGCCATCCAACTAAAACAGCAATGAATCTGATAACTCAGAACATACAGAAAGTGGCATGTCCCCTGCCTCACCTCCTTGTCCTCTGGATTGTAAACAGGAGCAGTGGGATGAAGAACTGCCTTCTGTGCGTAGAAAAACACCTCACTGATGTTCTTCAGGCTTTTGGCAGAGCACTGCGACACAACAAGGTCCAACTTCAATTCACATCCCCTGCACTTTCCAAAATATTATATTAACTGCAAATCATTCCTGATGCTTTACTACCCTTTACTGTTGAACTTTGGGCTAAACTAAATGTTTCTCTTCTACAAATATTCCCAAGTCTTAAAGATACACTGATAATAAATGTAGCTGTAATAACACACACAAAAATACATGTACACACACACATGCACACACACACATACACACAAGATACCATCTGGAAATAAAAATTTGATTTAGACTTTGATTTGACCTATAACCTTCTTTTAATCTAAGGGTACATAAGTAAAAAAAAAAAACCAAAGCTATACCAAGACTTAGGAGCTATTCTAGATGGCAGAAAAAAATCTTAGGTACTTATGGTTTCTTGTAGTTTTCTGCCATTGTTATAGTTTTACAGCTTATACATTTTTCCAGTTGAAAAACAGATAAATATATGACACACAAACACATGTATCCAAGCATGCAATAATCACCTCGACACAGGTCTCCACTTCATAGAAATCATTCATAATGGGCAAGATGGACTGCAACATACCATCATCAATGATAACATCACATCAACAGCACCTGAGGGCACACTGTTTAGCTGACCAACAAGAAAACACACACACCAGTCAACACAGCCAAAGCACTTAAGTCCCAGTTAGTTGGCTTCCTCAGTGGCAAAGCTTTCAACACAGTGGTGAGGAAATATGTCTACATAAATGGAAGGATTTTTTTTCCAAACCTTAACACACTTCTTAAAAAGAACATTTTCTAAATTCTACCCAACTTCATGACAATACATTAGTACCTGAGCCGAGTGTGCATTGCACTGATAAGAACACCAGCTATTTCTCCATTTGTGGCAGTTGTGTGCCATGCAGTGCCTGGGTTTCCTCCCCTAGGTTCTACAGATATTTCACTGTCATGCTCTTTTACAACACTTATCAAATGGTTTGCATAAACCAAGGAATTGTGATGACTCACCAGAAAAAAATTCTGAAAACAATCAACAGTTATTCCTCTCAACCAGCATACTAGGCAATTGAGTGCTTATTCTATTATCCTTGACATAAATAAATAAAAACAAACAAATAAATAAATACTATATTTTAATACCTTCCTTGTTTCAGATGGCCAAGACTTTTTTTTTTTTTTGATTTACGCCAATATATCTACAGTGTCTTTGATTTCAGAACTAATAAAGATATCTAGTTTTCTACTGTTAAGAAGCTGTAAAAGTCTGGACAGCAGCACCAGCTTACCTCTAGCGTTGGATAGTCAGCAAGGTCCACCTTGTTGCCAACCAGAATGACCGGTGTGCGGTGTTCATCCCCCAGAATGCTTCTCACCAGGGGCAGCCAGTATGTGGTCAACTAGATGGAATACATGCAAAAATAGCAAATACTGTCCTGACAGATACATTTTATTCAAAGCTAAAAATATAAAATTTCAAATCATGGTTTAACACTGAGATTTAAGAAAAGAAAAAAAGCAACTCTGATGATTCAGATTTAAAAAAGCAAACTGATAGAAAAACAAAAAAAGCAATCTATCTTTTTGTCAGTCAGTCGGTCTGTCTGTCAGTCAGTCAGTCAGTAAGTCGGACTGTAATGCCCTTCCACTGTTCTTAACCTTATCCCCCCCCCCCCCCCCTTCCCTCCTCTCCATTCACTCTGATAATTAAAACAGTATGGCAAATGAATCACTGCCTATCAGTTCTATTCGAGTAAACAAAGAGCTATCAGCTGACAATGGCCTGTTCCTTGCATGGAACCACAAGCTTTCAGGGGGTAAGAGATAGCCTAGTGGTTAGAACATTGGGCTCACAATCTGATGATCCAGGTTCGATTCCTGTTCAAGGGGATATTTTCCCCTGGAGTTAACATCAGCGCAGACTCCACTCTCCCCCAAAGTCCTTCGGATGAGACTATAAACTGAGGCCCCATGTGCGAACATATGCAGAACATCTTGTGCACACATTAAATCCTATTCCACTTTTTGTAAGAGTAGACTATTGTGTGCCGGTGGGAACAGATGACAGAATTGACAAAACCGCATACACATGGGGACATGATGTAGAAAAGCACATAAGTGCTTATTCCATTATCCTCGATATAAAAGAATAAAGAGAATAAAGTCTCCTTGCAAACCCTTTCTCTTTTTTTGTATGTTTTAATGTATATGTTAGTTTATTCCTCTTGATTTGGTTAAAGTTCCTCTCCTTTCTTAAGCCACATGTATATAGTACAGATGGACAGTGGCAGGCTGTTTCACTGACTTGTAGACATGTCCTTCATCTCCTATGACAACATTATTACCTCTACTCGGTGACAGATTCCTTTTCATTATGCTGTCCTTACTTCAAGAGGTTGTGAATTAATTTTTGATTTAAACTAATCTTCAATACGGTTTGTTTGTTTGTTTGTTATTTTCTATGCTGTCAGTTTCATTAAAGACATTAACTACCACAACAAATATTTTGGTTTGTATCACCTCACTTCTTTTTGTTAGAAATTTTATCGTCTGAATGAACCAGCAAGACTCATAGTGCATTTAACAGTAAAATGATGCAGCTTTGTTTGGAGAACTGAGAGTGTTTTCGCTTGTCACTCAGGTGGTCCATTCGATTTAGGATGTAAAACAGATCCATGTTTCCTAAAAATAAAAATAAAATTTAAAAACCAGCAAAACGACAAAAACGAAAACCCAAAAATGCAACAAGAGATATTGAGGCTGCGCTGAGAATCACATGCAGTAAACTGTGGCCTCTAACTCTCAAAAATAGTAAGAATAATAAAAAAAGAAAGGTAACACCAAGCGACACAAAGAATGGTGCCCTTTGTGACACTGAGCAAATGACATGGGAAATGCAAATCTTTTTTTTTTTTTAATAATGTGAAATATGATGAAACAGATTCTCTGTACCTAATATCACTTGACTGTATCTGAAACACATACACCCAAGAAATGAAAAGGGAAAAAAATCACTAAAGCTTACTCGCTGCACGGAGTCCTCATCCATCACAGAATACACAATGCAGACAACACTGGCCTGAAACAACAGACAAGCCATGAGGTTTATTTATACGTATAAATATATAATAAAAAAAAGTTACCATAAAACATTCCCTCCCCCCTCCTTCCTCCCAATAAACAGCAACTGTAAATCACCTAAATGACCACGTGTAAAAAATAAATAATTTTACTGATTATCAAACTCAAATTATGCTTTTATAATTTCACTGATTATCAACCTGAGATTATAGCATGCTTATATAATTTATATCATTCTTTTAACAACTGCACAAACTGAATGCTAAAGCTAGCTCTCTTTCATCCTCTCAGGACATAAAAAATAATTTGTAAAAATATTTCTTGAATTCAATATGCAACACCAAAACTTGCCATTTTGGTCAATGTATCTGCTTCAACTGTAATTTTCACACACACACACACACACACACACACACCACACACACACACACACACACACAACACAACACAACACACACACACACCACACACACACACACACACACGCACACACCACACACACACACACACACACACACACACACACACACACACACACACACACACACACACACACACAGGAGGATCTTATTCAAAATCAAACTGAATGAAAACTGCCAAACTGGTAACAAATTTATATGCTACTGCTTATAAATATCTAGTTCAACTCACTTCATTACTTGAAATAACCTAAAATTCTCTCCTGCAGTCTGTGTTGACTGTGTTGCTGTTCCTTCAATTTTTGTTCCTACTCTGGGAACCTATAGTCAGTAATATAGTGCAAGTGTCTAACACTCTAGGTATTTTTCTTCTATAAGAGCACCCCTGTTTCATGTGCCATAACCACTGCAGGGAAGACATTTAAAAGCTCAAAGCCATATCTCTTTTCAACAACTGAGCTCTCTACATGATCTCTAATGCTTAGAGCTCTGATCTTGTTTTCTCTTATGAACTTCAGTGGCTAATACTTTTTCTGATATTTTCCATGGAAGTTCTGTCCCCACAGGCAAGTAACTGTCTGGCAGTTTCATTGCAAGGCCATTCAGCAGATGACAGAAAAAGGATCTTGGTTCCAAAAGGCCTTCCCTTACAAATGTATGGGAATATGCAGGGACATTAGCCACCAAATACAGAGCTAGCCATCTCTAAAGAGAGGCACAGGTTACAAGAATCCATGCATCTTAAGTCCCATGAGGTGCAGGCCAGTCCTATAAAGCCTATAGATCTATATGAGCCACTTCCCCATACCACACAACAAAAATTCCATGACTGAGAAAAACCTTGCTGGAAGGCTAGACAGTCCACATCTGCAGGTGAGAGTTTTGTTCTCATTTGTATCACCTGGTGATACAGGGAAAACATTTTGGTTCGGTCTTCTAATTACCTGGGTCAGTTTTGTCTTCAGTTTACCAACACAGCAGTTCACAAATTGTGTGCTCTATTCTAAAGGCAAGCTATTGATACAAAGTATTGTTATAAGCAATTATTTCCATGCGTATCTGTTTTTGTTTATTTTTGTTTTTTACTGTGCTTAAGATACAATGTAAACAAAAAATAATACTGTATTCAAATCAATGATTTTAATCTAGCCTTGACTTGAAAAAAATTGCTAGCAAACAATGAGTATATAATCTGATCTTGAAATACAGCAAATGAAAATTATCTCACCTTTGTAATTTCAACTTCAAGCTTTGAATCATCATCTTCTTTCGCTGAAGACAAAAATAAAAACAAAAATGGTAAGGCTGAAGGACAATGCATAAATGATGTGAAGCTATACTACTAAACACTAATTGTGTTTTAATGCACTTCAGTCAAACACTGATCAAATCACAGGATTCTGATAAACAATGTGAGGAATTTAAAAGCACCAAAAGTACAGTCTTCACTTCTGGAGTCTGTAACAACTATAGAAACATTATATATCATGACTTAAGAAAGATAAATTAGAGATATATATGAATATGATCCTCTCCATCTCAGCTTAAGTGACTTAGTACACAGAGTTGCTAAAGCTAAAATGTTAAGTAGAAAAGAAGAAAACATCAGTCAAGTGCCCATGTAGACAATAATAAGTTTTTAAAACAAAAGGGTTTTTCTGTGCAAAATTTAACAGCAATCAAAAATTGTTTTTTGCAATTGAATAAACGTTTGAATTTTAAATGCCTAAAATAAAAGAAATTGAATTAAAAAAAATATCATATGAAGTGATTCACATAACTTTCTGCCTTTCCATTTTGAAGTTATTTTTTGTATACTCTGTCTCTTCACATGATAAAATTGTAGAATATTTCAACAAATTTGCAAGAAAAGAACTACCTGAATAATCGACAATATGTGTAGGAACACGTTCTGGGGTAACATCTGCAGGGATGGTGATTTCCTCTGCTTTGACCGGCACCTGTACACCAGAGATTCAAGGATAAATGATGAGCACTACTATGGCTATATATAACTATGTAGTATGTTCTTGCACAGTTAGATCAATAGTATCAACTCAGATGACTAAAGCCAGTAAAGTACTATGCTGATACACTGTTAAAAACTGACACAATATGAATATGTGATTTTAACAACACTGTTGTAATGTTAGATATCAGACCAACTCAGATATTTTTACCGGCTGATAGTGATCAGATACACTTTTAGTGATTCAAAAAAGGTTATCTTTACCATGTAGTTGCATTGAGCATTTCATACAACCTCTAACAAGGCATTTTCACCCACCCAAAACTTAGCATTAGTGTTAGATAATGACTCAACATCATGTGGTCTTTAACATGTCGATTTCTCAGCTCACTTCTGACACCAAAGAAGTAACAGTTTTATCTTGCTGATAATGCATTACAGTTTACACTGTCACACACTGACTTAATATCATGTGATTTTCTTACATGCTGCATTATTGGACATTGACTTCATGATGAATGATTCTACCATGCTTACTTAACACTGAACAATGACTTTTCTTGGATTAAATGAAACTGAGTTAAAATTTACACAAACGACCACACCCATTGACACTTACTTCTTCTGCAAACTCCTCGCTAACAAGGGACAGGATCAGAGATGTCTTCCCAACATGCACTGTACACAACAACCCAAAAAATGTTTCATTAGGAATGCTACACTTTAAATACAGAATATTTACTGTTGAAAAAAAAAATCCTTTCTTTTTCCTGTTTCAGTGTTTGGCATTTATTTATGCTGCATAAAATCTATTGACTAATTAAGTCAGATTCTTACATGTAGCTATGTTCCATGGATAGAGCTCCAAGGTTTACCTGTGGTGACATTCTACAGATTTGTGATGCTCACCATTATTAAGCCAAGGTAGCTGCATTCCGACTTCAATGATGATGTCTGAACACAGCAAGGTGTGCATGTGGTTTGTTTTTTTTCAAAGTTTTGTCACCTGTTCCAACTAGAAAAAAATATCTACCTTAGTGAAAAGTAGATGAATTTCTGCTTGCATTCATACACATTAACACAGGACATTGGTTTAATATAGTCTCATCTGAAAGACTTTCAAGGGAATAGTTGCATTCATACACATTAACACAGGACATTGCCCATTGGTTTAATATAGTCTCCACTGAAACTTTCAAGGGAATAGATTCGGTACTGATGTCAACTCCGGGGGAAAAAAATCCTTGAATAGGCATCTCAGTAGAGGCTCAAACCTGCACTATCAGATCACAAGCTCAATGCCCTAATCACTAGGCCACCCTGTCCTCCAGATTCTTAAATTTGGTGGGCTTTTTGTTCCTTAGCTAGAGCTTTGAGATTCACCAATTTTCGAGATTTTGTGTATAGATCTGTACCTGTTTTTGCCCATAATTAAGGTAGCTGCATAATTACTTCGGGGTGGTGACTAAACATGACATCACCCCTCACCCCTGGCAAGAAATGTCTTACTGCAAAGACATACTTTGGTCATGAAAGTCCTTGGAAAACACGAGACTACATTATTGTTTTAAACTAAAATATGTGTGCCTTATAGTATATATATGTGTGTGCAAGCATGCGCATGTGGGCATGCATGCATGAGTGAATGGTTGAGTGAGAGAAAAATAGAGAGAGAGAGAGAGTGTGTGTGTTCGAACATGTGTGTGTGTGTGTGCCCACACATGCACACTACATGTATGTTTGTGTGTGTTTGATGATATTGCATGCATTCTTTTCTGTTTGCATGCATGTGTGTGTGCATATAGTTATGCTAGAATGCACATAATGTCATATGAGTGTGTGTGTTATTAAATATTATAAACTTACCATCTCCAACAAGAAGAATCCTCACATCTTTTTTGGCTGAACCCATTTCAATTTCTTTCCAAAAAATCAAGTCAGATGACCGAGCCTGCTCCCTTATAGCTACTCTACTGTGTTTGTGCAGATCAAGTTCTAGAGTTTTCTGAAGAAAACATTATTTACCTGCCCTCACGATCTTCCTAAGGCTAAGTGAGTAAACCCTTTCCTCATTTTCCCCCCAATAAGGTCACATCAGTGAAAGACAGCGTGCCGTTACTTATCCTCTCAGCACAGTGTACGTCAAGCAGTGAAAATGTTTTCAGTTACAAACGGTAGGTCTACTTGGTATCAATGCAAGTTTGTTTCTCATCGTAAGGCTGAGGTGAAAGATTGGATGATCAACAATAACACCTGAACACGTGCGCCCAGAGTTGTCTTCCACTAGTTTCACATTCCAAAGCACTTCTTATTTGAAAGGCAAGCTGCTATTGATACACATCGAGGCACTCAAATTGTTGCTCTTGCTTCTTCTTCTGATGAACTTCTTCAAATGTAGTCTTGTGTAATTATCATCATTTTGATCACAAAAGTTTGCGATCCCTTCGTCTTGTCTGACCTATCACCGCTTCCTTTCGTTGACGCATGCGCAGCATAAAGAAAGTAGCTATTTCCGACCTCAAAAAAGGATGTCTTGCTTACATAAAGGTTTCGTGTCAAAAGAGAAGCTAGAGCG
>CM054135.1:71042075-71052075 GCA_028751875.1 Rapana venosa
TTCCTCTCCCTCGGCCGAAGTGGATATTGTTGTAATGGATATGTCCTATTTTTGCATTGTATTGTATTGCTGTTTCCTTTGGTTTCTTTTTAGGAGGGCAAGGGGAAAAAAAAAATGCATTTTTTATCAAATGGTAAACTAAAAATAAAATTTATTTTGAGCACAACACACACACACACACACATCACACGCACCACACACACAGTACGCACACACACACACACACCACACACCCCCACCACACGCGCGCGCGCGCACACCAAAACCAAACACACGGCGCGTGTGATGTGTGTTTGTTTTTCTTTTTTGTCTGTTTCATTTTCTTTTGGAGTTTGTTTATTTTTATTGGTTATATAATAATGTAGTTAGATAATAGTGATCAAGTTGTTTTTTGTTCCTAGATAGATGGCTTGATGAAAAAATAGCAAATGCATTGCTTATTCAATGTACCATCTGGAAATTAAAAAAAAAAAGACTTGACTTGACGCACGCACTTACACACACACACGTGCGTGCGTGCGTGCTCGCATAATTATGGGATGGTGGAGGTGGATGTGTGCGTAGGTTTGTGTGTGAGGGCGGGGATGGGGATGGGGTGGATGTCGTGTGTGTGTGCGTGCATGCGTGCGTGTGTGCATGCGTGTGCATGCGCGCGCGCGCGCGCGTGTGTGTGTGTATGTGTGTGTGGCGCGCGCGCAATTGTGTACGTGTGGATGTATGTGGGTAAGAGCGAGTACGTACGTGTGCAGTTGTGTGTACGTGTTTGTGTATGACTGTGTATGATGGTTATGGTATATGTTTGGCCGTATGTGTGTGTGTGTGTGTGTGTTTGTGTGTGTGCGTGTATGCGTGCGTGCGTGCGTGCGTGCGTGTGTGTATGTGTGTAAATAATACTAAGCGAACGAGAGAGAGAGAGAGAGAGAGAGAGAGAGAGAGAGAGAGAGAGAGAGAGAGAGAGAGAGAGGAGAAGAGAAGAGAGACAGAAAGACAGACAGACAGATAGACCAGGCAGACCAGACAGACAGACGGTACAGACCGACCGACAGACAGTACAAACAGTACAGACAGACTGACATACAGAGATGAAGAAATTAACAACCAAGCTGGAAATGATAACAAAATATTTTATTATAAATTTAAAAATTTCCATGGAAGTACCCTTCTCTGAACAAATCCAATGGAACTTTCACATTCCGGAACAGTAGAAATATTTTATACCATCACTGGATATAATCATCTTCATGATGTCATCACACACTCAGGGATCTGTCATCCATTCGGACACGTAAAAAGCAGTTACTTTTCTATTTCCACTTTTCGCGCAAAACTGATTCCAACATTGTAAATTCTCCATCTGAATTAAAACATTCTCCAGCACAAAATACATCTCCATAATCCATGTCCTGACCCAATCAACAGATTTTTCTTTTTTCTGCATCCAAAAACCAAAATCGATTCTGAACTGAGACCATCATGTAATAAGCAAGTGTCAGAACTTATCTGAGAGATATGAATGTGATTACACTCCCATCAGCTAGCGATCAGATAACAGTTTCCAGTACATGCTATTTCATCCGCACCCAAATGAGTTGATTGTCTAAATCACGATCGAAATGAGAGTTAACTATGTGACTGGCTGCTGGTAGCAAATCGAGACGTCAGTTATTGACTGGTATAGAAAGTAGTCTTCATATGCACAACAACCAGTATATTTAAGTCCTCAATCTGACTGGAACGAGTACAAAAGTAAAACGGTATAAAAAGTAAACTATTTCTCAGAATCATCATCTGTGCGTACAAAAGAAACGTATCCACACACAACCCATATCATAACGTTATGTAAAATATAAATATATATGTCTTTATACAGATTCTTTATAGTATTTACATCCTTTTTCCTTTTCACAAATAGTTTATTAATCACCAGCAAACCTTCGACAATTTGTCATCCTGTTATGCAGAACAATATATATATTGGATCTCAAAATCATGGATATTGTTTGGACGAACTATTTTATCACCAAGGCCAAATATAACCAAAATATAACAAAGAAAAAAGTGTTTTCACGTATTTTCTCACATTAAACACGCTTCAGAGATACAGAGCAACTACTGAAACTAAATTCAAAAGAAACTGGTGTATTACCCACCTGTCAAAATGCGTGCTAAAACAAAACTGTTTACAAAGGATTATGTCATTATCACGAGTGTAACAACACTTGGTAGAAATTCAACATGTCCAAATTGGCATATATATATATATATATATATATATATATATATATATATATATATATATAGTGAGATTTCTTGTAAGGTTCTTATTAGAATCTGAGTACATGTCCAGATTATCTTCATGTATTTTCCCATGAGAAATACTTTTCACGATGCCATTCCAAATGTGTGAGATGCCATGCGGTATACTATTTCTTTGCATGAAGTTTACTGTGGTGCGTAATGCACAACAAAGTTACACATGCTAAACCAGAAACAAACCATTATCTTGTACATAGTGACCAGTAAGAGATTTCAGCCGCTGCTGTCATTGTTATAATACCAATCAGATCTTCCCAAATTGTTGGCTTAACATGTGGTTGTACCAGTAGATCCTGCAAAACCCCATTCGAAACATGATCAGCTGATTTGGGGGTCTTGTTTGACCGCGAAACGTTATGGAGTTAAATCTTTCCCAACTGCATGTAACAATGGTCAGATCAACCAATTATTATTAGCATAAACACCAACACCCCCACCCCCTCCCCGATATCACCCCCCCCCCCCCCCCCCACCCCCCAAAAATAACCCAAATGTTCTGTTCATCGTCCGATTTTCTCAAACTCCAGACATGGACTGACAGAATCCACAGATGACCCAAATATTGCCAAGGAGCCTCCTGACGGAACTATTTGTTTGATCTCCTAACTGCCACATGATATGTCTACTGAAAGTCATAATTATCAAGACCATTCAAAAGGTGTACGGACGGTCTGATTTTTCAACAACAAAAAAGGCTCACATGTTTTACACATGTTGGGTCTTTTTCTTCATTTTGGGTTCTTCAAAAATTGCGCGATAACAAGTTACTGATGAAGCAACTGAAAAAAACCCAACCCATTTGTCCAAATCATTATGGTAAAGTATGCAAGCAACAAACACCACTTTTAATGTACAAAAGACCCACATTTACAGGCATTCTTGCCAAATACTAGATTCAGTGACAAACCTTAGGCGGAAGCACAACATGACACAGACCATAAACATGCCCCGAAGCGTCATCAAGCAGACGACATGAATCATCTAGCATTTTCACAAAATGTTCATAGAGCCAGTCTTACCAAACTGTGTAGGGATTCGTTATAGATATTGACTTCAAAATGATTTTCTGCTAATCGACTATGAACATGAGTGTGTCTAAACTATGAACACGAGTGTATTTTTTTGTTTGATTGCTTTTAGCTTGCTCGAAATCATTTTTGGTTTTGCTTCTTGGCAAGTGCATAATTATGTGTCCTTGTTTGTATTTTGTCTGTTTTTGGCATCGTTCTTTTCTACAAATGTATACACTGTTTATTTTCAAGCCTCGTTATCTTATGCATGGAAAGATCATGGACATAACAGCTGTAGACAATACAGGCTAAAATCCAAGACCAAGCCAAGAGTCCACGCTTTGTAACACCGAACTGTACAAATGTACATAAAAAAACCCAAAATGTATTACCCCAAATTAATGTTACCCAAAACATTATGTATTTTTTTTTAAAACCTAAACAAACAACATTAATACATTTTTTACTTTTCTACAAAAGAGTGGAAAAGACGGCAAAAATAAATGCATACAACCCTAGGCTTTAATACACGAATCTATTTCACTGACTAGAATAACTAACTCGAACACAATAACATGTGAGAGTCAGAGAGAGTGACTGATTGACAGACAAGCGGGCATACAGACGGATAAATTGAGAGGTCCCACTGTAACCTTAAAAAAATCTGCAATCCATGCAGGTACACAATTATATACCTACGAGCTTGCGTTCGTGTGCTTGCAAACACACGCGCACGCACAAGCAAGTAAAGAACGTTTCGGAAGTCAAGGTTTTAACACATTATGCAATACATACTTTTCCTTCTATTTCCCCTGCTATAATTATAAAAGATATATAAAAACAGAAATAATGGTTAATATCACAAAGAGAGAGAAAGAAAGAAAGAAAACAGGACGGTAAGACAGAAAGAAGACAGAAAAAGAGTGGCAGATAAGAAGACCGAATGAAAGAGCGAAAGAAAGACAGACAGACAGACAGACAAAAAGGCTTGTTAGTACCACAGGAAGCTGATCTAGAACCAACTTTCATCAATTCTATGGACATATATGTAACATGGGCAAAGGTCCAAATTCAGCAGATATGAACTATTTACAAAGCAAGAAAAAAAAAGCTCCACTACAAACAACAAGTCTGCTTTCACCTTCCACCTCCGCAATTCCCGAACAGCATGAAAGCCCCCTGAAAGAGACAGCCCGCCAAGCTTCAGGTGCCAATACGACCCAGAGACATAAAGCCAGTTTATCATGTTCACAAACAGTTTCCTGAGCCAGTCTGTATTTTGCGCAGGTAACATCACAATACTGAACGACTACAAGCCAACTTCTATCTGGCCACAAATTCAGCCAGCAAACCGCATGGGGAGGAAAACGTTCGTTTTCAAAAATGCTCATCTCCATAGCCCCAAAGCCAAGACAACAAAACATCAATGTGCAGAAAAGCTTATTTTCAGCTTCAGAATATTAACATTCCGAAGAGCCGGTTTCAAAGCAAAAAAGCCTGTTTCCTGAGTAAAAAAAAAAATCTTCATTATTACCCAGTAACAGATAGTCAATGATGAAAGGCCAAATTCTAGTGTCCAAAGTTCAGTACTCATCACATATTGAAAACGCTGGAAATGTCAAGTGCCGGGGGAAAAAAATGATGCCCAATCTCCAAAAAGTAGACCACATCCCAAAGCAGGCGTTCAGTTGGCCACCAGAAGATGCTGAAGATGACCAGGATAGCTGTGCATGTTGTGAAGCTGCTGGATATCATCCAGGAAGCTGCGGTGGCCTTCTGGGGAGAGAGAGCTGGCCGGAGATTGAATGCCGGACAGGGATCCAGAAGAGTGCGACCCTGGAGACAGCATTTCCGGAAAAGTGGCCATGCCCATGGGGGACAGGTGGGGGGATGGAGAGTGCCGCATGAAGTCTGCAGGCAGGCCTGTGCCGGGCGACAGGGGGCTGGGCGGGAAGGCCAGGTGCTGATGGTTCAGAGGGTGTCCCAAGCTGTGCTGACCTGGTGGGGACAGCTGACCACGTACGTTGAAGCGCTGATGTTGATCCATCATGAACTCCACACGTGGGTCTCGGGGAGAGAGTGACCGCGGCCTCTGCGGGGACTGAACCATGTTGTTGTACCCCAAGTGCTGCTGCTGTCTGAAGTAGTTACCCAGCTCTGTAGGGGAGAGGCGGGTAGGTCGCTTGGCTTGGGATTTCAGCTTGGTAGAGCCGAACTTGGTAGCGGCAAAGGTGGCTGCCGTGAACTGGGGCGTGCAGGCCGGCTTGCCCATGAACAAGGGGAAAGGAGACTGCTGCATTGCAGGTGCAGGAGGAGAAGGCTGCAGTGACTGCGGTGGAGAGAAGGAGGCGGAAGGCATGCCCATGGAGCTACCCCATATGCTGGAGGAGACTGGAGAGGAGGGGGACAGGTGGAAATCCGCCATGGGGGAGGTGAGGGGGTCGATGGGCTGGAAAGAGGAGGCCTCAGGATTGAAGGTGTGATTGGCCACCTGAACCTCCTGGTCCATGGTGTCACAGACCTCTTCCTCTTCTTCCTCCCGGCGGTCTGAGTACAGTACCTTGATGGGGCTCCTCTCGCTTAGACGGTAGGAGACCTCTGAAGGGTCGATCCACAGCGTCAGTTCTTCGGGGATGTGCTCCTTCACCTCCTGCAGATCCAGACCCGCGCTGCGAGCGGCCGCCATGATGACGGGGTCCACTTTCTCCCCGTTACAACGTACACACCGGTACCCCGACCCCTTGAAGGGTTTGTCCGGGTACCAGTGACCCTCAAACTTCTGCTTGAGGCCTTTCTCCAGCTCTGCCCCGAACAGATCTACCCGACGCCTGGGCAGCTTGCTGTACAGGTAGGAGACCACGAAGTTGAGGGCCACGTTCACCTCCACGTGCATGATGGCAGGCTGGGAGGTTGGTTTTCTTTTTCACAGGGACAAGGGCGCGGGGTGAGCTTTGGTTCTATGTACGACGATGACGTGCAGCGGAAATGCCACCGAAACCGACTGCCGAAAGCTGCTGAAGAGGTCAGGCCTGAAGACACGTGGAATGTGAGGGAGGCAGGATGCAGTCCTGCAGAATGCTTCACTGTCAACACTTGGTCTTCAGCCAGACACCTGCCACAAACAACAATTATTCCAGATTCAGTATCATGATATACTCCTCTTCTTCTTCTTCTTCTTCTTCTTCTCTCTTCTCTCTCTCTCTCTCTCTCTCTCTCTCTCTCTCTCTCTCTCTCTCCTCTCTCTCTCTCTCTCTCTCTCTCTCTCTCTCTCTCTCTCTTTCTGTGTGTGTGTGTGTGTGTGTGTGTGTGTGTGTGTGTGTGTGTGTGTGTGTGTGTGTGTGTGTGTGTGTGTTTTTTGGTTCTCAATCAATCATTAAAACAAGTGGAAAATGTCATTTAAACAAACAAATGCAACATATCCAATCAAGTCATCACGCACCAGAAGCAAAACAAACAAATAAACACACACACAAAACACCCCAGCAAAAATCCAGCGCAACTCGGCGTGCGGTCAAGATGGGATCGTGGGCAGAGAAAATGCTGAATCCATATGGTCAATTGACAAATGACTGTTTCACAGCATCATCCAATAATGTGTTTCACCAGCAATTATTTTCATTGATTGGTTACAAGTAAGATGTGGTTCCAATATCTAAAATACCACACAAAAAACCTAGGAAGAATTGATTTGCCTTTCTGAGAATGTCAGTAATCAACATCTCGTGTTATACAGCGTCCTTTCGATTTTGAAATGACAACTGCACGCAGTCTTACAGAACAACATAATAAATATAGAAGTATTGAAAATGGAGCTGGTTTTGGGCGAGGCTTTGGAGTGTCACACACACACACACACACACACGCACACACTAACACACACACACACCATATATGTGTGTGTGTATGTGTGTGTGTGTGCGCGCGCGCGCGCGCGCGCGTGTGTGTGTGTGTGTGTGTGTGTGTGTGTGTGTGTGTGTGTGGTGTGTGTGTGTGTGTGTGTGTGTGTGTGTGTTGTGTGTGTGATAAAACAGCAAGTCAAACAAGACCATTGAATATATTGCGTAGGTATCCACAGCTGGCTTTACACACACACACACACACACACACACACACACACACACACACACACACATTGCTTGGATAGTTATTGTGTGAATATGTCATTTTTAAAAAAGCGCTATTTGAAAAGTATGAGCGCATAAAAAGCACACGTTTGCTGGGTGGAGGAGGAGAGGAGGGAGGTCATTGAAGGTAATATTTCAGTAATGACGAATGCCTAGTATTTTCTAACGTTTTATTCCTGTATCTTTTTTATTATCTAAAGTATAAACGTGAAAAAATGGATGAAACAGTAAGTGAAGTAATTTGTGTGTCCTGACGTTCTATGATTTTCTTTTTTTAATTCTTAAAACATTTTTTATTTAAATGTGTGTGTGGACGTGAGCGCGCACGCGCTCAGGTGTGCATGATTATGTGTGTGCGTGTATATGTATATGTGGTAATTTGTATTTTCAATGTATTTCCTTATCGATTTTTTTTTTTTTTTTTTTTTTTTTTTACTGGTTTAATTTAATGGTAAACGATGCAATAATGTAGTGTCTTAGTATAATCATTACGAAATTTGTTCTTAGATAGATGGCTTGATGAAAAAAAGCAAATGCACTGCTTATTCAATGTACCATCTGGAAATAAAATTTTGACTTGACTTGACTTGACTTGACTTGACACACACAACACACACACACACACACACACACACACCACACACACACACACACACATGTAAAGCCAGCTGTGAATACCTACCCAATATATTCAATGGTCTTGTTTGACTTGCTGTTTTATCACCATTGATTATGATCAAAAGATTAGTGTCTTCCTGTTTACGTCAAACTCTCCCAAATCAATGATGTTTATAACTTCTATTCAATGCCTCTCTCTCTCTCTCTCTCTCCTCTCTCTCTCTCTCTCTCTCTCCTCTCTCTCTCTCTCTCTCTCTCTCTCCACACAAAACACACACACACACACCTCTCCTCTCTCTCACATCTCTTTCTCTCTCTCTCTCTCTCTCTCTCGCACACACACTCACATGTGTCTAATATCACATTTAGTGAAGAGACGTAAACGAAATCGAACACACACACACACACACCATTCCCCCTTTAATTAAATCTTAAATCAAAATCAAAATTAAATTTCCCCCATCAACGAGTACTTCATTTTTTGACGACCTTACAATGTGTGTGTATGTGTGCGCGCGCGCACGCGCGCGTGTGTGTGCGTGCGTGCATGCGCGCGAGTGTGTGTACGCGTGCGTGCATGCGTGTGTGTGTGTGTGAGTACGCGTGAACGAGACACACACACACAAACACACTCACTCACTCACACACACAGCGATAGAGACAGTATGCGTTGTCAGTGTGATGGCGAGCGTGTACAGCCCGCGCGTGAGAGAGTTCGGCAGCTGCTGCCATGTGAGGGGACAGGCACACTCCCTGGCTGTATGATTAATGATCTTTTCCACAGGCACATGACGCCAGCTGGCGACCACCACCACCATACCTAACCTAACCCTCCCTTTCTGCCGCTATCATTGTACTTTTTTTTCTCTTCTTCCTTTCCTTCTTCCCTCCGCCTCCATCACTCCACCTTTCCTCCTCTGCTGTCCTCTCCTCCCACCCTTGTCCACTATGTTATAGCCCAGTTGTGCACTACACACACTGAAAAAGTTGTCGAGGTTGCAAATTGAAAATACCCAGGGGTGGGGTGGTGGTGGGGGAGGAGAGGGGGGGGGGGGGAGGGGCAGGTGGTGGTGGTGGTGGTGGTGTGTGTGTGTGTTGTTGTTGTTGATGTTGTGCTGCTATAATGTGTTGTATTGTGCTGTCGTGGTGATGGTGGTTGTGTGAGTGTTGTGTGGTGTGTGTGTGTGTGTGTGCTGTTGTTGTGCTATAATGTCTTGTATTGCGCTGTTGTGGTGGTGATGGTGGCGGTGGTGTGTGTGTATGTGTGTGTGAAGAGAGAGAGAGAGAGAGAGAGAGAGAGAGAGAAGAGAGAGAGAGAGAGAGAGAGAGAAGAGAGAAGAGGAGAGATGTGTTTGTATGTGTGTGAAGAGAGAGAGAGAGAGAGAGAGAGAGAGAGAGAGAGAGAGAGAGAGAGAGGGAGAGAGAGTGAGAGATAGATGTGTGTGTATGTGTGAGTGGAGAGAGGCAGAGACACAGAGACAGACAGACACAGACAGACAGACAGACAATGTATGTGTGGGCGTGTAATTGTGTGTATGCACGTACGTACGCAACACACGCGCACCCACGTTCACACCTGCATGTGTGTGTGTGTGTGTGTGTGTGTGTGTGTGTGTGTGTGTGTGTGTGTTACTCCCCCAAGCGATTGAGGACAGGAAAAAAAACCCCACCCCCAGTCCTATATAATTATATCTACACCCACCCCCCTCCCCAATCTATCACCTTTCAGTTCAGTTTGTTCATTCCACCAAGAGAGGAGTTTAGCAACAGTGGTTCAGATTAATTTATCTCCGGTGGTCATCTGTTATTTTCTCCTTTCAGCAAATCCTGTCAGAAAATCGATGAATCCTGTCAGCCATGTTGCCTATTTTGGGCTGCCAAGGGGGCATTAACCAATTCTTTCTTTTCCTTCCCCACCTCCCCCCTCCCCCT
>CM054135.1:71062075-71069575 GCA_028751875.1 Rapana venosa
TCATCTTCTTCTTCTTCTTCTTCTTCTTCTTCCTCACAACATGTTAATGTAGGCCTTGACACTTTGCCTTCATCAGGTACTGACAAAACGCTTGGCTTTGGCCAAGCACTCGCTCTCGCAACCATTATGTTTATGATTATTGCATCCCTGTCGCTATTTTGATGCTAGCTATTATATCAGTATGTGTTGTCATTTTTGGTTTATTGTTGCTGCAGCCGGTTTTTCTACTTTTCTGGTGATGGTTTATCTTTATTGATGCTACCACTGTAGCTGCTCGTACTGGTATACTGATTGTACTATTTTATGTTAATAATAACAAGTGGAATATTATGATAATGATTGCACTGCTATCTTGTAATAAGTGCACTGTTATAATTATGACTGTGCTACTATAATAATGAGTGAACTGTTGTAACATTGGATCTAGCGTTATGATAATGACTGTACAATTGTAATGGTTGCTGTACTAGGTAATGATTGCTGTTGCTGCTGTTGTGGGGATGGTGTTTGCTACTGCTATCGCTGCTGTTATCGTTATAGCCAAACGATGGGGTTTGCTCTTACCGTGTCTGTTGGTGCCTGTGTTGTGACGATGTTGGTTGTCCGTCTTCCTACTGCATTGCAGCACTGCTGCCTCTGTTGAAGTACAGACCGCCCGAGTTCTTGCTGTTTTTGTTACTGTTGCCATTGTGACGATCTATACAGTTGTTTATATAAATGTTACTGTTATTTGTCGGCATCATCATCATCATTAACAGGATTACATGAGGCTTACATTTGTTAAAATTATATCTGTGCTGCAGCTACTGTTGGTACTGCTACTGCTGCTACTACTGCTGCTGCTACTACTACTTCTGCTACTACGACTACTGCTGCTGCTGCTGCTACTACTACTATTGGTGCTGCTGCTGCTACTACCATTTACTACTACTACTACTACTTCTACTGCTACTACTACAACTACTGCTGCTGCTGCTGCCACTATGACGACACAAGACGATTACCAGGAATGTGATTTGATGCCAAACGAACGTGTTATTGATTTTTGAACACCTCCATCAATATCCAGCGAAAGAGAGAGAGAGAGAGAGAGAGAGAGAGAGAGAGAGAGAGAGAGAGAGAGAGAGAGAGAGAGAGAGAGAGAGAGAGAGAGGCGCAGCACACGACACACCACACAACACACACACACACACACACACAACACACACACACACACACACACAGAGTTGTTTATTTTGAATAAGACATAACCAAAGAGAATTATAGTCAGCGGCAACAGCATCAGCAACCATTTTCAAAAATTGCAGCATCAGCAGCAGAAACAGCAGCAGCAGAAACAGCAAAAATAGCAGCAGCAGCAGCAGGAAACAACAGCAGCAGCCAGAAACAGCAGCAATCGCGAAGGGGAGACAGGTACCACGCAGACAGATGGATAAACGACAGTCCGAATTTCAGTGTCAGAGGCTGGTCTTGCCGACGATGCGGGGGAGTTTAATGAGGTCGGGGACGGGAAAAAAGCCTCTATCGATTCCTCGTGTCGCCCCCGCCATCGGTGCTTCGCTTCTCAGTGACCCTCTCCATATTTGTGCCCCCCCGAGGATTCTCTTGAGATCTTCTTGTTCTTCTTGTTCTTCTTGTTCTTTTTCTTCTTCTTGTTCTTCTTCTTCTTCTTCTTCTTCTTCTTTCTGTCTTTCTGTCTTTCTGTCTTCTTTCTTTCCTCCTTTTCTCCTTTCTTTCTTCCTTCATCCTTCTCTCCCTTTCTTTCTTTCTCCTCCTTTTCCTTCTTCTACTCCTTCTCCTCTTCCTTCTTCTCTCCTCCTATTCTTCTTCTTCTTCTTCATCGCAATTCTTCTCATCCTCTCCCTCCTCCTCCTCCTCCAACTTCTAATTCTGTTTTTTGTTGTTCTTCTTCATCTCCTTTGCAATTCTTCTTGGCAATTCTTCTTGATTTACTTTTTTCTTCTTCTCCTCCTCCTTCTCCTCTTTCTCCTCGTTGTCATCGTTTCCTCCTCCTTCTTTTCTTCTTCTTCTTCTTCTTTTTCTTCTACACCTTCTTCTTCTTCACCTTCTTCTCCTTCTCCTCCTTCTTCTCCTTCTACTTCTTCTCCCCCTCTTCCTCCTCATCCTTCTTCTCCTCCTTTTCTCTCCTCTCTCCTCCTCCTCCTTCTTCTTCTTCTCCTTCTCCCTCCTCCTCCTCCTCCTTCTCCTCCTCCTCCTCCTCCTTCTCCTCCTCCTCTTCTCCTTCTTCTCCTTCTTCTTCTTCACCTTCTTCTTCGTCACCTCCTTCCTTCTCCTCCTTCTTCTCCTTCTTCTCCTCCTCTTCCTCCTCCTCCTCCTCCTTCTTCTTCTTCACCTTCTTCTTCTTTCACTTCTTCCTTCTCCTTCTCCTCCTTCTTCTCCTCTCTTCCTCCTCCTCCTCCTCCTCCTCCTCCTCCTCCTTCTTCTTCTTCTTCTCCTTCTCCTCTTACTCCTCCTCCTCCTTCTTCTCCCTTAACTCCTTGTGGAGTCATTAGATCACTAAACTGAATTATTCAGTCTGTGCCTCTTGGGCAAGTTAAACCTGGTGGAGCCCATCCCTGTGTATGTACAGGGTGCATGCTAGGTTTTTATGTTTCTGTGGATAGCTAACCCATCAAACGCTGTCATGAACCCCGTGACTTCTAGTATGCATATCTGATCTTCTGTCTTTGCACGTGCACACACATACACACACGCAGCGCGCACGCACGCACGAACGAACGCACACATACACACACACCTTGATAGTTATGCACGCAGTGTAAAGGAGTAGAGAGAAAGGTAGGTAGGAAGTACATCAAGAGAGGACCCGCAAAAGGACAGCACCACTCCACCATCTGTCAGCAGAACTATTATTTTGCATACTTACTGTACACTGACTTTCCCTTCTAGAGAAAAGAAAAAAAGATATGTAGGCAGACAGACAAACAGATAGACAGACAGAGAGACAGACAGAGAGACAGATCGAGAGAGAGAAAGACACACACACACAGACATATCGAGAGAGACAGAGAGGAGAGAGAGACAGATACAGATATATTGATAAACAGATAGACAGATAGATAGATAGATAGACAGGCAGACAGACAGACAGACAGACAGATAGATAGATAGACAGACAGACAGATAGATAGATAGATAGACAGACAGACAGACAGATAGATAGATAGATAGATAGATAGATAGATAGATAGATAGATAGATAGATAGATAGATAGATAGATGACAAAAATAGAAAAAACCCATAAATAAATGCACAAGCAGATAGAGAGACAGACATAAATGAATACATAGATAAATGCATCAACAAATTGCAAGCAAAGCTACCTATATGGATAATTATTATACAGATACAGAGACAGAGAACTAGACAGCAAACAATGCTCAAGAGCTTTGACTGGGAGATGAAAATGGAGAGGGGGGAGGGTTGAAAGAAAGCAGGTGAACACAAAATACAGAGAGAGAGAGAGAGAGAGGGGAGAGGAGAGAGAGAGAGAGAGAGAGCAAAAAGAGAAGAGAGAGAGAGAGAGAGAGAGAGAGAAGAGAGAGAGAGAGATGAAGAGAAGAAGAAGAAACAATATTCAGAGAGGAAAGAGACAGAATAAGAGAGAAAGAAAGAGAGAGAAGAGAGAGAGAGAGAGAGAGAGAGAGAGAGAGAGAGAGAGAGAGAGAGAGAGAGAGAGAGAGAGAGAGAAAGAGATAAGAGAAGAAACGAACAAACATGCAGAGAGATTGAGAGGAGAATGAGGAGAGAGAGAAGAGAGAGGGGAGAGAGAGTGAAAGAAACAGTAACACAAAATACAGAGAGAGAGAGAGAGAGAGAGAGAGAGAGAGAGAGAGAGAGAGAGAGAGAGAGAGAGAGACAATATACAGAGACAGACAGACAGACAGACAGAAATAATATACAGAGAGAGAAAAACAATATACAGAGAGAAAGAAAGAAAGAAAGAGAGAGAGAGAGAGAGAGAGAGAGAGAGAGAGAGAGAGAGAGAGAGAGAGAGAGAGAGAAGACAAATGAGAGAGAGAGAGAGAGAGAGAGAGAGAGAGATGATAGAGAGAGAGAGAGACAAGAGAGAGAGAGAGAGAGAACAACAATATACAGAGGAGAGAGAGAAGAGAAGAGAGAGAGAGAGGAGGACAATACAGAACAGAACAGCAGCAGACAGAAATAATATACAGAGAGTAGAAAAACCAATATACAGAGAGAAAGAAAGAAGAGAGAGAGAGAGAAGAGAGAGAGATGAGAGAGAGAGAGAGAGAGAGAGAGGAGAGAGAGAGACGAACAACATGCAGGAGAGAGGAGAGAGAGAGAGAGAGAGAGAGAGAGAGAGAGAGAGGAGAGAGAGAGAGAGAGAGAGAGAGAGAGAGAGAGAGAGAGAGAGAACGAATAATATACAGAGAGAGAGACAATATAAAGAGAGAGAAAAACAATATACAGAGAGAGACAGAGACAAGAGAGAGAGAGATGGAGGCGGGGGCGGGAAATGCCGATGCTTAGGAAACCAAAGTCAATACATGGAAGCGTGGGAGTAGGGCAGCTTTTTTCCCCCGCTTCTTTTTCTGTTCCTTTTTCTGTTTTTAAAGCCTGGAACTCTACGCTGTCTATCGATTTCTTCAGAGCCGTTTCTGACGGAGAGAAGGTCAACGTCACGTTTTCCTCGTTTTTAAAAGGTGTTTTTGTTGTTGTTGTTGTTATTGTTGTTGTTGTTGTTGTGCTGGTGGGGGTGGTGGTGGTGAAGACGTGTGTTTTGGAGTGTGTGTGTGTGTATAGACACATACCTCTCGTTACTGTTTGGGTTTATTGGGGAATTTTTGTTCGTTTGGTTTGTTGTTGGTGATGGTGGGTTTTGTGTTGTTTGGGTTTTGGTTTGGGTTGTTTTTTGTTTTTAGTAAAATGTTGTCCGTTATTTTCCGTATTTATAAGAGTCTTTTTACAGTATAAATTAAAAATACTAATTTTTATTGATCTTTTTGCTGTCAAGTGAGTGTCATTTGGAACTCTCTCTCTCTCTCTCTCTCTCTCTCTCTCTCTCTCTCTCTCTCTCTCTCTCTCTCTCTCTCTCTTCCATTTGAGATCAGACATATTCAGACACTATACACATTTCCAAAATAATCTGAAGCTTCAAGAGACCTATGATCGCTAACCTACCAGCTGCACTGGCACAATTGTTAGCACGGGTTTGGCTGGAAGATCGCAGGCCCGAATCTTACAAGACCCATAGGTTTTTTGTTTACTTGTTACTTAGATTTTTTGTGTTTTTTTTGAGGGGGTTGTTATTGTTGTTGTTGTTGTTGTTACTCCGGCCTGTAAGATTGGTACAAAATAATCGAGCTTCATCTACATTATTGATGAGAATTAGAGAATAATGCTCAATTTACCTGACAACATAGCAGGTGTCTGTATCTCACGGGTCTAATTGGCACCAGGATATAAGAAGACAGCCCTGTCCAGTAGTCTCAAAGAACATGCACTTCTGTAGCATCTTCATTACATCCTCCTCATCACTGTTGATCATCATACAATAGAAAAATATTGTCTCTGCTTCGGTAGCCCTGGTTCCTCTGGCTTTATGGTGACTTCAGTTTCGGTTTCCCCATACACTTCTGTTCATGTAGTAAGTGAGTGTCAAAGCTTTCAGGATTGGAGATTCAAGGGAGAAGGTCGTTGGAGGGACGTTGTAGTGGTCACTACACAGGGTGGGCGTCTCACTCAGTTTGGCTCCGCGACTAAGCTATCATTGTTATCAGGAGAGGGCGTAGTAGGTGAGATCCTGCGTATGTTAGGTCAGAACAGGCAAATCTGAACACCACCAAAGTGACACAGCAGCAGAACAGGGCCCCTCTGGCTGGTGGCCTCATTGGCCGCCTGACAGTGATAGGCTCCTTGTGGACTTCTGACCCTGAAGATGTAACAACAATATGACGAGCCTGGGTATGGCTGCGGCTGAGAGATCGAGATGAGCAGAGTGAGAACAGCAGCACAGGCACTTCACAGGAGATGAGGTAGAGCAAAAAACAAAATTTATAACCTATCTACCTTACAACAAATGTACCACATTGTTTGTGTGTGTAATGTAAAGTTGCATGATGTGTGTGTGTGTGTGTGTGTGTGTGTGTGTGTGTGTGTGTGTGTGTGTGTGTGTGTGTGTGTGTGTGTGCTCAATTCAGTTCAATTCAATTCAATTCAAATTCTTTTATTTCCAGGATAATGAATAAGCACCCATGTGCTTTTTTACATCTAGTCCCCGTATGTGTGAGGCACCATGAACCTGCATTATAAGGAAACATTCTGTGAAATGTGATTCATCATCATCATCATCATCATCATCACCATCATTATCACCATCATCATTATTCTCATTCTCACTATTATCATTATTGACAGGGTTTTGGAATTTGTATGTAATTTAAACGTTTTTCATTGTTGTCAAGATGTTTTTAAACTTTCTTTTAGTTTAGCGCCCTCCATATCAGGACTCGCGGAGTTTTCTAGGTATTTTAAATGCTGTTATCCACGTTAGGCTAAACGGAGTTCGTGTGTAGCTGAAGAAACGTTATCCATGTGATGCTTTTGGTGTACATGCCCTCTTGTGTAAGGGTTTCACTTCAACAAAAAACAGTTCTTTTGTGTTTTATGTGTCTGAAAAGTAGTCCCCCAAAAAGCAGGTAAGAAAAGGTTGCATACACAAATTCTCACTAGTGGTTAACCTGGAAACTCTAGCCAAGGAACAAAAACAAAAAACAAAAAACCCCAAACCAACCCTTGACCTTGTTTATATGCTTTGTGTCTAGTATAAAAGCTATCCCAATATAGGTTTATAAAGGCTGTGTGTAGTTTGAATTTTGTCAGTATGTAGTTTGTCTGACGTTTTAATGTTGTCAGCTTATGAGTGTTGAGTCCTGTAAGTGCTTTCTGTCCTCTCTCTCTCTCTCTCTCTCTCTCTCTCTCTCACACACACACACACACATACACACAACCATGCACAGAGAGAGAGAGAGGAGTGTTATGACATGAGGTGAAGAAGATGGATTGGTTTAGCTCTCTTTCTGTCAGCCCTGCAGCCTTGTTGCAGTCAAGTGGAGATGCGTATTAACGTAAAGCCAAAGGTCAACAGGTTTACTGAATGTGGGACAGAGGTTACAGAGTGTGTGGTAAAAGTGCAATTAGGTCATGCAATGTGTCGTAGGTCACTGATGGTCATTAAGTGTGTTGTAGGTCACCAAGGGTCGCTGAATGTGTTGTAGGTCACTGAGTGTGTTGTGGGTCACTGGGGGTCGCTCAGTGTGTTGTGGGTCATCAAGGGTCACTGGGTGTGTTGTAGGTTATCGAGGGTCACTGAGTGAGTTGTAGGTCACTGAGTGTGTTGTAGGTCACCAAGGGTCACTGAGTGTGTTGTAGGTCACCAAGGCTCACTGAGCGTGTTGTAGGTCACTGAAGGGTTGTTGAGAGTATTGTAGGTCACTGAGTGAGTTGTAGGTCAC
>CM054135.1:71074575-71084575 GCA_028751875.1 Rapana venosa
ACTGGTTCTCCTCCACCCTCCAACTCACACATGCTGGCTCCAAGCGCCATACCCCGGGACCTCGCCTCAGCAGGCGTGCCAAACCATGTGAGGGGGTGGTGTTAACACTGCATCACTGGGCGTAACTTCAAGAAGAAGACTAACGGCCAAGGCAGACAAGTTCCAAGATGAACTTAACGGCTATGTGTTCGAGACCAGGGTGAGCCACCAAGTAGGAGGAATTCGGCTGTGGTCTGGCATGGAGAGGGATGGGCTCCACCATGCAACATTGCCCAAGACACGCCTATGAAAATGTCAACTACAAGAAGAATTATACCGGATCTATTGTCGCCCGGATTCAGGACCGTCTCTTCCGCTGGCAGGAGTCACCAGGGCGGGAGTGGAAACTATGCTACTGGTGATCCAACTAAGACTATTCGTGCCAGAAACAATATCGTCATTGGCACATGGAATGTTAGAACCTTAGGAGAGGCAGGAAAACTGGAAGAGCTGAAACATGAAATGAGGAGATATCGGTGGAGCATCCTTGGCCTATGCGAAATGAGATGGAAAAACTTTGGGGAAATAAAAACGCAGGAAGGTCATAAACTTTACTATAGTGGCAGAGAAGACCGGCATGAACATGGATTGAGAATCCTCGTACACAAAGCAACTGCAGAAGCTGTTCATGGGATGCCGTCCCATATCAAGCCGAATCATGTCAATACGACTCAAAGCATCACCCTTCAACATTACAATCATACAGGCATATGCTCCAACAACAGACCATGATGATGAAGAATTTGAAGAATTCTATAGCCAACTGCAGGAAGTTCTTGATGATACACCAAAGAAAGACATCTTGATAGTTCAAGGAGACAGGAATGCGAAGGTAGGGGAAGATGCGTATGAAGACTGGAAAGGCGCTTGCGGGTGATATTGTAACAACAGCACCAACGACAGAGGTTTAAGACTATTAGAATTTGCCAGGTGCAATGATCTTAAACTCACAAACACCTTTGGAGCACACAAAGCGTCTAGGAGATGGACATGGCACAGCCCAGGGGGAGAATACCACAACCAGATAGATTATATCTTAGTACAACGCCGTTTCCAAACAAGCGTAAACATTGCCCAAACCAGAAGCTTTCCAGGTGCAAACATCGGCAGCGACCATGAGCTAGTAATGATGACATTCGCAGTACGCTTAAAAAAGAACAGAAAACAGGGAAGCTTCCGAATGAAGTTCAATCTAGATAAGCTGAAAGACCCAAACATAATAGAATCATTCCAAGCAAACAACCAAAAAGGTGAAGAAAGGAATGAAAGATGCTATGGAAAAATGGATAGATGAGAAATGTGAGGAGATAGAAACCAGCATGGAAAGAAATGACTGTAAGAAGGCCTATCAACTGGTAAAAGACCTAACTGCAACAAAATCACCGAGAACCTCCACCATACAAGATAAAGCGGGAAAGTGCTTGACAGAAGAGGAAGGCATAATGAACAGATAGACGGAATATTGTGAGGAGTTATACTCGCATAGAGCAACTGGAGATTCTGAAGTGCTGAATGTCCCACCGTCATCTGAAACAGCCTCATGAATTTCACTGAGAGAGGAAGTTGTAAAAGCAGTCTCAGTATGGACCAAAGCGTGGACACAATCCCTTATAATAACACTTCCTATAAAAGGCAACCTCCAACAATGCCAGAACTACCGCACCATTTGTCTCATCAGTCACCCAAGCAAAGTGATGTTGAAGATCTTACTGAACAGGCTCAAACCACAGGCTGAAAGAATCATCGCAGAAGAAAAAGCTGGTTTCAGACCTGGACGCAGTACAACAGAGCAGATCTTCAACATAAGACTCATAATGGAAAAAATATCTCCAGCATCAACAGGAAGTCTACCATGTCTTTATCGATTCAAGAAAGCATTCGACAGAGTTTGGCACGCTGCACTGTGGGCAGCTATGAACCTCTACAACATCAATGCCAACCTAATCAAAGTCGTACAGAGCCTCTATGAAAATGCAACACGTGCAGTGTTTCACAACAACAACATAGGTGATTGGTTTCGGACGACGGTCGGTGTGCGCCAGGGCTGCCTGCTCTCCCCTACTCTCTTCAATCTATTTCTTGAGAGAATCATGGAAGAAGCACTAGAAGAACATGAAGGAACAGTGAGTATTGGAGGGCGAACAATCACAAACTTACGCTTCGCTGATGATATTGACGGATTAGCTGGTCACGAGCAAGAACTAACAGACTTAGTGAACCGCATAGAAGAAAAATCAACAAAATTTGGTATGGAAATCAGCGGGGAAAAAACAAAAGGGGTGACAAACAGCAACTTCATATCAGAAATCAAAATCAAAGACCAGAAACTTGAAAATGTTCACAGATTCAAATATCTGGGATCTATCGTGACAGACGAGGGATCAAAACCAGAAATACTGTCAAGACTTGCCCAGACCACAGCCCCAATGACCAAGCTCAAACCCATCTGGAGCAACAGAAAAATTACCATCAGTTCCAAAATCAGACTGATGCGCTCTCTGGTCATGTCAATCTTCTTGTATGCATGTGAATCATGGACCCTCACAGCGGACTTAGAGAGAAGAATAAGAGCTGTAGAAATGAGGTTTTTCCGAAGACTCTTAGGCATCTCGTACAAAGACCACATCACGAATGATGTCAAGAGACGCATCCGCAATGAAATCGGGCTCTATATTGACCTTCAAACACTCCTCAGACAACGAAAACTGAAGTGGTTTGGTCATGTCACACGCTCCTCTGGTCTTGCTAAAACAATCCTACAAGGCACAGCGAGGGGGAGGGGGGGGGGGGGGGGGGGGAAGAAGAGGCAGACAAAGGAAGAGATGGGAGGACAACTTTCGAGAGTGGACAGACATGGAGCTGAGAGACACCATGAGGGCGGCTGAGAGACGCGAGGTCTAGAGAAAGGTGGTTGACAAAGCTTTGAAGGCGCCCCAAAGGATTCGGGATCTGAGGGATTGGTGACGGTGATGGTGACGAAGGCAGTGTTACACGAAATCTCCATCCTCTCTGTTGTCTCTGTCAGAACTTCTTGCGCACACGTTAAATCCTGTTCCGCTTTTCGGAAGAGTAGGTCATTGTGTGCCTGTGGGAACAGATGACAGAATTTACAAACCGCATAAACACGGGGACTGAATGTAAAAAAGCACATAAGTGCTTATTTCATTATCCTCGATATAAAAGAATGAAATGAAAAGAAAAAGTCTGTCTGTCTGTCTGTGTCTGTGTCTGTGTTTGTGTGTCTGTGTCTATGTCTGTCTGTCTCTGTCTCTCTCTGTCTGTCTGTCTCGTCTTTCTCGTGAGCATTTTTTAAATCTGCACCCAATGCCTTATGTACAATAATTTTGACATTCCATTAAAGTATAGCTGGATTGGTTAACAGTTGCGTAGTGGGCATCTGAGGTGATTTAATAAAGATCATGGGGGGGGCGGCTGTACTCATTAGGGTACGATTTGTGGCTTTATTGTGTTTATTTATTGCTTAAAGGTAACATTACAACACAAAAAACAAACAACATGTTAGGAAACAAACAAACAAATCAACTCGCCCCCCTCCCCCCAAAAAAAACCCACACAAAAAACCAAAACAAAACACCCCCAAAAAGCTAACCTTGAACCAACCAAAAACACTCCATTTTCTTTCTGTTCTCTCAGTAAAGACTGACTCTCTCTCTCTCTCTCCTCCCTCCCCCCCCCCCTCCCTCTCTCTCTCTCTCTCTCTCTCTCTCACCCACACACACACACACACACACACACACACACACACACACAGAGGAAAGGAAATCAATATCCTACACAAAAGTTCTAACTGGACCTCTGACAGGCAGAAGCAAGACAAGACAAGGCAAGGCAAGGCAAGACAAGGCAAGGCAAGGCAAGACAAGGCAAGGCAAGGCAAACTTGAGCAAAAACAAAAGTTGATTTCCAAATCTCTTTAGAGGTACATAACATCAAAGTGCGATATATCACATTATAACGACATCAAAACGTGAAACACCGTCTGACCTTAACAATATTAATAAATCAAACAGCCAACAATTATCAAGCAAGCGTCATGAAGAAAAGCAGACCGAGTACAGGGGATCCAAGTGTACTGACTATTCAACGTTAGCCTAGGCTCCCAGCAGTTGGCTGCAAACGGCTTGTCAAAGCTGGTTCTGTTAACGCCATGATTAATGATGTCTGCCTTGTCAATCCCTTGTGCCGCCTGATCATGATTATTATATAGCTAATGGATGTACTGCATAACACACAGCACACACACACCACACACACACACACACACACACACACACACACACACACACACACACACACACACACACACAGAGTTAATAAAATTTGATCCGGTTTTTGTTGTTGTTGTTATCTTCACTGATGGTGATATCAAACTTCGTGTGTGTGTGTGTGTATTTTTGCTGAGGAATAAATTCATGAAAAATTAATGGGATGGCACCGGCTTACCTTGTTCTTCGTAATCGTAAGCCTGCCGAAAATAGCAGCGTGTCTTGCCGGTACTGAGGTCTGCTTTTATGTTTTATACTTATATATAAACTCTTGACAAGGTCTGGGTATAAAATTTGAATTCTTTGTTTCTGGATGTGATGTCTGTTTATTTGATACGATTTGCTTTGATGGTGTGTGTGTTGTAGGGTGTGTGTGTGTGTGTGTGTGTGTGTGTGTGTGTGTGTGTGTGTGTGTGTGTGTGTGTGGTGTGTGTGTTGTGTGTGTGTGTGTGTGTGTGTGTGTGTGTTTATTCCAAGATAGCAGACTGAATAAGCAGGTCATTTGCTTTTTTATTTCATTGTTATCTATCCAAAAAAAAGAAGAGACAAAGTGTGTGTGTTGTTGTTGTTGTTTTGTGTTGTATATGCGTGTATTCTGTTCCACATGTCAGACAGTGCCAACATGATGCTGTGTAAAACTGATGAACATGTTGTGAAGGAGCCGATCCTCTAGGCACTCTGTCAATTAGAGAGAACTCAAGGCACAGGCTTCTCCGCCAGTGGGCCTGCCGGCACAGTATTCTTATAAGCAAAGCATGAAGGCCAGACATCTGAATGCAAAGCCAGCTAGCTGACAGAGACGTACCAGTCGTGAAAAGAGCGTTTCAGTTGTGTAGCTTTGGCCACCTTCTTTGGCAATCATTGTATCCAACATACACTGTTTCTACGAGAAATGCAAAGGCAATTTCTGGGGTGGGGGTGGGGGGGAAGTAAAGGTGTTGTCATGACCAATACCGTCGTTGTAGAGCAAGATGTCAGAGACCTCAACTTTTCTAGGAGCCAGCATTTTGAGGGCTTCGCCCATCTCTTCTCCCTCACTGCTTTACCTTCCCTGACCCTAAAGAGGGCAGGTACCCATTCACACAGAGGTGAATTGAGAGACTGTACTGAAGCCAAGGCGTGAAAAAGGTCCAGAGGTAATCACGCCCAACACTGCATAACCTTAGCTTGGGGAGAGCGAGTCCTCTCACCACTGTGCTATCCCATCGAATTTATATGATACCTGCATCTATAATACAGGTGTGCTTTTCCCCATTCCCAAGGCCTTTCTCCAAATGGGAAGAGTATAGTCTCTCGATCTTGACTTTCCACTGACCCTACGACCCTAAGGTCTACCTGGCTGACTCAGCCCCACAAAACAGGACAACATAACACCACTTCCCGTGTTTTAAGACCTGAATCCAATCCAACCCAATCCTATTGTTTGTGACCCCTCTGACCACAGAAGCCATAATTATAAGGTCTACCTGTTTCCTGCAAACCTGAATCATTATTTTATTTTGTCACAATCAAAGTTGTAATGTTTACCGGGATTTTGAAACCAAAGACTGACATGGCTGTCACCACAGAGGATTGGCACATCGGCAGCTGGTATTTTATACAGTATGTGACTATCACACCAGCTGGTGTAGATATATTTGTTATAGGTTTCCATTCTGGACTATGAGGAAGGATTATGATGATGATCTGTGTGTGCATGTGTGTGTGTGTGTGTGTGTGTGTGTGTAGTCTTGCAGTCAACACCATGTGTAGAACTGTTGGAGTGCTGCGATGAGATCCCTCCAACTTTTGGTGTAATTCTGTGGCCACATTGTGTGTATGTCATTTCAGAGAGTGTAAATTACCAAATACCCTTGTGTGTGTGTGTGTGTGTGTGTGTGTGTGTGTGTGTGACACACAACACACCACACACGCAACACACACAACACACACACCACACACACACATATTATATATTATATATATATATATATGATATATAATATATATATATTATATATATTATACATTTATATATTATATATATTATATATAGAGGAGGAGAGAGAGAGAAGAGAGAGAGCAGAGAGAGAGAGAGAGAGAGAGACGAGACAGAGACAGAGACACAGAGAGAGAGAGATCATAGTATGGGTGTTTCAATTTTAAAGACAATAACTATTGTGATGTGATTTGGCATGAACACACACACACCCACACCCACACATACCCACACACACAGAGACAAAACAGACAGAGATAAACAAAACAGAGAATGCAAAGCAGTCTTGTCATTCATCAATGTATGGGGGTTTAGGCTGTCCTTACTATTGAGACATCCAGATAGCATTAATTTTCAGAAAGATAAGGAGATCATGCCTGGTAAGGGGATGGAGGACATGACAGGATGTAAGGAGTCCTTCTTCGTGTTGACTCTGACCTTCTTTCCCTTCACTGAAAGGTCAGAAGATAGCCACGTCTCAGGAGTGGACTCGTTTGGTTCATTTTTTTGTCAGTCACTGTTACGTCACCTTTGTTTTCCACAACCATCGGTGTGTGTGTGTTGTGTGCTTGTGTGTGTGTGTGTGTGTAGGGGATGGGGGTGCATGCATGCCTAGAATTATTGAAAATGTGTCGTATTTGAGAGAGAGAGATGATGAGAGAGAGAGATGAGAGAGAGAGAGTGTAAGGAGAGAAAGAGAGAGAGAGAGAGAGAGAGAGATTGCATGATTATCTTTACTTCCAAGGGTGACAGATAAGTAGTAACATACTTTTTTTTCATTCGGCCCTTGCCCCAAAAAGGACTATAATTAAATTTTAAAAAAGTCAAATAATCACACAGAGATACAGACAGACAGACAGACAGACAGAAAGGCAGAAAGGCATACAGACAGACAGATACAAAGAAACAGACAGACAGACAGAGTTGTAAAATAGTTAATAAGTATATCGACCTCGGGGCACAACATATTAAAAATTAGGGTGGGAAGTGAGGGGAAATTATACACAACACACACACACACACACATATATATATATATATATATATATATATATATATATTATATAGAGAGAGAGAGAGAGAGAGAGAGAGAGAGAGAGAGAGGGAGGTAGGGAGGGAGGGAGGGGGCGTGATGTTTTATTTTTAAGTGTTTCTTCCCTTTTTTTATGATTAAGAATTCCTGTGGCCTCTCTGACATGGTTTTGCGCCCCTCCCCCCCCCTCCCCCCTACAATATATATATATCATATATATATATGTACACTCCACTCTTCCTCAACCCAGCCCAGCTTCCCATTACAGGTGAGTCTGACACATCACAGGTGGAGGTGTACCTGAAGGCTGGTGATCACTGAGCCCACTCTGATCCTGCCTTCAAGCCATGTAGCTGAGAAAAGATACACACACCCGTCGGCCACGGGGAGAAGCGCACAACACACACCACCACACGACTATCCAGGAGTCGCAGCAGCTATTTTGCTGAAATGCCTGACAGCAATTCCAAAAAGAGAAAATTATTATAAACTGCACTGATGCTGTAAGCTATACTCCTCGTTGAAAGGCGCTCCCGTGCGTGTTTCAATCCGTGGACATCCATGAAGTTTTCGAGTACGAAAGAAATGGTTGATGTTGCCTTCTTCCTTATGGGATGGACCTTAGAATAGGCTGTAGCTTGATGCCCATCCCCTGCTGTATTGATGTTTGGATATGTTGTATGTATATTGAATAAACCATGTTTAAACCAATTATTCAGTTTCATCTTCTTACATCGAAAATTATTGAGAAATTTTATATCAGGGTTGTAAGCAATTTATTACATTATTTTTATTTGTTTTTATTTCGAGGATAATGGAATGAGCATACATGCGCTTTTTTATATATCCAGTTCCCGTGTGTATAAGTGTGAATAAGACATGTACAAAGATTATTTATTGCTATTAATTGTTCTTTTTTTATTTCCAATCTACAGGAAGGTATTCATCACCAATCCTAACCCCTTATTCGATTAGCCTACAGCTATGCTTACAGATTTGGGGGGCAAAAATGTGTCATGGTGGCAGAACAATCTTCTCGTGAATAAAACGTATGCAAATATTATATTAATACAAGCCAAACTATTGCACTCAGATGCAATCCTCACCCCCCCCCCCTCCCCCCCCCCCCCCCCCCCCCCCCCCCCCCCCCCGCACACACAACACCAGCAAACATCTTCTCTCTTTCTTCAGTCATTGGGGGATCGTATGGTTTGTTGACACAATTATTTATTTCCCTTCTTAATGTGATGATAATTATTTCTTTGACAGTATTGTTCAAGTCAATTGGGGATTATGCGTTTTGTTGATACAAATTTCTTTTTTTAACTCTTTAGGTTGAACATTTCGTTGTCGTTTGTTGTAGTAGTGGGTTTGTTTTTTTTTTGTGTGTGGGGTGTGTGTGTGTGTGTGTGTGTGTGTGTGTTGTGGTGTGTGTGTGTGTGTGTGTGGTGTGTGTGTGGGGTTTGTGTGTGTTGTATTTTGTTGATATCCCTAAGTCAGCCAAGCGCCGGATGAAAAAAAAAGTATATGAATAGGCCTACTTACTCTCTAATCCTTGAAAATAAAGATATTCTCTCTCTCTCTCTCTCTCTCTCTCTCTCTCTTCTCTCTCTCTCTCCTTCTCTCTCTCTCTCTCTCTCTCTCTCTCTCCTACTCTCCACACACACACCACAAAACACACACACACACACACACATTTCATGCGTGCGTTATTATTGAGAGCCGTAAGGTTACACAAGAGAGTGAAGCCTTCTCCAGGGCATAGTCTTCTTTGACGAAGGACAGGAAAGACGACGAAGAGTAGGGCGGGGTGTGGTGGAGCATTCAAAGAAGATATAGGTACGATTAATGGAAGAAAGATAAAAATTAATATGTCGGTCACACCCTTACTGGCCATTTTTCAGTATGAAAGGGGGTCAGTTCGCTCCCCTGGAACACACACACACACACACACACACACACACACACTCAGAGGTAGGCCTAGTGGTAGTTCTGTTTACGTTTTCATTTATGTCTTTGGTCGATCATCTGATTTCTGTCAATCTTCTTTAGATGACCATAGCCTATAGATACATAATATACTGTCTTCTTGTAGGTTAGGTGTGTTTAGTGGTGTTTGCTTGTGAGTGGGGCGATGGTGTGTGGTGGTGGGTGTGTGGTGGTGTGTGCAGCGCGCTGCCGGTTTGTAGTGTAATTTAAATTTGAAGTGTAATCATTGTGGTCATTTTCAGTATGGAAATGGGGATGCAACCCTTGAATGGGTTTAAGCGCTACATAATCCACTTAGAGTAGCTAGTGTAGTTTGTTTCGTTATTAGACTTTAAACGAGTCCTGATTGCGAACTCTTAGTGACAAACCTTGACGACTTAAACTGTTCCTGCTGTGTCGAATGGTGGCTGTGTGTTGCGGTGGGAACGATGACAAAAATCTAACAAAACCGCTAACACATTTTTAAAAGGAAGAAAAGTGATTGAGCATGGTTTGATTTTTGGTTGGTTTTTCAAATAACCTCATAAAGTTTATATTATTATTATTATTATATAACTTTTGTGTTCAACTTAACATTTTTGTTTGTTGACTGCCTTTTTTGTTTTGTTATATTTTTGGTTGCTTGAATGTGTTATATATTTCACGTTTTTCTTCTATGAGTTCTCATGGTTTTGT
>CM054135.1:71087075-71093533 GCA_028751875.1 Rapana venosa
GGAAACTTAAGGATCTCCGACCATTCCAACTACACAAAACATCGCCAGTTGACGTGAGGCCATCTGGCACTGTTAGAACCTCTTAGAATACTGTAAACAAACCATTCCGGAAAGCCTAGAACTTCATAGAATACTGTAAAATATCTGGAAACTTCTGACCACCAAACACATGCAAGCTAAGGTAACAAACATTCTTACCAAAAACTATAATCTCATCATCAATGCATGCATCAATAAAAGCAAGAATGCCATTCGATTAGCAGTCCTAAAAATCTCTCAACAAACACTCAGAATCTGTATTGTAACATTCCCCCCAACTTAGAACAAATTTCCTAAATTTGTTTCATAAAACAAAGCAAACAGATTCAACATCGAAACTCGAGATCATGGTGGTTACTGCACCTAACAATGTACCCATTAGCACATTTCAGACCACAACGGGATCATGCAAATCGTTCCAATAATGTCACTTTAGATTATGGATTCAACTTTTGCATAGACACTTCATGGAAAACATCCCGAGATAGCACTTCAACCAGGAGTCACACATGTTGCCCCACAAAATGTCCTCTATATCAGCATCTGACCATCACTCCACTGAGGTAAACGTTGGGGAGGAGTCCAAGCCAACGCAGTCTCTGGTACACCTCCTCATGATTCAAACACTGCAATATCCTGTCAGGCTCCTGCGGTCCGCACACACGCCAGCCTGCAACAATCCTTCCCCTCGATGACAGTAACCAGAGCAGCACTCTGAGATCCCCAAATTTGTTTGTACTATTCCCACTTTCAATCCACTCACAAATTCCTCCTCAAATCCCTGGCCACCTGAGAATATGGTAAGGTCTTGACCTGAACAGGACCAGACAATGTCAGTTTCTTCTTGGAGGTCCAACCAGTCCCTTTTACTTCCTGGTATTTTTCAGTAACTGGTCAGCACTTCCATTTATAAGCTTGCTGGATTCCTCCCTCTTGTGATTGATAATCTTGGTCCCACATGAACTCTCCATTGATTTGCCTGAACCCGTCTTACGCAGTTTCCAGAAGTTCATTATCCTTTCAAGTCTCTTCATCACTCTATGACTCCCTTCTTTGATTCACAATCATCTAGGTTGGTACACCCTTCCTCTCATCCATTCTGATTAGATCATCTGCAGATCTAGCACCCTCAGATATTACCAAAGACAGACATAACTGGGTAGTAAACATAAAGCTCACTCTCTCCTTCGAAGTAAGGTGAGTCCACTCTGACCAAAGCTGTGGGTAACTTTTCTTCACTGCACGTCCACTGACTGGAGGAGCTAGTCGCCCTGTGTACCAGCTTTTCCTTAACCAAGCTCTGTCAGACCACAACTCCACGCCATCCAGTATCTCTCAGGAACATCCACAGTCTTTCCAGAGACTCGACCCTTTCTTACTGGAAGATTGAACATTCTTCCTGCATGAATGATCAGCCGCTGCACTTCTGATCACGGGATCTTCTTTCAGAAGCCAAGAAAGCTGACCATCCTCCATATCTACTCCAGTCATCATTGCACGACTGGTTCTCCTGCAAAAATGGCTTCACCAGCACCCCCGGCACATATCTGCTACTGCCCTTTGCTGCAGCTGCTCTATGGCACTGATGGTACTGCTCCCCCCTCTACACGTCTGTCATTCTGCCTCCACTCCCTGACGTTCTGAGTGGGCGTTTTGTAGTTTCCGGAAGCCCAATAGGTGTTTGACATTCAAGACTGCCTGTGTCCAACACGATGGCGCTTCTAAAGCATTTTAACTTGTTTTCACTTCTCTCGCTCTTCTGGTTTACGCGGCTCTCTTCCAGCTGAGGGATATTTGGCTTTGCAGTCGCCAGGTGCGATTTTTGATATAGGTAACCGTTCTGCAGCCCTACCATGTCACACAGTTTTTGAGATTCTGCCTGACGAAGAGACTGCCACATCCGTTGGGCAGGCATCAATTAAACTGGGGCCTC
Organism: Rapana venosa; assembly: GCA_028751875.1. Lineage (NCBI taxonomy): Eukaryota > Metazoa > Mollusca > Gastropoda > Neogastropoda > Muricidae > Rapana > Rapana venosa. The sequence goes on from CM054135.1 coordinate 71,089,048, forward strand.
TTTACAACAAGGCTTGACAGCCTTCATAGTCCTCTGCATTACCTGACAACTGAACCAGCTTTTGAATAAGCTTCAAGTCTGACATAACTGTGCTGGTCTCTCTCCAACTTCAGTTGACAGTCCACGGAATCGAAGACGGTATCCTTCTTCTGTGAAGTCATATCGTGTCAGAAGAGCGACCCTTCAGTGGAAATAATCTTCATCTTCTTCCGAGACAGACGGAGTGTAGACCATAGCTCTTTCCCTGTCAATAAAGCACCCAAATTAAGCCCATCTGTCATGTGCCAACCGATTTTTGGGTAGCAAAGCGTTCAAAACCTCTCTAAATAACTGGTCCAGTCATCATCCTCCATCCACAAATCAGCAGCTTTGGGTTCTCTAGAACAGTCCATTATTGGTCTTTGGCCAGAATCCCCCATACTCCAGCTCGAGGACTTCTTTATCTCCAATTCCATGATACCTTTGTGCTTCTTCCTTTTTTTCAATTCTTTCTTTTTCTCTCTCGTCTCTCTCTCTCAATCCTATCCTGCCTTGCCTCTCTCTCTTTCTACTCTTTCAAGCGCTTTCTCTTCCTCTCTTCTCTCTCCTTGTTCTCTTCTATCTTTTTCCCTTTCTTCTCTATCAAGACTTCCCGCCTCTCTTCTCTCTCCATGGTTCTCTTCTTTCTCTTTCATCTCCTTTCAAGGCGGCTTTCTCTTTCTCTCCTCTCTTCTCTCTCCCTGGTTTCCTCTTTCTTTTTCCCTTTCTTCTCTTTTCAAGAGCTTCTCGCCTCTCTCCTCTCTCCCTGGTTTCTCTTCTTTTCTTTTTCCCTTTCTTCTCTCTCAAGAGCTTCTCTCCTCTCTTCCCTTTCAATCCTCTCTTTTCCTATCCTTTTTCTTCTTCTCTAAAAGCTTCCCAACAATCTTTTCCTTTGAGTCCATATTGTCGTGCTAAGGTTTTGTTAGCTCCTCCTTGGCTATCTGCCATAGTGACTCTTTCTTCAAAGACTGGAATCCGACACAAATTTATGACACATTGACACAATGACAACAACACCTAGATCCAGATTTAACTTACGTGAGCTCCACAAAATAACGTAATCAGAACCCAATCTCCACTCAGGCAGGAGGCTAAAGCAAGATCGCGGCCCCTGACAGTCACTTCAGTCACACAATTGCTCACTGGATTTCACAACTTTACTGGAACACAGTCTGGATCACCGCAGCAACACAGACGAAGGACTCTGAATCCACACACTGAATTTCACCCAGAAATTCTGTAGATCTACTGTAGTCACACTGGAAACACTGAATACACATCTGCTTTTCTCAACTTCATGACCAACCAAACACATGCAAGCTAAAGGTAACAACATTTCTTAATTAACCAAAACTATTATCTCATCATCAATGCATGCATCATTAAGCCAAGAATGCCATTCATAGCAGTCCTAAAACTCTTCTCAACAAAAACTCAGAATCTGTTTGTAACAGTGTGTGTGTGTGTTGTACTTTCCTTTAATTTAACGTCTGTTACACTCAAGTGATATTAACAAAGATAGTGTTACAATATAATAGAGAACGTGTGTGTGTGTGTGCATAACGTGCGCGCGTGTGGTGTTGCGCGCGCGTGTGGAGCGCCATTGTGTCTTGTGTCCCCCCCCCCCCCCCCCCACGCCTGTTTGTCTGTGTGTGTCTTTTACAGCGTGCGCCAGTCCCTTGTGGGGGTGATTGGCGGTTTGGCCACACAGTAAGCTTCAAATGTAGTGACCTCAATCCTAGGACATTTCAGTTGCACAGTTTAAATCTGGACTTAAAGTAAGGATAGCTCCAAAATAGCCCCCCCCAAAAAATCGTCTAATATCACTAAGAGTGAACAGACGTTAAATTAAAGACAACAACAACAAAACAGAAAAAAATCAACGCCAACAACAGAAAACAACAACAACGTATCATCAGCTTTTAGGTAATAGGTTAGGAACAGTAGTCCCGAAATTTAAAAAAATTTAAAAGGTCGTGGGTAGCAAGGTAAAAAAGACCTCAGTGGGCCTGCATCGGGTTCTCTAATGGCCACATCTTGAGGGTGGTACCATACCCCCCCCCCCCCCCCCCCCCCCCCCCCCCTTTCCCTTTTTCCCCTGCCCCCAAAAGGGCTTGTTTTTGGGTGCGAAAACCACGTAGGGTGAACCCCATTCCACTCAGTATCAAACTCAAATATGCCCCATCTTAAACCTTAATCTTTACCCCTATTCATTATTTTTGGGTTTATTTTTAATGGCATGAAACCTCTTTGTTTTATTGATTTTAGGATTTGCTTTTTTTTATTATTATTATTAAAAATTTTTTGGGGGTGCCCAAAGAAAAGTCAAATACCCTTTTCCCTGTTAAGGCTTATTTGGGGAAAAAAAAGGAAATCAAATAAAATGAAATCAATCAAATCAAGGTTCTTTTTTTTTTCGAGGAAAAGTGGAATGTGGAGTCCCACGGGGACCCGTTCCCGGCCCTGTTTTTTTCACCCCAAAAACACTCCCTCCCCTTTCACATAATTATGATAAACCGCCATTAGATCAACCATCTTTTTTTGGCCATGACTCAGATTCTTAGCATAATACCCCAAAAAATATCCCCTTCTCTCTTTACAAATATGGAAACCCACTGCCTTCAAGATATTCAAAATTTGGGTAATAAAAGACAATTTAAAAGCTAAATCCGACAAAAAACCCAAGCAATGCTTGTAGGGACCAAACACAAACTCTCTCCCATCACAACAGCTTCAATAGAATTGGGCAATACGTCAATTCTTCTATCTACCTGGTTTCTTGAGGTTTTACGACAACACATCTCCATAAAAAAATTCACCACCCCCCCCCTCCAATCATGCACATCATTACGGCTTTTAGTCAATTCGAAATACCTGTCCACTGATGCAACATCCAAACTATCCGCCCTCTCATTTTCACGTCGGGACATTGCATTTCTCTTCGGCGGGCGCCTCATCATCAATCCACTCCCTTCAACGATAATTGCAGCTCGACTTGTCCTCAAAAAAAAAAATCTAGCATCCTCTCTTGCAATCTCTCACGGCGACGGGCCACAGAGAGTTAACATAAGATCATACCCCTGTTAAAAAATTCTCCACAAAACAGCTCCCCCACCCCCTGCGCTGTCTTCCCCTATACACTCCTCCCCCTCACTCGCTGCAGATACCTTGTGCTTACGAAAAAAGATTAACCAATCCACTGTTGGCCGTCGCCCCTTTCTCGTTTCGGGCCGGGACGGGAATGACCTCACTCTTCCCCCTTCGCCAAAAGCCTACTATGACACTTTTAAATCCACCTCAAGACTGTTATTCCAAATCTGTTTCCCCCCCCCCCCCCCCCCCCCCCCCCCCCCTTGTTTCACTAAAACTCCCCCTCCCAAAACAGCCCAAATCCCATCGCCCTGCCAAAGTGTATAATCTTTGTTGTGTGGTGTGTGTGTGCGTGCGTGCGTGCGGCGCGCGCGTGTGTAGTGCTTTTAAAATTTGAACTCTTTTAATGTTATTTTTTGTATGTAGGGGGTATTGAATTTCAGGGCTTTGATTTCTTTTGCAAGAAAAAGCGCTACAAAAATTCCATTTTTTATTTTGACAAAATTTTTGGTTTTTTTTAATCTTTTTTTTTTTAAAAAAAAACCTTTACACTAAAGAAAGAGAGAGAGTCAAGACAAATGAAATGACAAAATTCTTTTATTTTTGAGGGTAAAGAATAAGCACCCAGTGCTTTTTAAAACCAACCCCGCCCGTAGGGATTTTAAAAATAAACCAAAAACTCATTCCACACACAGTAAAAGCAAAAGGAAAAAAAACAAACAGCAAAAAACCAAACCCCCAAAAAAAAAAAAAAAAAAAAAAACAAATAAAAAAAACAAGCAAAAAAAAAAAATGAAAAACAAAACAAAAAAAAAAAGAAAAAGAGAAAAAAAAAAGTCAACTTATAAAGTCATACAAAAATATCTACCATTGCAAGAGGGACACTAGATGTTTTTCTCAACAATTTAATATTTAAAAAGACAATGTCTAAAACCACAATACAGTCAACAAAACCAATAAATTGAAACGTAAAATATTTTAAAAGTTTTTTATCGAACAAACTGAAACAACAATTTATCTATAAAACAAAACAAAAAAAGGGGAGGAGGTGTGTTGTATTTAAGAGATAAACTTTTGTTTGTAAAAAAACAAACAAAAAAAAAAAAACAAAACAAAAAAAACTGAAAATTTTAATTCCAAAACGCACACCATACCATCAGCACTCTTTTGATTTCATTTTTACAGATTAACACATAATTGTTGTGAACTATATTTCTTATAACTATAATGTAGTAAAAACAAACAACAAACAATCAAACAAACAAAAAACTTTCATAAACTCACTTTCAAGCACACAATAAAAAATTTTAAAAAATTCAAAAAGGAGAGAGAGAGAGAGAGAGAGAGAAAAGAGAGAGAGAAGAGAGAGAGAGAGAGA
>CM054135.1:71094033-71151533 GCA_028751875.1 Rapana venosa
TGTGTGGTGTGTGTGTGTGGGGGTTGTGTGTTGTGTGTGTGTGTGTGTGTGTATTTTTCTTTAATTTAACGTCTGTTCACTCAAGGTGATATTAGACAAAAGATAGTGTTACAATATATAGAGAACGTGTTGTGTTGTGTGTTGCATACGTGCGCGCGTGTGTGTGTGTGTGCGCGCGTGTGGGAGCGCACATGTGTGTCTTGTGTCCCCCCCCCCCCCCCCCCCACCCCCTGTGTTGTGTGTGTGTCTTTACAGCGTGCGCCAGTCCCTTGTGGTGGGGGAATGCATGTGGCCCGTTTCAGTTGCCACATTTTAAGGCTTGAAGTAGTGATACTCCAATCCTAGGAACTTTTCAAGTGCACAGTATTAAATCTGGACTAAAGTAAGGATAGCTCCAAAAAAACCCACCCACAAAAAAACACAATATCACTAAAGGTGTAACAGAGCGTTAAAATTAAAGCGTACAAATCAAAACAAAATAAGAAAAGAAATCAACGCCAAACAACAGAAAAAACAACAACGTATCATCAGCTTTAGTAAATAGTGAAGGTACAGGTAATCCCGTAAAAAATATGGGTGAGGTAGCAAGGAATTAAGACCTCAGTGGGCCTGCATCAGGTTCTCAAATGGCCAGCATCTTGAGGGTGGTACCCATACCGCCCCCCCCCCACCCCCCCCCCCCCTTCCTTTCCTGACCCTAAAGAGGGCTTGTGTGTTGGTGCGCTAACCACGTAGGGTGCAACCATTCCACTCAGTATCAAACTCTAATATGTCCATCTTCAACTTAATCTTTATCCTATTCATTACTTTTGGTTTATCTTAATGGCAGTGAAACCTCTTTGTTTTATTGATCTTGATGATATTCTGTTTTATTATTATTATTATCAAATTTTGGGGGTGACCAAGAAAAGTCAAATAGCCTTTCTGTTAAGGCTTACTTGGGAAAAAAAAGGAAGATCAAATCAAATGAAATCAAATCAAATCAAGGTTCTTATATTTCGAGGATAGTGGAATGTGGAGTCCCACAGGGATCAGTTCTCGGCCCTGTTCTTTTCACTCTATACACTGCTCCACTTTCACATAATTATGATAAACCGTCATTAGATCAACCATCATTTTTATGCCCATGACTCAGATTCTTAGCAGTAATACACCAGAAAATATGCCTTCTCTCTTGACAAATATGGACTACTGCCTTCAAGATATTCAAAATTGGATGATACAGAACAAGTTACAGCTAAATCCAGACAAAACCGAAGCAATGCTTGTAGGGACCAAACACAAACTCTCTCCCATCACAACAGCTTCAATAGAATTCGGCAATACGTCAATTCTTCTATCTACGTCTGTGTAGTATCTTGAGGTTATTATCGACAACACACTCTCCATGCAAAAATTCACCACCCAGACCTGCCAATCATGCTACTATCAATTACGGCGTATTAGTGCAATTCGAAAGTACCTGTCCACTGATGCAACATCCAAACTAGTCGCGTCTCTCATTCTTTCACGTCTGGACTATTGCAATTCTCTTCTGGCTGGGCTGCCATCATCATCAATCCACTCCCTTCAACGGATAACTCTGCAGCTCGACTTGTCCTCAGAAAGAGAAAATCTGAGCACTCCTCTCTTGCAATCTCTCCACTGACTGACTGTGCCACAGAGAGTTAACTATAAGATCAGTACCCTCTGTTACAAATGTCTCCACAAAACAGCTCCCTCCTACCTCTGCGCTGTCTTCACCTATACACTCCTCGTTCCCTCAGCTCTGCTGCAGATACCTTGTGCTTACGAATACAGAGATTTAACCAATCCACTGTTGGCCGTCGCTCTTTCTCTGTTTCTGGTCCTGTGATCTGGAATGACCTCACTCTCTCCCTTCGCCAAAAGCCTACTTATGACACTTTTAAATCCAGCCTCTAAGACATGGTTATTCCAAATCTGATCCCCCCCCCCCCCCCCTCCCACTCTTGTTTCATCTCAAATCTACCCCTGCCTAAAACAGCCCAAATCTCATCGCCCTGCCAAAGTGTATAATCTTTGTGTGTGTGTGTGTGTGTGTGTGCGTGCGTGCGTGCGTGCGTGCGTGCGTGCACGCGCGTGTGTATGTGCATTTGAAAATTTGTTAACTCTGTTAATTGTTATTGGTTGTATGTATGGGGTGTATTGAATTTCTAGGGCTTTGATTTCTTTTTGCAAGATATAGCGCTACATAAATTCCATTTATTATTATTGACATAATTTTGGTTTGATTTAATCTTCTTTTTTTAAAAAGTAAACCTTACACTGATGAGAGAGAGAGAGAGAGAGAGAGTCAATGACAAATGACAATGACAAAATTCTTTTATTTCGAGGATAATGAATAAGCACCCATGTGCTTTTTTACATCCAATCCCCGCCCGTAGGGATAGATGTTAATAATAAGCCAAATACTCATTCTCACACACAGTAAAAGCAAAGGAAAAACAACAAACAGCAAAAAGCAACCCCTAAAAAAACAAACAAAACAAAAAGAAAAACAAATAATAAAAAACAAGCAAAAAATAAAAAATGAAAAACAAAACAAAAACAAAAAAGAGAAAAGAGAAAAAAAAACCAAGTCAAACTTATAAAGTCATACAAATGAATATCTACACATTGCAAGCATGGTACACGTAGATGTTATACTCAACAATTAGATATTGAAATAAGACAATGTCTAAAACCACAAGTACAGTCAACAAAACCAATAAAATTGAAACTGTAAAATATTAATACGTTCTTTATCAGGATACAAACTGTAGACACAACAATTGTATCTATAAGCAAAACAATAAAAGGGGAGAGAGGGTGTGTGTGTATTTAAGAGATAATACTTTTGTTTGTAAATAAACAACAAAACAAAACAAAACAAAACAAAAAATACTGAATATATAATTCTCAAAACAGCACACCATCACCATCAGCACTCTGTTTGATTACATTGTTACAGATTAACACATATTATTGTTGTGATACATATATTTCTTATAACTATAATGTAGTAAAAACAAACACACAAACAATCAAACAAACAAACAAAAAACTTTCATAAACTCACTTACAAGCACACAATGAAATTATTAGTAAAACATTCAAAAAGGAGAGAAAGAGAGAGAGGAGAGAGAGGGGAGAGAGAGAGAGAGAGAGAGGAGAGAGAGAGAGAGACAGAGAGACAGAGAGACAGAGACAGAGAGAGACAGAGAGAGACAGAGACAGAGACAGACAGGCGAAGGGAAAGGTCAGATAGGTAAGGAAGGGTATATAACTTTTTTCCAAGGCTATGGAGTGTGGTTGGTTATTGTTGATGTATCAAGTGGGTTAATAAGTGAGTTTTATAGATTGTTATTGATTGATGTTGTTTAACTGAATCAGGAAGGGAGTTCCACAGCATAGGGCCTGAGTAAAGTAAACTCGATTTGAATAAGTCTATTCTTGGGATTGGGACACTGGGCTTTATAGTATTTTCTGGATTGGTTTAGGGGGAATTTGTCTCTTAAGGATGATGGAACAGTTCCTGTGATAATCTTGAACATCATTACTCCTTTGTCAAATTTTAATCTTTGGTGTGTGTGTGTGTGTGTGTGTGTGTGTGTGTAGAATATTTAACTGAGTAAACTCCGCTTCTAATAAGCTTGTCTTCTTTAAAAGGACCAGTTTGAGAGCACATCTGTACAGATTCAGTAACGGTTTCATAGTGTTTGCACTAGCAGGATCCCATAGGGTAGAAGTGTTGTCTATTGAGGATTGTCAAATAAGATTGGAAGAATAGTTTCCTTGAATGAAAGTCAAAAAAGTGCTTTATTTTAGTCAGCTGGTATACTCCTTGGGACATGTATTTGCATAGTTGAGGTATGTGGTAGAACCAACTAGGATTTTCATCAACTGTTACTCCTAGAACTTTGGGGTGATAGGTTTGTTCAATTACTTCCTTTTTAATTTTGATTGGAGTAGGTTTATGGGGTAAGTTTTGACGCTTTTATTTGGTGGTAATAAGCATGCATTTTGTTGTTTTATTTTTGGGGGTGTATAGACATATGGTTTAGTTCGGTCCATTCGACAAGCTTATCAACGTTTTCTTGTAATGTGTTTGCTAGAGATTTAAAGTCATTATGGTTCCTATGAATAGTTGTGTCATCAGCACAGAGAGAGAGAGAGAGAGAGAGAGAGAGAGAGAGAGAGAGAGAGGAGAGAGAGAGAGAGAGAGAGAGAGAGAGAGAGAAATGAATGAATCTTTGAATGAATCTTCGAATGAATGAATCTTTGAATGAATCTTCGAATGAATGAATCTTTATTTTTCAAGGGTAACAGAATAAGCATCCGCATACTTTTTTCATCCGGCCCTTGCCTTGATTAGGGACTATTAACAAAACAAGGGAAAAACCCTACAACAACAACAACAACAACATGATTTTAAAAAGATAAGTATATATTTAGCAATACATAATCCGTAACTGACTTGAACATTAATTTCAAGAGATACATAGATTTTTTTTTTTGAGAGAAGAGATATGCGTTAATAAACATATAATTCTCAAATGAATTAAACATTAACATGAAAATTGGTACACTGATTATAATTAAGTAATATGGATAAAGTAAAATAGAGCGGAGACAGCAAGAAGCAAGAGAGAGAGAGAGAAGAGAGAGAGGAGAGAGAGAGAGAGAGAGAGAGAGAGAGAGGAAGAGAGAGAGAGAGAGAGAGAGAGAGAGAGAGAGAGAGCATTTTCAGGTTACATCAAAATAAACCAGATACCAAATTATGATAAAGCATCCTCACTAAAACTATTTTTTTAAACACACTATCAATAAAGATATCAAGTTAAGTTACAAAATGCCGAAGATCCTGGTATATAAAACAGTTTTAACAGCCCCACCAACAACAGCATCAATACAGAGAGAGAGAGAGAAAGACAGAGACAGAAGAGAGAGAGAGAGAGAGAGAGAGAGAGAGAGAGAGAGAGAGAGAGAGAGAGAGAGAGAGAGAAGAGAGAGAGAGAGAGAGAGAGAGAGAGAGAGAGACAATGACAATGACAAATTCTTTTATTTCGAGGATAATGAATAAGCACACATGTGCTTTTTTACATCCAGTCCCCGCCCGTTAGGGATACATCTTAATAATAATAACCCAATACTTATACAGTCTCACAATAAAAACAAGGGGAAAAAACCCTTTTCAAAACAGCTCCCCCCCCCCCCCCAACAACAACCCCCCCCCCCCCCAAAGCAAGAAAATAAAAGAAAACCATAAAAATACCCCACCCCCACCCCCCAAAAAACCTTAACCAAAACAAACAAACAAACAAACAAAAGAGAAGGAAAAACCAAACCAACAAAGATGATAAAAAAGAGAAAAACAGACAGACAACAACAAGAACAAGAACAACAACAGAGCCAAGAAAAATAACACAACCAAACTTAATAAGTCATAAAGATAAACATCTACACATTGTCAAATGGTACACATACTTGTTACACATAATTATAAATCAATTAATTAACAAACAAGATCATTTCAAATAACAATGAAATATTTCACTCAAACTCCCATTCAATTAGTGAAAAATCAAGAAATCGAAAAATCAAATGAATAAACAAAACCAATTAAACAAGAAAAAAAGACCCACAAAACACTCCCCTTCCCAACACCCCCTCCCTAAACAAACAACAACCCCCCAAAAGTCCAGACTAAATACAAGCGTGCGCGCGCGCGCGCGCACACACACACACACACACACACACTTACGCACGTATAGCCACGCATGCACACCACACACACACACACACACACACACACTCTCTCACACATACACACTCACACACACATAATACACACACACACACACACACACACACACACATCCTGGATACATATCCATTCGCAAGACATTTCCTCACATACAAGATAATAGACACATGTCATAATTATCAAAATATCATAACCGTACATTTGTACAGACAAAACCAGGAAATAAACATTATTTGATGTACGAAGACAGCAAGCCACAAAGCATCAAGAAAAATGACCAGTCTAACATCAGCTATTTCAACAATAAACACACAGAACTGCTTTCTTTCCGCTCTCATCTGCACACACTGTGAATGGGCGCTCATTACTACTCACTGACACACACATACACACATACACACACATATACACACACACACATATTCATGCATGCGCAATCCTATATACACATTATTAGAATTGATACAAAAGTCCACAGAAGTAATGAAATTGTCCAACAGAACATTGCAAATTAACAATCCATACCATTCTGCATTAACAACAAAATACAACCCAAACTTCATTTTAAGGGGGGAAAACTCAGACAAGTTCATTGTTAACAAAATCAAAACAAGCAAGGGCACACACACACACACACACACACACATTACAATTCAAAGCAAGCTCACTAATGTCAGTTACAGAGAGAGAGAGAGAGAGAGAGAGAGAGAGAGAGAGAGAGAGAGAGGAGAGGATAATTTGGTATAATGCAAGGGAGGATATATTTACTTTGTTTCCAACAGATCAATTGTGGATTTTTATTTTTGATGCATTAAGTGGATGAAAAAATGACTTTTGAAGATTGTTAATGATTGGAGTTGTCTAAATGAGTCAGGAAGGGAGTTCCACAGCACAGGGCCTGAGTAAAGTAAGCTAGATTTGAACAAATCTATTCTTGGGATTGGGACGCATGGCTTTTCGGTATTTCTGGAATGATTCATTGGGAACTTGTCTTTTAAGGATGAGGGAAAAGTTCCTGTCATTATCTTAAACATTATGATGCCTTTGTTAAATCTTAGTCTTTGGTGTAGGGGAAGAATATTTAACTGGGTATAATCCACTTCTAGTAAGGTAGTCTTCTTCAGAAGAACCAGTTTAAGAGCACGTTTATACAGAAGGAGAGAGAGAGAGAGAGAGGAGAGAGAGAGAGAGAGAGAGAGAGAGAGAGAGGAGAGAGAGAGAGAGAGAGAGAGAGAGAGAGAGAGAGCATTTTCAGGTTACATCAACATCAAAATAAACCAGATACCAAATTATGATAAAGCATCCTCACTAAAACTATTTTTTTTAAACACACTATCAATAAAGATATCAAGTTAAGTTACAAAATGCCGAAGATCCTGGTATATAAAACATTTTTAACAGCCCCACCAACAACAGCATCAATACAGAGAGAGAGAGAGAGAGAGAGGAGAGAGAGAGAGAGGAGAGAGAGAGAGAGAGAGAGAGACAGAGAGATTCTTTTATGGTAAGAGAAGATCACTTCTGTAGCCTGCTAACTGATTTTGCTCAGTTGTTTTGGTTTTATTTCAATTTGGTTTTATTTCTTGCGTTTGTTACCAATCTATATGAACGTTTTGCTCCAGATGACATTTCTCATTCATGGGCGATAACTTTCCCCTAGCACGTGGTACTGGCACAAGCAAGAATTATCTCTCATAGCAATCTTGTCCTGCTTCACATATGAAAAGCAAGTAAAGAAATTTGGCTTATACTCATTAAATGTAAATCATTTACATTGCATTTGTTTCATATAAGTCGTATTCAAAGCAGCTTTTCTTTTCTGATGGAGCCCTTATGACTAGCAGTCGCTGTTTTAGTCAATAAGACAGCTTGTCGCCTGGAAGTGGTGGAAGAGTTAAATCCCTTCTTATTCCAGCGACACCTTCCTGTGCATCGATTACCACGTCACTTCGGTACAAAACATATCTGTAGTGTCATTCAGTAATATTTGTCCACTGTAACGTTCATGGGAAATGCCAGTTGATGAGGGTAAGAGAACTGATAGGTCATTTTTGTGTGCGTGTGTTTGTGTCTGTTGTCAGTTATGCGTATTCTTTCTCGTCTGCTCGAAACGTGAACGACTGAACAGCCTGAACCGAAGAACTAAAACTGAACGCAAACGGTAGCCATTGCCGAGTTGGGTACAACGTATTTTCAGAATTCAGAGGTAAAGAATTAGCCTGCCTGTGTTGAATGTGCGTGTAAGATACCGAAAATGAAATAAAGTTGGGATAATTTGTTAAGTTATGTGATCTGGGACCAGCTGATAATCAGCGATTGATTTTTTGGTACCCTTTCGCACATTCCCAGATCCAATGCAGTCGTCTGCTAAACAGTGAAGGTAACATTATGTACAGTACGATCAAATCATTTAGATGTGTGTGTCACTGTGTGTGTGTCACTGTGTGTGTGTGTGTGTGGTGTGTGTGTGGAGAGAGAGAGAGAGAGAGAGAGAGAGAGAGAGAGAGAGAGAGAGAGAGAGAGAGAGCATAAAACTGGTTGATGCCTCACTAAGATTAAAAATGTAACCTGTAACTGTAAGATCTTCAATTGATATGTTCTCAGTTCTGTACAATCATAATGGATATATATTAATTAGATAGATTTGTGTGTGTGTGTGTGTGAAGTCACCTGTCATTGGCTGTCAAGCCAAGTCAAAAAATTGAAAATACTTTAGTTTAATATCCCATGATGTGTGTGTGTGTATGTGTGTGTGTACACATGTGTGTATACACTATACAGTGTGCATGTGTATCACTGTATGTCACTATGTCATTATCTGGGTATGTCACTATCTCGGTATCTATGTGCATGCATGCACAATAAAAATTACACTGTGTGTAGCTTGGTGATGCATGACAATGGCTATTCTCAGTATACATAAGTTCATAACCCTTTCAGAGCACAAGGAGATATAATAGCAGAGAAAGTTAAGAAACTAATGTAGTAATGAGAGACAGGAAATCTGCCATCTTACTGATTCCTTCTATAGTGTCTATAGATTTAATTAAAACAATAGCTGGACAGTGACTGTAATTGTTACATCTCTTCTTTGTTTTGATAGATAAAAGTGATAATAATGATAAATTGAATTTAATAGCGCTATATCTTGTTTAAAAAAAAAATCAAAGAGCTTGCATCCATTCCACTCCCATACATGCAACCAACAATGATTAACAGTTTAACAAATTCAAATACAGTCTAAATCAATCATTAGTTTATCAGTTTTTATTACAGTATATTATATTGTATTATATTATATTATATTATATTATATTATGTTGCTTTGCTCTCTTTCAAGTTTCTTTTTGCTTTGTTGCAAATAATTTGTGTGTGCGTCTTCAATGAGTAAGCGTCTTCAATGAGTAAGCGCAGATCAAAGCTGATTTGGTGTAGTGCTGAGCAATGAATGAGCTGCTTTTTCTTTCAGGAAAAAATGAGCACTTTTCCACTGTACTTGTGCAGTATTAAGAAGAATCTAGTTTACAACTAACATATGTGATACATTATATCATACATTATATATACCTTATGGTGAATAGTTATTGCCAGGCATTGGCTGGACTTAAGCTTCAAGGAATAATGAAATTAAAGAGTGAGATGGTGAAGAAGCAGGCTTTTCCGGAAAACATGAAAAGTGACAAAGCACACCAATATGTAGGAACAAGAATAAAGCTCTGGTATCAAAGAAACTTTAGAAAGAGCATACAATGAAAAATACATGCCCACGAAGGCATGATATAAATTATGCAGCAAATTTGGACTATAAGTATATGTCAGTTGTCACCCAGTGTGGCTACTTGTCAGTGATGACTGATGTTGTAGTACTTGTATATCTTACAAATTGATTTCTCAAGAGCGAAATAAAAGGGAAAAGATAGAGCTCTACCATTTTAAGTCTGCCAATTCTTTTTGATGGACAACTCATAGCACTTGGATGGTGTACACTATATATAATATAGTGAGTTCTTCTTAGATCATCTATACTATAGTTCCTTTTACTTTTGGTACTTCCTTGTTTGAAAAAAATAAAGGACAGCTATAGATTCATTCTCATACAGAACATGACTGATGAACATTTTAGCACTGACCAGTCAACCAACCAATCACTAGTGGCGTAGTGCTTTAAGCTAACATTGTAACAAGCATTCTGTATTATTGGCTTGAATGGTATTTAATTAAATGGTTACCTTACCATAACCTTAGGGAGGTAGGGTTGGGTGAGATTGAGTAAACTTTATACATTTATACTTAAGTTGGGTTTTTGGTGAAGACTAGGCTTTATAGGGGACGGGATAGCTCAGTGGTCGGAGCACTCGCTTTCCCCCAGCCAAGTTAAGCAGCGTCGAGCGTGGTTACCAGTTGGATGGGTGACCGTTTGCGCGCCTTGGCTTCAGTACAGTTCTCCCAGTTCACCCAGCTGTAAATGGGTACCTGCCCTCTTTAGGGTCAGGGAAGGTAAAGCAGCGAGGGAGAGGAGATGGGCGCTGCCCTCAATATGCTGGCCCTAGAGATGTGAGGTCTCTGACGCCTCGCTCCCCTATGACTTTATAGGTTATGGGACTCCTTTACCTTTACCTTTTAGGCTTTATAAATGTGTGATGCACACTAGTTGTAGTACAGTTGTTTGGGATTTTCAACTTTTTGTTATTGTTTATTTTGGGGGGTTGTTTTCCTTTTTCTAGGATGTGCAAGTGACTAATGTGCCTTACAGTTATCAGTTACAGTTGTAGTCGTTCATTCAGTTCAATTCCTCAAAATCAAAATCAAATACAAGACATTTAACATGTTCTTGCCAAGTATGAAATACCTTTAGCTTTGGACTCCCCCTGTCCTTTTCTTTGGATAGGAATCATACTCATATTAACTTAAGACAGTGCACATTCTTAGCAGTAATCCATTTCAGATCCTTGTTGAAGATTTTTTTTGTAGCCAGTGATGTTCTTTCCTTCAGTTAAGCTACATCAATACATGATATAAACTAGGTGGCCGAGTAATGACCACTTTGGATCATGATTGATGTATGATTTAAATTTTCTGCCTTTGTTTAAGTATGTGTGTGAGAAATGTCTTAAATTTTTTTTCTTCTATTTCTTGCCTTTTGAACAACAAAAAGTATCAATGTATGCCTACACAGTACACTACATGTGATTTGTGCAAAGATGAGTTTTGTTGTACACGTGGGGCAGTAAAGGGCACATTCATTAAAAGACCTGTGCCTTATGTAAAGTAAACACCTACACATGATATTAATTGAATATTGCATAGTTGAGTAGTTTAGTTATGATACATATGATAAACACACACACAAACAGTGGCACAGTCACACACACCCACACACACACACACGTCTCCACACACATGCACACACGCATGCACACACACACGCACATGCACACACACTTTTTTTTACCACTGTGACACTATACAATTTGAATGAGATTTTTTTTTTAAAGCAAAAAGAAAGCAAGGTACAGTACTAAAAAACACAACAAAAAACCCTGTACAAAACACAAGAAACAAAATTTATTTTAAAACAATCTATAATGAGCTCAGTGAGCTGCGTGATTTTGTGAACCACTTTCTTTAATCAAATTATGGTAACAATTGACAAGAGAGAGTGAAATAAGTTGAAATTAGTGGTGTGTGTGTCTTGCAGCTGGGCTGGCTGGTGGTCCTGAAGGAGAAGTGTAGAGGTCAGTGAGCATCATGGCCCTGCCCAATGGAGTCTACATCATCCAGGGAGAGATCTCCCTGGTCATCACGGCCATGCGCCGCACCTCCAGATACAGCTCTCATGCCAGACATGTGAGTAGTCTTTGTCGGTGTGTCACTAAGCTACTGAGTTGTAGTATACATCAGCTTGAAGGTGGTGTTTTCAAAAGGAGATACTGTACCCTTTTTGAGCTGAGTCTGTTGTGGATATTTTGACTAGCTACTAAGACTGTACATCTTGAAGTCTTTTTTTTTATCAAGTATGATTTCAAGAGGAAGGCAAATTATATCAGTTGTGCAAGGTTGTATGTGTACAGAGAGTGTTCATGGCTTGAGTGCAGATTTGATAACGCTAATCCCACCTAGTCAAGTCAAACTTCTTGCCAAACATTACACTTGATTTTAGTGCTGGCTCTAGTCTGACTTTCTTTATAAATAATAGAGAGCGTAAAACTAAATACCAATTGCCTATACTACACTTTCACCTAGTTTAAGGAATGTTGGAAAGGCATATGAAAAAAGAAACCCGTATCATGTGATTTGTACCACATGAAATGTTGTTGTTAATATTAGGCATTCTCTTTTCTAACACCCTGAGTGTGACTAGGCAGATAAACTCTGGTCTCACTTGTCACTCCTGGTCATCACTGCGAGACCATGAACACTAATTGGATGAGAAGGTTGTGTGCCTTGTGTGCAAATGCATGTAGAGCATCTTGCACACATGTTAAAAACCTCTTCCGCCTTTCAGAAGAGTAGGCCATGTCAAGCTGGTAGGAAAGAATGACAAATTAAAAAAAATTTTTTTAAAGCGCATGCACACAGGTTTTGTGTTTAAACACTATCCCTGAAGTGTGAATGCGGCTTCGTAGGGGAAAAAAGATGACAATATATATGTAAAATTTAAAATGTCACCATTGGTGAATCTTGCAGGTTTAGCCAGTGAATCTTCGAGCTTTAGCTGGATTACTTCATTGGCTATCCCCCCAGTATTCTTCTGATGTCCTGTTACCTGCAGTATACTATACTGTCTGAAGAGTTTGGGTATCATATTATCTCTCGCACACATCCAACTGAGACACTCACACATACACACATGCATACATGCTTGCACACATGCACGCATGCACACATGCATGCACATATATATACATACATGCACTACATACATGCACACACATACTCACACACAGACACACACACACTCACAAACAAACAAAGAAAACACACACACACACACAAACACGCACATACTCAGAACACACCCACACACAGTGACACACACACATACATACAGAGCACATAATCTCGGGATGATTTGGAGAGGAAAAACAGTAACACCAGGGCAACGGTTATATCATTTTGAAAGTTTGTGGTTAGTCGTCACCAGACATGACTTAGATTTATGTTGCTTTTGCAGCTGTGCATACAGCTTATTTTGATGAGTCCTCTGTGTGTGTGAATGTGAGTGAGTGAGTGAGTGAGTGATGTGAGTGTGTGTGTGTGTGTGTGTGTGTGGGTGTATGCACGTGAGTATTTGTGTGTGTGAGAGAGATAGCTTGCTCTTTCTTTTGCATTTATGAGCAAAATCATTGCACTGACTGACTGAGGTGTCCCCATAGGCATAGTTGCATAGCAGCTACCTCTGTGGTGGGCAAAAGTGGTTGCATACACAGAATCTCATCATTGGTGAACCTCGGAACTGTAGCTGAAGAACAAACAAACAAACAAAAGTTGCACTGAGGGATTTTGTTATTGGTGCTTGTTGGGTGCATGAATGTTTCTGCAACCCTCCAAATTCTGACATGAATTGCAAGATATTTGCTATTTATACTTGATCTTCTGCCTTCGTGTAAAATGAAGGTAAATTCGCACTGGCAGGTATACATATTCTTCCTTTTCTTTTGTGGATAGTATTTACACCATGTATAGTCACAGTCACAGCAGACACAGTGAAATATAGGCTGTTCTTCCCAAGGAGAGTGCACCCAGGAGAGTGCAGCACAATTTTTTGTCTTCTTTGTCAAGCTGTCGATATCTACATTTGAGATGAGTCGTTGTAGGGGTAGGATTGTACACTGTACAGATACACAAGCACACAAGTGACTTGGTGCCTGACGGTGCTGCTATAGAAGCAATTTCATTTCAGCTGATACTAAAACATCTGTGACACAAAGCTCTGCATCACTGCTCTGTCCACAGTCAATTGGGCATAATTAGAACACTAGATCCACTACCACTATTACTATATAATTGTTGTTTGACTAATTGAATAAAACCAAGAAAATTCAGCCTTTTTGTTAACACCAGTCATGTGCAAATGCCCTAATTACTCCGTAATGTCCATAGGGGAACCAGCAGAGAGTACATAATTGTATCTCATAAAGTTAAAGCCAGTGGTTAGAGTTAGTTGGGAAAAATCTTTTTTGCTTTTCCTCATAATTCACATCATCATGATCTAGGTATCTTTTACAATACAAAGCCAGGTTAGTCATAACCCTTCATGGATATTGCAGCGCAGAACAACACATGGAGGGGAGGGAGGGGGAGAGAGATAGAGATTTGATATGGTTCACATATTTAACGCATAAGACTATTTTTTCCCCCAATTTCTCTGCTAGAATTCTGAGGTTGACCAATGGTGAGATTTTGTGTATGAGACCGTTTTTACCCACTATGAAGGTAGCAGTGTTCCTACTTTGGGAGTATAAGACTGTTTAATTATCAATACTGACAATAGCATCCATATTTGCCCCCGGTGGACAGCCATGTTTACTTAAGCTGTATTAAACACTAAATCACACCACAAGCACATCATGTCAGATCTGTGAATTATGACTCTGAGTTCAGCTATGTAACATGTCCTGGCAGTGAGGCACTTTTCATTTTTGTGTGTGTGTAAGTCTGTATGACAGATGTCAATCTGTCCTCGTTCTGATATCTTTCTTATTTTCTCTCTTACAGCAGGATGATGATGGGGATCAGTTGCTGAACAGCTTTTCTCAGCTCAAAGATATCCTCAATGATGTTACAGGTATGTCAATTATGCGTAGTTTCTGTTGGCCTTTTAATTTTATTGATGCAAACTTTCACTATTTTTTTGTTTTTAATAGGAAAGTAGTCTCTTAGAGAGTAAAAGCTCCATTGATAGCTCTTGTGACCTATTTTGAACAATTTTGTAGATAAAGACCAAATAACAGAAAGTGTTTTTGCATATATATAAAAGATATGCATGCTAACAACCATCATATGTCGATTGTCATTTATTATCTGATCCACACATAATTATAGGATGTACATGTACATGCACTCATGCATACTCTATATGCAGTTGGTAATTGTAGCTTTGACAAACTTACAAATTATGCACAAATCCTGGAACCCCTCAGATTTTTACCAGAAATAGACTTTAGAAAGCAAAGTATGATTATTTTATATATATATGTACAATTTTATTTTGGTTGGCTTTGTATTGTATACTATTGGTAAAACTTTTAGATCTATTGTCACGAAAGTAGACAGTGGTTAAATTGGTCACTCTAATCACTTAGTGTGCCTTTGGTACAGATACATTTCATTGTGTGGTCCTTTGTCTGCAGACTTGGATGAGCTTGAGCCCAATGCATTTCTGAGCCCATTTTTGGATGTTATCCGCTCTGAAGACACCACAGGCCCAATCACAGGCCTGGCTTTGTCATCTGTCAACAAGTTTCTATCATACAATCTGATTGGTGAGTTTAGGATTTTAACCTGCTGTGTGTGCATTTGTTACATGACTGAAAGTGTGAAAATGATGTGAGGCCAGGAGATGATCATAAGCTAAGGAAGAAGAGGGTAAATTTATGTGTTGTGGGGAAATTCAATTTTTCTTGCATAATATGTTTTATTTCATGCTGTAACCATTCTTCTAATTTCTGGTTCTGTTACTTAAAGATGATACTGTTGTTTCTCGAAGTTGGTCTTTCCAGGTTGTTTTAGTATATAATATTTTGAAATCCACCTTGCATGTGTTCATTTTTTACTTGTGATATGTCTTGCTCACTCCCTTTGCTCAGTTTTTTTTTACATAGCCCCTTTCCTGCATCAGGATTCCTGGGCTAGATCTCCAAAGCACCAATGGTGAGATTTTGCGTATGTGACTTTTTACCCACCACTAAGGTAGCCACATTTCGACTTAGGGGGATAAGGTGCTGTTTACTGTGTATTGTCTGATTTTTTAATATTTTTTATTTTAATTTTATTCTTTTATATCAAAGATAATGGAATAAGCACTTATGTGCTTTTTTACATCCAGTCCCCATGTGTATGCGGTTTTGTAAATTCTGTCATCTGTTCCAACCGGCACACAATGGCCTACTCTTAAAAAAGCGGAACAGGATTTAACAATTTGATATCATCTGGCACATAGAGAGCTTTCACAGGCATTAGCAGGTTTTTGATCAGTATGAACACTTGTAAAAAGATGGGCAAGACAGCATAAAACGGAACCTGCTGTACAGAATGAAAACAGCCACATGCCATTTCACTATGGAAGCCAGCTTGTCCCCTGTATCAGCTGACAAACACACAGCTGCCAAGGTAATATTTTTCTGATGAGATAACAAGATAGCTGTAGGGAGACTAGAGGTCAGCCGGTGAAGGCTTTAAAGGGGGTGAGTGGGATGAGTAAGGGGGGGGGGGGGGGGGGGGGCAAAAGGGGGTAGGAGTGGGGGGGGGGGGGGGGGGGGAGGGAAGGAGGAGGGCAAAGTTCCTTATTTTTAAAAAAATTTCTAGGACACTGTTGAGTCCTCTCTTCTAAAACCTTAGATTCAACACCTTAGGTATTTGAAAATGACTTAAAAAAACAAACAAAACCCAACCCAATAACAATAAACTTTAAAATGTAATTGCCAACGTTATTACATACATGTCTATTTGTATTTGTTGTTTCAGACCCTGTAGAAGAAGCAGCTGCTGCAGCCATAGAGAACATTGCTGATGCTGTGACTCATGCTAGATTTGTTGGCACAGATCCCTCATCAGACGAAGTGATCCTCATGAAAATATTACATGTATGTAGCCTGTGGTGGTCATCAAATGATGTCTCTAAGCCAGTTAGCTTAGTCATTGTATAGTCAGATATACTTGTAGAAATTTCTCATGACTTTATTTAAAAAACAAAAAAGATATATATTTTTTGTTGAGGATGAGTCCAGTTCACTGAGTGAAAAAAAAATCCCTTGATGATTAAAGATCTTTTATGAAATAAACTTTCATAAATTCCTGTTATTTTGGGAAGCAGCAGAGAATTTCTTGATGCTCCAAAGATTACAAAGATATTCAACATTTTTTTAATGTTGATATTTGGATTTTATATGTATGGGTAATGAAGGGGTTTTCTTTGTGTGTGGTTTTTTTCAATCATCTCAGTGTTTTCCATCACTTAATATGTGGGTATTACAGGTGCTGTAAAAGATTTCCGTTAGGTCATAGTTTTTAGTTGCTATCATTATAATGATATACATATGTTCACAGTGTTTGACTGGGTTAAAAAAAAAATTTTTTAACATACAGTGGTTTTGTTTGTGTGTTATCAGAGTTACATTCTTACTCTACATGTTTTAGGATGCATGTTTTTATTATTGCTTATTAGCATTTTGTAAGGACTGGCTGATAGATTTATTTTTTAAAACTTTGCTCTTTGATATTTTTTGCCAAAGATACACTGCATAGTAGTTTCTGTGCAGTTCCCCAGTGAGTCAAGGAGAGAAGAAGAGAGAAGAAATGCTGTTTGTCTTTCATTGCCTACTTTTGTTAAGTAGGTTTAAGCAGAGGTACATGAACAAATCTAAGGTGATTTAAAAGGTTGTTTTATTGAGTGCCACTCTGTGATGTGATGTGATGTGATGTGTGTGTGTGTGTTACAGGTGCTGCGAACATTACTGCTGTGTCCAGCTGGGGTGCTGTTGACCAATGAATCTGTCTGTGAAATAATGCAATCCTGCTTTCGTATCTGCTTTGAGATGCGACTTAGTGGTAAGCCAAACATTTTTTGTTTGTTTGTTTTTAACTGAATTCAGTTTTTTGTTCATGGGATTTGCTTGTTCAAATGTGGCTTTTACATTGCATTTTTTTGGTGATAATGTCTTTGTGAAAATGCCAGGTTTTTACATCCATGAATTGCTGGCTAGTGGATAAGGGTTTTGTTGTTATTATTATTATTATTATTATTATTATCATCATTACTACTACTACTACTACTACTACCACTACTACTACCACTGCTACTACTATTTATTTCTACAAGAGGTCAAGAAATGAACAAGCACTTTGAGTGGGAGATTTCTTTCAAGGTGCTGATGTCAGGGGCTTTAAGAAGAGCAGGACAATGTAATTACTGGTATTTTGAAAACTTTCATGGTAGATAGTGCTTCATACATCATCATAGATGACCAGTCTTTGTCAGAAAAAATTTGATTTTAAAAAATCGGACGTTCTCTTGTTTTGATTCTTTCTTTGTGTCTGCCCTTGTATTTCTATTTGTTTGAATATTGGGGTTTTTTTCTGTGTTGCAAAAATCAGCTTGATATTTTTGATACCTGATGCAAAACTTTAAACCATCCAGCTTAATCAGGTTTTTCTTTTGTTTTCACCTAGTTTGATACTTGATTTGGTATGTAGTCCAGTAAATGAAATGCATACAGAGGAAGCAAGGTACAAGCCAAGTGTGTTGTTTTACATATGGGCCATTTTTATTTCCTGTTACTTGTTCCTACCTGACCATCAGTGGCTGGTGTTGTTGTTTTTTCAAACAATATGTACACACCATTTAGGGCTCAGCTACACATTGAAAGTCTTCTTAGCAGTAAAAAGAAGGTGGTTTCTGACATTTTTCGCTCTTTTTCCTAAAATTCATTGTATTTGAATTTGTTGTCATCACATATGTTGTCTTTTTCTCTTAAGAGACAAAGAGAAAGGAAAAATGCTGTTGTAACTTAGAATGGCTTTAGTAATGTTCCACTATGAAATATGACTTAGGTTGAGATTGAGAAATGTGGTGTGTTGCACTGGGCAGAGCTGCTGAGGAAATCAGCAGAAAACACCCTGATGGACATGGTGCAGTTGCTGTTCACACGTCTGCCACAGTTCAAAGAGGACCCCAAGTGGAGCGCCAACATGAAGAAAGTGAGTCATTAGAGGCGGGGCTGTTGACAGCGGGATTTAGCCTTCATAAGATGACGTTAATCAACCATCAATTTTATTTTTTGTTGCCTTATTACAGTTCAGTGGCTCATTTTACAACATTGTGATAACTGTTATTTGCATAATACTTTGGAAAGAATTGATTAACCCTTTTTAAGTGAAGTGGAATTGTCAAGCTGGAGGCTATGTATTTCTGAGACAGCTTTTGAATGAATTGAAACCTTTGTTTGTGTAAAAGTCAAAGCTTAATAAGTGTCACGGAAGGAAAATGTCATGTTTTCATTTATTGCATTGTATTATGATTGAGTTAGTTCTTATTTTATTTTTTAACACAAATATATTTGTTGGCTTTTCTGTTCAGCTGAAAATGAGAACTGGCGGTGTTGACCCTTCACGCATCAGTAAACGCAAGCGGTCCCCAAAGCCCAAGAACAAACGAACCCACCAGCAGGCAATGTCACAGGCCCAGGAAAAGTCCACGTCTGTGACCCCGGTGCCAGAGGTGTCAGAAACACAGACGACCACCACCATCCGCACAAGAAGGCTTTGAGCATGTCACTTGTGAGCGTTTAGCTACAACACCTGCAGGGGCAGAGGCTGGGGGTGTTGTGGACATTGAAAAAAGCTTTGAGGTAATTGGTTGTTGTCTACAGTGCTGTTTGCTGTCTGAAAGTTGATCTGTGATTGTGCTGGGTTTTTTTGTGTGTGTGGCTAATGTAGACTGTTCAGAATAGCTATGATTGCACATTTAGCTATTTAATGATTGCACATTCAGCACTGTAATAAAGTTGTGACCAGTACTTATATTCTTCCACTTGCACTGACATTAGTAGCCATTACGAGTTTGCTGGCTGTAATAATAAATTGCATGTAGATAAAGAAGTTGAATACAGAAAAAGAAATCCCCAAATAGATTAATTATTTGTAGGTGAGACTTTACTTGAATGAATACTTACAGCTATGGACACTAAATTTTCTGAGTTATTAGCCACTTCGTCTAAAGCTGCATCAGGAATGACCTTGTTTTAGAATATTAGAAAAATGATCTTTTATTGCAACGTGGCGAGTTATTCCCTCTGACAGATCAAGAGTCAGAAAGGACTGTGTAACTGCAGGTGGCGAGTCAAGTGGAGGAGACGAAGAGCCCTGAGGAAGGGCAGAGCACCACCACAGCTGAAGAGGGAGGGCAGGCAGACCCCAGGGAAGGGGAGGAAGGAACGGCTGGCCAGGAGGGCACTGAGGGGGGGGCCTCAGAACCCAGCACTTTACAGACCTCACACTTAACGCTGACAGTGCCAAACCAGGATGGCAGTTTAAAGGTAAGAGCTAACACAGGCATGTCATGCCTACTGTGTTTTCTTCTGAACACTGATTGTTGGTAAGCTGCTACAGGCAACATTGTTTATTTTTAGAGAAACTGCTGAAAACAACAATTGTTTCCATGTTTCTGTCGTAGTTATTCTGCTTTTTTGACTGCAGTTGTTCATTTGGAGATAGATTAAAGAAGCAGTTTTGTTGAATATGCTCTGCATTTGGCGGAAACCTGAATTTACTCAACTGAAGTGTATAAAAATACTGAATTGTCTTTCAAAGTTTACTTTGAAATTGGGTTTTCAGTAACTCATAGTGTCACCGGTCTGGTTAATGGTTAGTTTTAGGCCAAAACTGAGCTTCTTCAGGCAGTTTTTTAAACTGTCGATCAGTGTAAAAAGTAGTGTATGATTGATTTTATTCAAGAAAAATCAAGGGTGCAATATGTTGAAATCACTGTTTGTTTCATGTCACTCTTAAAAAGCATATCAGTGAAGAATTTGATGCCCACAAGTTGTCCAAAGACTTGGGTGTTTTGTTTTTATTTGTCTGCTTTTATAAGTTGTCCAAAGTACAGATAACTCATGAAGACAGCAAATCCTTGTGTATTTATTATAGATATATATGCAAGAGGTCTGTTGCCATTTCTTAGATGGTATTTTTAAAGCATATTGTCTGTGTATGCTGACAGAAGGTGGGCAGTGAGGCGGAGTTTGGGTCCGAGGCAGACATGACCAGTTACACCTCAGAGATGGCAGACGACAACGACTCAGTCAATTCTGCAGACACCTCCTCCACCCAGGAAGGGGAGTTTGTCAACCCCAAGGGAGTGCGCTTCATGCAGCAGCAACAGCAGCAGCACACAAGAGAAGGTGAGTCAGTTCAACAGCTGCCAGCGGCTTCCTGTTGGTGTCGTTTTGTCCACTGTTTAGTCTCTGTTCAGAGACTTTCATAGGTCTTGAATAGTTTGTTTTAGAGGGCTTTTTGTTTGTTTTGTTGTTGTAGGGTTGTTGTTTTTTCGTGTTCCTCTGCTAGAGTTCGAGGTTCACCAATGGTGAGATTTTTGCGTATGAGACTGTTTTGCGCACTGTTAAGGTAGCTGCATTCCAACTTTGGGGATAGTTTTTGTTTTAGAACTTGTCTTTTGCAAGCTGGGTTTTTTAATTTTTTGGGTTATTTTACTACATAGTTGGGGTGCTTTTTTCAAGCAAGCTGGTATTGAGTGTGTGTGTTGTGTATTTGTGTGTGTGCAAGCATTCATGCCTGTTTGAATCCTCAATTGGCTGCTTGCCATGTGTTAAGTGATGTTTGTTTTTATGACAGCTGGTCTTTTGAATCGGTTTGGTATGGTTTGCCACATGGCAGTCTGCAGTGCCCCGTTTCAGTAAACAAGTGATCAGTGGATTCCTTCCATAAGACATGTCACATGTGGAGTGATCATGTATCTATGTGCTTCTTTGACAGGTTATCCTTTGATACCATACGGCTTGCCATGCGTGCGAGAGCTATTCCGGTTCCTCATTTCACTGACCAACCCAGTGGACCGCCATAACACTGATGTGATGATTCACATGGGGCTGAGCCTGCTCACTGTGGCTCTGGAGACAGGAGCTGACCATATAAGCTGCTACAACTCCTTGCTGTACCTTGTCAAAGATGAACTCTGCCGCAGTCTTTCTGTGGTAAGAAGTTGAAGAAGGGTGTGTTTGTGTGTGTGCATGCTTGTGTGCATGCATGTGTGTGCGTGTGTGTGGTGTGGTGCATGCGTGTGTGTGTGTCTAGATTTGTTCATATGTGTGTTTTGATATATGTGTCTTTGCGTATGTGCAAGTAAATTTTGTGTGTGTATGCATGTGGTAGTGTGTAGGTGCAGATTTTTGTATTTCCTTTTTGTGTGTGTGTTTGATTGTTCATGTTTTAAAGGCTGTTTTGGAGATTATGTAGACGTTTAGTCAGACCATCCAAGAAAGATTACAATTCTGTTCATTATACCAAAATAAGTTCACTTTATTTAAAGTATTTGTGAAAGTAGCGGATGATTCTTAAAGAGACTGAGAGGGATGGTATAGAGCAAACATTCGCCTATCCTCTTCTTCATTGGCTTTAACAACATGATGTTTTTGTTGACAGTTGTTGCAGTCTGAGCGTTTGTCCCTCTTTGCTGCTGCTTTACGGGTCAGCTTCCTCCTCTTTGAATCCATGCGCTCTCACCTCAAGTTTCAGCTGGAGGTAAGCAAGACAGCAGGGCTAGTTTTGATAGGAGTAAACTGGTCAGTTATAATGAATCATTCTTGTAAACTGCATCGTATTGCTTCTGTAACATATTGTCATCTTGATAGAAGTTATATTGCAAGCAGTGTAAAAGAGACCCATGGTTTGGAATTAAAGAAATGATGAACGATGTTTGAATTAGTGAGAGTTTGCAAAAATCAAAATTGTCTTTGATTTGTGGAAGAATACCCCTAAATTTTGGTGAACCGTTAATTTCAAAGTTGCTCTTAGACATGTATGAGAGACAGATGCTTGCAAAGTTTTAGGCTTGTAATTGTACAAAGCGATGGAAAGTGTGTGAATAATTTCCAGTGTTCTTTGATTCATTTATTTGAAAAACAGTGTTTGTCATTATTGGTTGTTTTGAGTACTTCTGTTTTAAATTGAAATGAAATGGAAGAATTTATGCCTGCTGCTTTAGTGCATCATAGCTTATTTCATCATCAATACCATGAACATCACCGATTATGTACACGCATTTGTGAAACCAGACAGTGAAGATTATCTATTGTCTTCGCCAGATGTACCTGACCCGGCTGAGTGAGATTGTGGTGTCAGAGAGCCCCAAAGTGACGTATGACCAGCGGGAGATCGCCCTGGAGTCCATAGTGCAGCTGTGGCGCATTCCTGGCCTGGTGACTGAGCTGTATCTGAACTATGACTGTGACCTCTACTGCTCCAACCTCTTTGAGGAGCTCACCAAGCTTCTCTCCAAGGTCAGTGGTTGTGTTGTTGGGGCATTAGTATGGATGAAGTGTCTCCTAAGTCTGAACTAGTCACAGTGGCTTGGAGCTAACCTTAAGAGGTATGGTTGGAAGTTTTAGTGTTCATGTGGTTTTTTGATTGCTGCAGACTGTGTACTGTGAAGTCCTTTTTTTTTTTACGTAGTTCTTTTTCTTTGTGTGTGTGTGCGTGTGTTTGTGTACATGTCTGTGTGTGTGTGTGTCTGTGTTTGTGTGTAAACAAAGTACACCAGTACTGACACCCTTGTATGTGTGTATATATATATATATGTATATATATATATCTATATATCTGTGTGACAGAATGCATTCCCCGTGTCTGGCCTGTTCACCACCCACCTGCTGTCGCTGGATGCTCTGCTGACGGTGGTGGACAGCATAGACCAGCACTGCCACCACCGCGTCCTGTCCGCCACCAAATCCTCTGCCTCTGCAGAGGGCGAGTCCCAGCAGATCGAAGGTCAGTTATGTCATTGTTGTGCTGTCAGCAGAGTGTGGTGCATGCCTGGACTTGTTTGGTATGGCGTGTTTCATTTCAAGGTTTTTTTTTAGTTTTCTGTTCTTATGGACTTCTCCTTTAACTCCCTGAGAAGTTGTTGGGGCATTGCACTAAATTTTTCTGGCTGTGAATTTTAGGCAAACTGAATTTGGTGGAGCCCATTTATCTCTAGGTTGTAGGTTGCATGCTAGGTATTTTTGTGTAATCCTTGTCAATGGCTGTAGCCAGCATGTGTGCAAGATGTTACTTATGCCTTAGTGTTCAGGAGTTGAAAATGAGAGTGTGTTGTGGCTTTACTCAAACCAGCTCTGAAAACTCCATGAGATGGTATTAGTGTCATGTCTTCTTCCTTTTTTGTCTTGTTTCTCCCAGGGGAGGTTTGACATTGATGAGCCTTCTCCATTTCTCTCTGTTTTGAGCTTCCTCCTTATTTATGCCCCTTTCTCTAAGATCATCTGCAATACAGGCAGCCCAGGTTTTGCTAGGTCTTCCCTTTGGTCTCTTTCCATCCACTACGAAGTTCATTGCTCTTTTTATGATGTGGTGGCTGCTTTCCGTTGAACATGCCCAAACCAGCGCAGTCTATTGGTACTAGCTACAGACTTCAGATCATCAACTTTGCACATTCTCCATAGTTCTTTATTCGTGATCCTGTCTTCCCATTTGATCTTTGTCATGTAGCGCAGCATTCAGTTTTCACAGCTCTTCAACAAACGTTCAACGTTTTTTGTGAAAACCCACGTCTCCGAACCATACAGGAGAACAGGTCTAATGCAGGCCTTGTATATCAGACAGCATCTCTCCAGTGGGATTTTCTGATTTCCGAGCAGACTTGCCAATTCTTTCCATTTCTTCCAAGCACTTGCAATCCTGGTTCTGACAGCTAACTCAGATTTTGCTTCGCAGCTCATCATCTTTCCTAGGTAGCAGAATTGATAGTATTAGTGTCACCTGAAAGAGATATTTTTGTTTTTAGCTTAGGATGATTGGTTTGGATTTTTTCCAACCTGCTGTGCCTATTTACAGTATTGGGTTATGAGTTACATTTACATGTGTGTTTAGACATAATAACAGGACGTGCTTGTACATGTGATTCAGTGTTGTCTGCAGTTTGTTGTGTACTGATGACATCCCTTTGTGTTTGCAGTGTCTGCCTCAGGGGTGGAGGGAGAGAGCCGGCCTGACCCATCTGGGGCTGCAGAACCTGCAGTGTCCACTTTCCGAGGACCCCCATCCACAGGCTTCACCATGGCACAGTTCTTACAGCAGAAGCAAGACCTAGGTCAGTGATGCACTCCGTTGTTCTGCATCATTCAGTCTGAGTGCTGTTAGAAACAACAAATTCTGTCTACATAGAAGGAAGGAAATATCAGTGCAATGTCATGCAATCACAGAATCCACAGTTCTCATCAACAGATTTTCAATTCTTGTGTAATGGATTTTTTTTCTCATTAAGTTGCATTTTGACTGTTGTCTAGAGGGGTAAGTGACAAAAAACAAAATGACTTCTTCTCCATTCCTCGGCTATGGTAAGAAAAACAAAACAAATGAAAAACTCATATGGGGGGAAAGGAAAAAAGAACAAAACCAATCAAATACAACTTCACTTGCAGAATATGGTGTGAGAATGTTAACGCATCACACGAGTAACTACCTTTACTCTGTATTGTTTCTGTTATTTTGCTGTAACCGATTTGGTGCACTAGGCATGCTTATTTCTGTATTCAGAGATCTGTATGTACCCTTGTGTGTATGGTTGCAGAGGCTGGACGGTCGGCAAGAAAAGAACAGAGGCTGGGTCCACAGATCAAACCTAACCGCATGGCCAAGTTCACTGCCAAAATCCCCTCCAGGGAGGAGCTGGCAGAATTCAAACTAAAGAAGAGGGTAATGATGTTTTCTGATTTGAAGTTTTAGTGTCTCTTATCTGGCTTTAATTTGTCTTTGTATGCCCTTGATATGTCTATGACTTTCATAAAATATGTGCATACAGTAATGTTCTGTGGGCATGAATTAATGAAACCCTAGAGATGTATTGCTTACTTTGCAGTCATACAAGTGCTCGTGTATGTACATGCGCAGATACTCCCACCCATACACATAAAGGTTGGAAAATAGTTCATATCTGAACCATGGAAGAAAAATACTATGTCCTGAATATTTGACACAAAACTGTATGGAAGATGGCATAAAAAGTTCAAGAGTCTGAGTGTCTCATTGCCAGAATAACCAATATTGTTTCTGTGACAAAACAGGCAACCTGTAGAACAACTGTCTTTGGGAAAAAGCTTATTTCTTTTATCCATTCATGGCATAGTGAGAACTTGTAATGAGTATGCTTCGCAACATGTGATGGTGAAAAATGTGGGCAAGGAAATCAGACTCAGGAGGTTGGGTGGGGGGCGGGGGGTACAGAACCTTTGATGATGGCAGCTATCTCAGCAGGCTGGTCTCCCAGTGACAAGGAGAAACCATCACAAAGTTCTGTGGTCTGATAATGGCAGACTCTAACCAACCATCAGTCTAATAGTGTGTGAAGTGGGTGTTCTCACTCAGCAGTCTTTGTGTGGCTATAAAGAAGGGTGCCTCCTCGTGGGTCCAGGGTTTTTCACCATTGAACAGAAGAGTCTGCTTTACCACATCATGCAGCAGTCTCTATTAATTTCTTTTTCAATTCTTCAGCCTGAATACACAAATATGGCACAGAAAATAACAGAGAAAAAAAGCCCAAGTTCAGTCATTTTGACTGATAAGAAAACAGTGAAACAAAACAAAAAAGAGAGAGAGAAACAACTGGGGAAGAGGGGTTAAAAAAAAGGTGGAAAGAACAATATATTTCATGCACCAGTAAAATCAAGCAGCCTGTTGTCCTGGCTGATAGTAATACGTTGACCATTTGCTGCAGGCCTATATCCAAGGGACGGAATACTTCAACCAGAAGCCATCCAAGGGCATCAGCTTTCTGCAGGAGCAGGGTTTGCTGGCCACCCCCTTGGATGCTGGTCAGGTGGTCACCTTCTTGAAGGAGAACCCCAAGCTGGACAAGAAGATGATTGGGGAGTACATAGGCTCCAAGAAGAACAAGGTGGTGCTGGAGGCCTTTGCCAAGTGAGTCGGGGCTGCAGCTGCTTGCTGTGATTCATTCTGTAAGATGTTGTCTGTGGCAAAAATAGACAATAGCAAAATACCAATGCAATGGTCAAAATGACCTTTTTCTTATTGTTAATCCAGATATTTGAAGAAGGATTTCTGAACAGTGATTAGACATTGGAAAAACCTTCAGCATCCAGGGGGCTTATCCTTCCAAACACTCCAAATTAGGGCATTGCCTGTACCAGTGGATAGGGCATTGCCTGTACACTCCACTGGGGCCTAGACAGTCTCTGGACCTCCTCTTTTCAGTGGATATTATCCCAGCTTTTTTGTTTGTTTGTAATTTTATTGCTCTTTCCCCCATTTAAACACAACATGTTAATTGTCTTTTTTGTTTTGGATTGCTGGTCTTTGTACTTTTCAGTCATTGAAAACACTTGGTAAACTACCCCTGTTTTTGTTGTTGTTTTTTGGTACATTTTGACACAGTATCTTCACTGTCTTTCACTGAATTGCTGACAGAATAGGTATTTGTGAAAGATGAGATAGGAAACTTTTGCTGTGTGTTGGGAGTGGCTGTCAGGTGATATAGAGCAGCTTCAGTCGGTAATGATAGGAAAATACAATTAAAAAGGAAACCCCCCCAGAAAACTCAGCAATATGTTTCATGTCTGTTATAAGGGTTCTGGATGTGTGTACGAACTTCATCTTTTTGTCTTTATTTTAATCTTTCAGGTCTTTTAACTTTGAAGACATGCGCATTGATGAAGCTCTACGGTTATACCTGGAGACGTTCCGTTTACCTGGTGAGGCTCCAGTCATCTCCTGGATCATGGAACACTTTTCTGAACACTGGCATGTAAGTGGGACATGAAGAGAGCCGAGTATTGTTTTAGTTATGAAAATCTCACCATTGGTGAACCTCATTCTAGCCAAGGAACAGAACCCCCCCCCCCCCCCCCCCCCCCCCCCAAAAAAAGAAGAAATTCTCAACCTAAGGGCTGGGAGGGGGGTGTGGGGGAGGGGGGGGGGGGCTTTGATGGAGTCAGTACAGATGTTAACTCAAGGGAAAGTATCCCCTCATACCGGTGCATTGGTGATGGCTTGACCCTGGCCCATTTGATCATGAGCACAATGCTCTACCCACTGAGTTATCCTGCTCCAAAATGGAACAAAAAAATGAAGAAATTAGTAAATGTGTGAGAAAAGAAAACGAGGACATTAATTTTGTTAATGACATCACTGCAAAATATATACTTATGGTTAGTGTAATGTTTAAACTTTGTAGTGGATGGAAAGAGACCAAAGGGAAGACCTAGCAAAACCTGGGCTACCTGTATTGCAGATGATCTTAGAGAAAGGGGCATAAATAAGGAGGAAGCTCAAAACAGAGAGAGATGGAGAAGGCTCATCAATGTCAAACCTCCCCTGGGAGAAACATGACAAAAAAGGAAGAAGAAGACAGTAGAAGAAGAAAGATTTAGTTATACAATGAGGTGGCGCACTTTTAAGCTATAGATAGTTACAGTGTTCTTGCTGTCAGGGGAGATGAAGAGATATATCTTAATAAACTATATATCTATATCTATATATATATATATATTATTTAATTTATATATATATATATATAGATAGATAATATAGTGATAGATGAGATACACACACACACACACACACACACACACACACAACACATGACACACACAGCACACAATCACACTTACACACCACATATAGCACATGACTGTTTATATAGGAATTTAAGGACTTTTAACAGAAGTTTGCACAAATGTGTTGGTTATTGTTTTTAACATTTGTTAAGTGTGTGGTTGTGAATGCATGCTATTTTTTTCTCCTTTTTTTCCAGAAAAGTAACGGAGAACCTTTCTTCAACACTGATGCAGCATTTACATTGGCTTATGCCGTTATCATGTTAAATGTTGACCAGCATAATCACAATGTCAAGAAGCAGAGTATCCCCATGACTATGGATGTAAGTACATATGTCTTTGGTCGTTTGCTATGTAGATTTTTGTTCTTTTTTTGTGCACTTGGATTTTTTTCTGTGTGTGTGTCTGTGTGTATGCTTGTTTGTCTCTATGGCTGTATATATGTGTAGACCATTAACTTGAAATTAGAACTACAGATTGATAACTGATGCATTACACAAGGAAAAGATGTAAACACCTTTGATGAGCAGCTGTGTTCTTGTTTTGTGCCCTTCGATGTGTTGAATTAGACTGTAAAGTTTCATTCTTTATATCTAAACATTACCTGCATATATCCAGCAATTGTCTGGTCTAGTACACAAGTCAGGTCTAAAAAATTGTTCTTATTTTTGTTCTAGGCTTATTTCATTTCATTTTATTTTGTGCCTTTTTGTCATTTAATTTCAGTGTTGATTATATTCTTATCTCTATTTTATTTTGTGTTAATCTTTATTTTATTTCAATTGTTGTTTTATTCTATTGTTTTATTTTGCCAGTTGTTAGTAAGAGTTTAATTCTGCTCTTTTCTATTCATAACAAGATGTATTATGGCAATCAGCTTGGTACTGATTGAATATAGCCATCTCCAGCTGTATGGTCTTACCCTGTGACTGAATACTTGTCATATTTCTGTCCTAGTGGCTGCATGGTACCACATCTGTATAGGAAACCTGAATCTGGTGACCACAACCAAAGAAATAGAACATCAAAAGTATCTCTTAGAGTCAGAGCCTTGCTTTTAGTGTAACAGACAGGCCGGGTGCTAT
Source organism: Rapana venosa (assembly GCA_028751875.1). NCBI lineage: Eukaryota > Metazoa > Mollusca > Gastropoda > Neogastropoda > Muricidae > Rapana > Rapana venosa. Next base: position 71,123,409 of record CM054135.1, read on the forward strand.
TTTATATCTAAAATTTCTGAACTATCTAGCTTCAGTTGAAGCTAAAGACTCAACAGGCATTGACAAGGACAAAACTTACCAGCTGATAGGCATAGCTGTTTTTATCTATTAATTCCTTTTTAAGATCATTTGCATTTTAAGTTTCCTAATTTGTAAATTGATGAACATGTTTAGTCTAATGGCTTGGAGGTTATCAGACCTGTTCTAAATCAGACCAGAACAGTTGGCTGCGTGTAGCAGGTATTGTTTCTGAATGATGATAGAATGTGAAGACAAGTGAATAATTGAAATCAAAACGTTTTCAGCAATTCAAGACTAATCTGACCAAAGTGAATGGTGGAAAGGACTTTGAAGAGGACATGCTGGAAGAAATCTTCACAGCTATCAGGTGAGACAGTTTATCATTCAGGGGTTGCTTGGCTGTGCCAGATGCTTGATGATATTTCATGCACATCAATTTCTGTGGTATTGATTTTCTTTTGAATTAAGTTAATATTGTGAATTTCAACATAAAAATTGTCCCATGTCAAAAGCTTCGTCAGTTATTGATTGTGTGTGTGTGCGCGCACACGTGCGCACGTGCGTTTGTGCATGCGCTCACTTGCATTGCATAATCATGTGTACATTCAAGTATATTTTCACATGCCTGTGAGCATGTTCGTACATGTGTGTGTTGGTAAATGTACTGAGCACTTGCATTGTTTCTTTGCAGACATGAAGAGATTGTAATGCCTGCTGAACATACGGGTCTGGTGAGGGACAACTACCTGTGGAAGGTAGGTATCGTTTGTGTGTACCTGTATCAGATCAGGTTCATTCCCTGCTTTACTGTAGTGGTTAATGATGCACTGACCTTGTCAGTAGACAGGTTAAAGTCCATTCTGATTGTCCGTTTTGTTTGTTGTTGTTGTTCAAAGTTTGATATAAGTCCTTCAGATGAGACTATAAACCGAGGCCCCGTGTGCGAACGCATGCAGAACATCTTGCGCACATGTTAAATCCTGTTCCGCTTTTCAAAAGAGTAGGCCATTGTGTGCCGGTGGGAACAGATGACAAAATTTTACAAAACGCATACACACGCATAAATTTAAATTAAAAAAAAGAAGTCATCTGAGCGCTTTGATTTGTTGCCTTACAAGATTCAGCACTATATAAATTCCATATTATTATTATTATATACCTCCAGAAGAGAAGAAGAGCACTGACAACGTGCCCATGACATAGTTACATGAATTGTCTACAGAGCAGAGAAGATGTTGAAATCATGGCATTTATGAGACCCTGCTCATTTTCTCAGTTGTTATTGCTTCATTTGAATCATCCCACTTCTTATCATTTTTTCTTTTGAATAAGGTTTTTTTTTAGACCTGAGGAAGTATGAAAGTGAATACAAAATGAAATGCTGCTTTATGGCAACTGTTTATGATGGTGATGTCTGTAATGCTGACTACCATACTGTTACTGCCCTCAAGGTATTGCTGCGGAGAGGAGCGACCAAAGACGGGGTGTTTCTCCATGCACCTACGGGCGCCCTGGACTCCGAACTGTTCACACTCATCTGGGGTCCTACTGTCGCAGCCTTGTCCTTTGTCTTTGACAAGAGCAGTGATGAAACCATCATACAGAAGGCTGTGTCCGGGTTCAGGTGAGCACAGCTGGCAGTTAGTAACCTGGTAAATTTGACCGGTACATTTGTAACATGTTGGACAGATCAGTGCTGCATATTGGCTCTGGTTGTATTCTAGATGACCACAGAGCTCCACCCTGATACTTGCCCAAGCGAACACAGGCAGATTTCAGATGCTTGATCTCTAGTTGATAACAAAAAAATGAGAAAAAAAAAATGTTTAAGACTGAGCTATAGCAAAACACGAACTGTTTTACAGTGCAAAGTTTCAGGAAGGTGGAGGTTGGGGTTATAGTGTTGTTTTAATAATCATGTGATCAGTGTGTGTTTTTAAAATGATGGAAAAACATCATATCCATTATATAATTGTAAGAAAGTGTGTGTTCGCAGGTGAATATGGTGTCATCAATTTGTATGGTGGGTGTGCGTGTGTGTGTGTGTGTGTGTGTGTGTGGTTTCTGTTGTGCAGAAAATGTGCCATGATCTCAGCACACAACAACATGAGTGATGTTTTTGACAACCTTGTGATCTCCATGTGCAAATTCACCACACTGCTTAGTTCTGCTGAGGTTCGTCTATGCACAAACATTTAGACAGATTTTAATAGGTAGATGTGAAATGTTTGCTTGTCCTGTAATGTCTACTCCCACACATGCTTGTTTCCTTCCCTAAGAAGAGTTCATTGAGGGAAAAAGTGTGATAAAAGAAAAGCAGATAGACCTGTCTGAACAGAATCTGATTGCACTTTATTTTTTCCTGAAGTCATTCTGGGTATACTAATCACTTTCTCTCTGGTGTCTTTTTGTGTATGTTAAAAACCTCAAGATTGTGTCATGGCTGGTGTGATGTGAGAGAGGCTGTGTAAGCATGCTTTGCTGCAAGTTAAATAGCATTGCCAGTGATGTCATACTTTCAACCACCACCAGGTTCAGAAATAGAAGGGAATGTGCTTGAAAGTTGCAGTTTTCTCATAGGAATACAGCTCAAAGTAAGTTTGAACTCCCTACTTGGTGGATATTTTTATATTCTTAGGGCTTAGAAGAAGGGCAGGGTCATCTCCATGTTTCATGTTGTAATGGTGTCATAGCGAAAAAGACAACAGAATTTGAGACTTGTTTAAAAAAAAATTGAAGTTTAAAATGTGGGTGCCTTTATAGCTACCTGCAGTCATATAGCTATCTGCAGTCATGTGACTACACATTTAAGTAGGTAAACACAGGTTTTATTGATCACAGATGAATCATTGCCCACTTGTATGGTTTGCAGAGTCCTGAGAGCATTCCTGTGACCTTTGGAAACAACTACAAGGCCAAGGTGGCAGCACGGAATGTCTTTGGCCTTGCTCATCGCCATTGTGACATATTGCGTGAGGGATGGAAGAACATTCTAGACTGCATGCTACAGCTCTTCCGGGCAAAACTGTTGCCCAAGTCCATGATTGAGGTAATGCCTGTTCCTGCCCTTGAGTTTCATTGTCCTCATTTCCAGTCATACTGTGATGTTTGCACTTTGGCCCCATTGCAAGGAGCTTAAATTAAAAACACAAGTGTGTTCATTTAGGTTGATAAGATTAGGTCAGGGATTGATCATGGTTGATGAGATTTGATTAGGGGTTGATAAGATTTGATCAGGATTGATAAAATTTGGTCTGTGGTTGATAAGATTTGGTGAGGTGTCTTCATGGTTTGATGACTTTTCTGTGTGTTTGTGGCAGGTGGAAGACTTTGCTGACCCCACAGGCAAAGTGTCCATTGTGAAAGAAGAAACAGCGGCTGTGACAAGGTGAGTTGTCTTTTTACGTCAATCTTTTGTCCATTTTTGCTCCATCAACTCCCATTGTTAGTTATCCTGTTTGTGATCTGGGACATGGAAGAGACCTTGGTATTTATTCTAGCTGCGTGAATATGTTGAAAGTCCATGTACACCACATTCCTGTGAAATTCAAATCTATTGTTAAGTGTATAATAAAACCCAAAAAACCCCCAACCAAAAAGTTACATTATCTGATGCAGCTATCAGTCTTATATCTCAGATTTCACTGTTAGTTCTAACCAGCCAGTGACAAGGAACAGTATAGTTGTGTTGTTGTTATCTCGAGAGGGATAGGGGTTACCAAGCTCCAGTAGCTGCCTGGCCTTAAATGTTCCATGCATGCATTGCCATATTTTCAAATACTCCCATGTCAAAAACTTATAGGTAGAGAGAAACATAGGATGGAATAACTTCTACCATGCCATTTGACAGTTGTGGAAGAGGTGAAAAACGTAGCATTTTGGGGGTTATCTGTAAATAAAGTTTTTGTTTTCAGTTGGCTGGTTAAAGCTGTAAGAGTCACATTGTTACCTGCATTAAAAAGAAAAGAGAAAATGTCTGATATCTAGGAATGGCACACACTGTCATCATCTGTCTTGCCCTACTTCCCTTTCTATGCTTCTTTCTTAGGCCACCTCTTTCTGTTATTGTTCTTGTTGCCTTTTCTAATTGAGGACATGTGTGTTTTTCCTCCCCCACAGATCAGAGTCCGGAGTGCTGAGCAGCTTTGTGTCCTACTTCTCCCTGTCAGAGTCAGCGTCCACCAAAGCTCCCACAGCAGAGGAGGTAGAAGCTGGCCGACAGGCACAGAGCTGTGTGAAAGACTGTCACTTGGAGTCGCTCATCAACGACACCAAGTTTCTTCGCCATGAATCTCTTAGTGAACTGGTCAAGGTGTGTGTTTGGTTGTGTTGTGTAATGAAGTGTTTCTCTTTGGTGTCAGGCACTCTACTGTATAGGTGGTGGTATGGCCAGGGGATAATATAATTTGACTTGTGATTTTGAAAAATTCCATTTTAAAGTCATCTTGAAAACTTGACTCCCTTTATTATATTTGCAAAGAAAACGGAGGTGCTGTATAATGGTCGTCAGGAATCTGAAATACAAGCTCGTATAATGAGTTTAGGTTTGACTAGACTTGCAGTCTGTTTTCAAATGTGGACATATGTTGGAGTTAGGTTTTAGATTTATGTACTGTAGGTTGTTAGCGCTTCTGAATGAATGAGTTTTAGATATATGCTGTTCGGGTTGTTTGTGCTCGTGAATGAATGAGCTTTAGATGGATGTGCTCTGGGTTTTTAGCAGCCCTGAATGAATGAGCTTGTGTTTCACTTGGGTCCTGTCATTCAAGAGCAGTATCATCACAGCGGTGACAGGAGGAGGTGTGGCTGTGTGCAGGCACTGATTGCAGCCTGTCAGGGTGCAGAGGAACAAGGAGCATCAGGGCAGTACGATGAAGACGCCGGTGTCTTTTTCCTGGAGCTGCTGGTGAAGGTGGTGCTGCAGAATCGGGATCGCGTGACAGGCATCTGGCCGGCTGTGCGAGATCACCTGTACTGGGTATTTGTCCGCTCCAGGGAACCCGGCCTGCTGGTGGAGAGGGCTGCTGTAGGGCTGCTCCGCATGTCCATCCGACTTCTTCGCCGCGAGGAGATGGCTGGCCAGGTGAAACATCATATTACATGTTGAAAATAGGGTTTAGAATAAGTCATGAATATATGTTTTACGGACATCAGTGTGTCTATGGTATTGTTGTTTTTCAAATTTTCTATTGGTCTTGACAAATGGTACTTGTGCTGAAGGGTGACCTCCATTTAATAGCTCATGAAAGATGTTGTATTTCAAGAAAGGAAAAGAGGGTAAAAATTTGTTTTATCACAATGTTGACATTTACATGGTATTCAGTGCTTCTCAAACTAGTCTGCTTTTTTTAATACAACTTAATGTCTCTGATAAAGGAGAGGCATCATCTGCACAGGCTGTCAGTTTTGACAGTGTTCTATTTGTGGGAGCTTGGAGTGAACCTTCACAGTGGATGTTTTTTTTAAGAGATGTCATTGCATAGTGTAATGGTGCAAAATATGTGGGTGACATTAAGATCACAAGGGGACTGGTATCCATTTGAAGGAACTGACTGAGTGAAACCAAGAACAGCACCATGCAAGAACTTCAGAGCTGAAGAACATGTTGAAGCAGGTTGCTTCTTGGAAGACCTGCTGTGCAGGTGTTTTTTTTAAAGACTGACTTTCTTTGTTTTCCTGTCTCAGGTGCTGGGAGCTCTGCGCCTGCTGCTGGTGTTGCCAGGCCCTGTGCTGCACTCCTTGGCCCGTCAGCTGACCTACGGCCTGCATGAACTGCTGCGTACCAATGCCGCCAACATCCACGCCGCCAACGACTGGAGCACTCTCTTCACCCTGCTGGAGGTGGTGGGGGCGGGGGCCAACCCTCCCCCTGTCATGCAGGTGGACAATGACGTGGATGTGGCTCAGGTGCTGCATGATGCAGGTGAGGACTGAACAGGCTGTGGCCTAGTTTGTACATTGAAGCTTACAGTCACAGCAGGTTTTTCTGTCTGAAAAAGGGGGTTGCTTTTCCTGAGGAAAGTGTGTCTCCACAAGAACAGTATCACCCGCCCTGGCTGTGGGTGCTTTTATCTGTACAACTTTGATGTATGCTACAGAGTGCACACTGAAACTGAAAAGAAGGCCAACATAAAAGAGAGAAGACAGACAGTGGGGCAGTATGAACTGAGTTCAGAGGTGCTTGGTGTTGTTTTTTTATTAGTCTGTAATTTGTTATGATATTGTTTCCTTAAAGTTAGCCCATGTTTCATGAAAATAAAACCCTTTTGACATGTTTTGTCATTAAAATTTCCTGTAGTCTGAACTTACACACAAAATGTACTGAATTAGGTCTCTTTGCAGGATAAGATGGGTAATCAATATTTTGGACACAAATGTGTGAAATCTGACAGTGTCTTGCCTTAATCACTTTTGTTCATAGAAAGTGGATCCAAGAGGTGAGAAAGAGAAATACCTGATCACATCCCATAAGTTATAATGACATTATATGTGTTGATTTTGTCAGGAGCCCAGAGTGATAGTGAGGTGGCTGAAGAGGGAGCTGCTTCTTCAGCCAGTGACCGTGGCTACACGTCAGACAGTGAGCTGTATGAAAGCGCCAGTCGCCATCAGCACCTCAACCGTGCCAGCCCAGAACTGGCGCTTAGGCCTGTCCCTGACAATGGCAGCTGGATGCTGGTGAGTGGAGTTATGAAGCTCTGTCTGTTGATTTCTGGCTTTTCTGATGGAGTGTAGCTCTGTTCTTGAAACTTCATGTTTATGGAAAGGACTTGTGGAAATGGAGAAAAGGCTTCATAGTAAATGTCTGACCCACTGGAATTTGCTATGTTTATAGCAAAGATGTGATATAAAAAACAAAGTAACTAATATTTGAAGGGCATGTGTAGTATAAAGAAGGAAGGAGAGAGGAGTTGCATTGTGTTTTGTTTTGTTTGTTGGTGGCTTTGTTTCATTCTTTTGGGTTTTTTAAATTGATTCTCGGTATAGGTGTGTCAATGGTTAATGTAGCTGAGAGGCATTTTTCAGCTTTAGTTATTTAATTGTTTGTTCATGTCATTGGTTAGCTGGATGCATTATTTTTCAATCAGTAAGGCGTACAAGTGACTGTGTGTTTTTCAGGTGAACCGAGAAGAGGCCACCAGTCCAGGCTTCCCACCTGTAGCAGTGCGTGTGAACCAGTACAGCATAGAACTGCGTGAAGAGCTGGTGCGCATAGACCGTCGCTCCCTGATGAAGGCAGCAGAAACCTTGGCTTTCCTGGTCAGGGATGCTGCCCACGTCACCCCTCACAACTTCCAGAGCTGCGTCCATGCTATCCGCATCTTCGTGGAAGCCAGCGTCAATGGAGGTGAGAAGCCAGGTCGAGCTTAGAAGTCAAATCACACTGTCGATTCTGAGTTGCAGAATTGCAGGGTTTTTACATATTTTATCATCTGGTCACATAAAGTAATAATAATTGCAAGCAGTGCATCTATAATTGCAAGCAGTGCATCCTTCTTGGGGCCCAAAATGAAAACATTGGACATCATTGAATATAGATTGAACCATCATGGCTTCTTTATGTATGATTTGTAGTCATCAAAATGCCATTTCTGTAAATGTTACTGATTGTTCTGGCACTTGAGCTCTCAGACATCACTGTTTCTATTTTCCTGCTATCATATTTTACTTTTAAAAGAAGATGGCCAATTAATGCAACCTTTCACACATGTTGAAAAAAAAAAGTGGGAGTAAAATAGAATAATTGGACAAAAGCATATAGCCAAAGCTTATCCAGTCTGGCAGTCACAGAGACACCTTTTTTCCCCATTCCTCTGCTAGAGCTATGAGTTCATCAATTGTGAGATTTTTGCGTATGTGACCCTTGGAACCCACCATTACGGTAGCCACATTCAACTTTGGGGAAGACACTTTTGCATACATGTATATGGGTATGTGTGTATACGTATGGGTATGTATTCGTGCATGCCAGTGTATATAGAGTGTTAAATGAGTGACCATATGATGCAGGTCATCATCGATCCCCGCTACGTACAAGCTCCCTGCGTGAAAGGCGTGGTGGCGGACACCCTCACAACCCTCCATCACGCAGTCGCTACCACAGGGACTTCAAGATGAAGAAGTCTCGCTCCAACCCAAGCCAGCTGACCCAGGCCAGCGCATCAGACGACGAGGGGGAGGAGGAGGCAGCGCTGACCAGCCTCCACTCCCTGTCCATCCAGCTGCTGGACCTCATGCACACCCTGCACACGCGAGCTGCCTCCATCTTCGCTGCCTGGGCCCAGGAGAGCAGCGACGGTACAGAGCAGACCCCCAGTCAAGGAGACAAACCTATCGACGCTGCTACTGGCACACTGTGGGCAACCTGCTGGTGTCCTCTGCTTCAAGGTACCTAAGTCTTCACAGCTGGTGTTTCAGGTGGTCAGTTGCAAGATCTGTGCTGAATGGGAGGTTGTTTTGTGTAATTTTATAATGAAAAGCATCGTGTCCTTTCTGCTGATCGTTGCCTCTGAAATGCCGTTTACACAAGGTATCTTGTCAGGTGCTTTGGAACTGCATTTGCAATGAGTAAAAGACATAATTATAAGTATTTTGGCCTTATAGCTGGAAACTCTTGGCACATGCCTGTACTTTTCATACTCTTTGTTGTTGGTTTCATCATATTCAGATGTAAGTTACTGAAAACATTTATAGTTCTGAGCTTTGGTCCAGGATATTTCATACATGTTTTTCTGTAAACCTAGTATTCCTTCCATCTGAAAATTTGTACCACAAGTTCCAGTTCATATCATTCTCTTACCTTCGGTCTTGCCAATCCATTTGCCTATATTTGTCAAGTAGTTGTTGTATGGCTGTATGATGTGTATGTGACACATGGTGAGCAGAGTGATGTTCATTGGTTACAGGCATTGCTCGGTTGTGCTGTGACACCCGGCGACAGGTTCGCAGTCAGGCCCTGACCTATTTACAGAGAGCACTTCTCGTTCATGATCTACAAACACTATCTGCTGTGGAATGGGAAGCCTGCTTCAATAAAGTAAGTGTTCTTACTGGTATTATACCTAGTTAGTATCTGTCAGGTCACTGATGGTATAGTTTGGTGTGGATCTTAAAAAAACCTGACCGAACTGTTTTTGTAAATGTTACACACAAGATACTGGTGTGGAGTTGTCAGTCTTAAAATGTAAAAAGTCTGATTTTGAAAAAAAGCATCTGCTTTATTAAGGGGATGTCTTAAGCTTTTTTCAGCGTAAGCAATCCTCCCACTTCCTGAAATTGTGTGTTATAAATTTCTGTAGCTTTTGGTTTTCTCTTTATTCTTTCTTCAGTGTTATGTCCTTTTTACAAACTGTCCACTGTTGTTTCAACATGCCTACACACACACACACACACACACAAAGAAGGAAAAAAACACTATTTGAATCTGTGATATGACAAGCTTTTGTGTAGCTTTCTGGTTTTCTCAATTTTCTTTCTTCTGTGTTACTGCTTTTTACAAACTGTCCACTGTCGTTTCACTGTATCTTTTGGCACACATGTAAGAATTATACAGAGGCATTGCACACACACAAACAGACACACACACACACACACACAAAGAAAAAAAGATCCTATTTGAATCTGTCATAAGGTAAGCTGCTTTTTCTTTTTTCTTCTTCTCTACCATCTATTTACCAGCTAGCTTACAGGTATGAAAAGACTATTTTTGATTAAGCAAAGATCACTGATGTGTTGATGTGACACTTTATTGTGAGGATGGTGTGTGGCGCAGGTGCTGTTTCCCTTGCTGACCAAACTGCTGGAAAACATCAATGCACAGGATCCCTCAGGCATGGAGGAGACCCGCATGAGGGCGTCCACTCTTCTGGGGAAGGTGGGTACTGGCTGGCTAGGATTGGGGCTGTAGGTGGTCCGCAGTTGGTCTGGCAGCCATCTCTCTCTCTCTTCCTTCACCCCCCCCCCCTCTCTCTCTCTCTCTGTCTGTCTCCCTCTCTTTCCCCCTCTTTCTCCCCTCCTGTTCCCCCCCCCCCCACCCCCCCCCCCCACCCTCTCTCTCTCTTTCTCACCCCGCCTCTCCCTTTCTTTATCTTGAAAACAAACGTATTATTTTATCTACAACCCTTGGAAATAAAGATTATGATTTCATTTGGATTTGATTTGGTTGGGGGTTTTGTTGGTTTGTTTCTTATTTTGAATACCTCATACATGATGTAATGTTGATATTTATTCTCTGTGTATGTGCAAGGGTGTGAGGCATTGATTGCTAGGACACCTGTTGACCGCTGTGTGCAGGTGTTCCTGCAGCACCTGAGTCCTCTGCTGTGCCTGTCAACATTCACTGCTCTGTGGCTGACCATTCTGGACTTCATGGAGAAGTACATGAAGGCTGACAGCAGTGACCTTCTGGTGGGTTGCGCTTTAAAAAAATTTTTTTTATGTTGTTTACTGGTGGTATCATCAGTTGTTGCAAACATCTATGATAGCAAGTAATTATAAATGATTTACAGACAAATGTCCGTAATTACAAAGAAAAGCACAGTCAAATGTTTGGCATTTAGTTTAACGAATGGCCATCATTTTGTTTTTTTTTTTTGTTTTTGTTTTTTTTGCTGCCTCATCTTCTGTGACGTCCCCCGTCCTGCTGTTCCCACGCCGCTCATTTCAATCTCCCTGCCAGCCATACCCAGATTTGTTATGTCTCATCCTCAGGGTCGGAGGCCCACAGGGAGCCCATCACTATCAGGCCGCCGTGGGGCCACCAGCCAGAGGGGCCCTGCACTGCTGCTGGGTCACTTTGGCGGTGTTCAGTGGTGCCTGTTCTGAGCTAACAGACGCAGGACACCACCTACTAAGCCCCCTACTAACGACAGTATTAGCTCAGTCGTGGAGCCAGACTGAGTGAGTTGCCCACCCGAGGTGGCAACCACCACAACGTCCCTCCAACGACCGTCCCCCACGAACCTCCAACCCCAAAGGCTTTGACACAAACTCACCACAGGCACAGAAGTGTATGGACAAACCGAATCTGAGGTCACCATGAGACCAGAGAAACTGGGACCACCAAATCAGAGGCAATTTTTTTAATTGCATGATGATCAATGACAATGAGGATGATGTAATTATGCTGCTGTGGAAGTGCATATGCTTTGAGACTACTTGACAGGGTTGTACTCTACGCTTACTATCATAATATATCCCGGCGTCAACCAGGCCCGAGAGATTCAGACACCTGCAGTGTTGGTCAGGTAATTTGAGCAACACTCTCAAATTCGCATCTGTTAAGCCGATGAAGCTCTACTGTGTGGTCCCAGTCTTCCCACTGAGCCCACAGCACACTCACTCTGGGTAGGAGCCGGCCGGAGTCCGAAAAATCCCTATGACTCTTATGGGAATTGAACCCGCGACCTTCCAGTCCGTAACCCAAGGCGCTAACCACTGCGCCATGGCGGCTGGTTCGTCATTTTCGGTTTGTATAAGCAGAAATGAGTGTTCATCACTTGAACAAAGGTTAGGCTTTTGCTGTAATAAGTCATCTTTATTTTAACCAAGATTTGTTGTTAGCTATGATGGGTCATCTTCATTTTAACAAAAGATAAGTGCTTGCTGTGGTGAGTGGCCATTGTTTTAACAAAGGCTAGGTGTTCATTTTCTTGGGGAAGGGGAGGAGCCAATAACCTGGCTGTGGTGGAAGTGTTTGGGTCATGATCTGATGCTGACTGAAGTCATGAGTTCAGGTCTTTGCTTACATTCCCATCACAAGACCTCCTTCCCCTGGAGTGGACTGGACATCAAGAAATGCTGTGCTATGTGTCTTCCAACAGTCGGAGGCCATCCCAGAGAATCTGAAGAACATGCTGCTGGTGATGGAGACTGCAGGCATCTTCCAGACTGACTCCGGGGCAGAGTCCAAACTGTGGCGCCTCACCTGGGATAAAATTGACACTTTCCTGCCCCACCTGCGGGAAGACATCTTTAAGCCTTTTGAACCAGGTAAAGCAGGCATGACTTTTTTGGTTAGTTTGTTTATTTGTTTGTTGTCGGTGGCCGTGTTTTTTAAAATTTTTATTTTAAACCTTTGTTGTCAGCTGTTGTGGAAATGCCATGAAAGTGGGGAATTTTGGAGGTGGGTAGGTGGGTGGGTTTTTCTGGGTTTTGTTTATTTCATGTTCACATGAAATACTAAAGGACAAAATTGATGTTGGGATTGTGTTTATGCCCCAGCAGAGAGATCTGATGTGGGAAGTGTAAAGGACAAAACATGCCGGACACACCTTCATTGTTATTTGTAAGCCAGGACTTTCCAGTTGTTCTCATAACCAGTAAAGAATTTGTTGTCACTTTCCTGGTGTTCTCTCTTTATTTTAGGAAAAAAAACTTTTTTTGCTGAATAATGTACAATTTTTCCTCTCAGTTTTGTTTCAGGGGAGGTGGGTGGGAGTGGTTAGAAAGTAAAAATGTAGCTACTTTCCCTGCTGTAGGTACAGAACTATAATGGTATGAGTTATGGAATTTTGTACTGTGCATTTTCAATCTCTCAATAATGATAATCTGTTTTGAATTATTTAAACAATATTTTTTATAGCCTGTCCAAAATGTTGAATGTAGATAAGAATGTATGCTTTAAAGTCACCATGAAGGATAACATTTTTTGACTATCCATTCCCCTGCACGTTCTTCAACTGAAAGTGGAAACCCTAATCCTGTGTATGAACACTTGCAGAACATCTTGCTTACACTGTAGAAACCCGTCTGTCTTTCATAGAAGAGTAGATATAAAACAATAAATAAATTTTTTAAAAATATCAGGGAGAGTTATTTAAAGTAGGATAAACCTATCAAAGAAAGGGTATAGGTCTGCCTTTTATCAATGATGGCTGTGTATGATGTGTGGACAGAACCAAAGAAGATGGAGCGGAGTGTGACAGGGGAGGAGGCAGGAGGCCCTGCAGCCTCTCCCCCCACAGGGGAAGCTGAAGGCAGCGGGCAGCAGCAGCAGATGCAGCAGACTCAGCAGCAGCAGATGCAGCAGCAGGAGCCCAGGCCTGACTCTGCAGACACAGAGGGGACTCAGCCAGGTGCTAACACTTCTGCTGCAGATATTCCTCTGGAGGGCATCACTGTTATACCCACTGCTTCTCAAGGTGGGTGATTTGATTGATTGATTTAAAACAGTAATGGTCGTAATCAGTAGTGCTGATGTGATCCACATCTCAGAGAAAAATAGTCATGACTATAATAAGTATTGCTTATAAATCCGTAATCTCATTGAATGGTAGACATGATCATAATCAGTATTGCTTTTTACAGCCAACGTCTCAAAGAATGGTAGGAATAGTCATAATTGGTTCTGCTTGCAAAGCTCCCATCTTGCAAAATTGTGTTGTCTTAAAAGAAAATTGGAAAAAAACCCAACTTGGCTAGAGCTGTGAGGTTTACCAATGGTGGGATTTTGGATATATAACAGCTTTTGCCCACCACTCAGGTATCTGCATTCTGGCTTCAGGGATCAGCAATGTTTTAGAACCTCAAACTTGGGATCTGTTAATAACAGGGGATGTGAGTTGAGTTTTTGCCAGAGTGTGTGAAGATAACATTGGTTCAAACTTCATTCCCCTGCATGTTCTTCAACTGAAAGTGGAAACCCTAATCCTGTGTATAAACACTTGCAGAGCATCTTGCTTACACTGTGGAAACCCGTCTCTTTCATAGAAGAGTAGAGCAGCACTGGCTGATGGTATGGATGAAAGAACATAACCAGCATGCAGCCTGGGGAAGGATGGGCCCTGCTAGGTTCAGCTGGTCCCAAGGCACACAGCCTGACCATATCAGTATAGTGCATCGATGACTCAATGAAGTCAGGGAGAAATCAAATCAAGCCATCCGTATTTGAAAGACTCCATAAAAGTGCTGGAAAAACTTTTTAAAAAGTGTGTGTGGTCAGTGCCCTGTAACAAGCTGTTATGTGTAAAGTATGTGTGGTCAGTTCCCTGTAACAAGCTGTTATGATGTGTAAAGTATGTGTGGTCACTGTGTGTAAAGTATGTGTGGTCAGTGCCCTGTAACAAGCTGTTATGATGTGTAAAGTATGTGTGGTCAGTGCCCTGTAACAAGCTGTTATGATGTGTAAAGTATGTAAGGTCAATGCCCTGTAATGTGTGGTCAGTGTGTGTAAAGTATGTGTGGTCAGTGCCCTGTAACAAGCTGTTATGATGTGTGTAAAGTATGTGTGATCAGTGCACTGTAACAAGCTGTTATGATGTGTAAAGTATAAGTGGTCAGTGTGTGTAAAGTATGTGTGGTCAGTGCCCTGTAACAAGCTGTTATGATGTGTGTAAAGTATGTGTGGTCAGTGCACTGTAACAAGCTGTTATGATGTGTAAAGTATGAGTGGTCAGTGTGTAAAGTATGTGTGGTCAGTGCCCTGTAACAAGCTGTTATGATGTGTAAAGTATGTGTGGTCAGTGCACTGTAGCAAGCTGTTATGATGTGTGTAAAGTATGTGTGGTCAGTGCCCTGTAACAAGCTGTTATGATGTGTGTAAAGTATGTGTGGTCAGTGCACTGTAACAAGCTGTTATGATGTGTGTAAAGTATGTGTGGTCAGTGCCCTGTAACAAGCTGTTATGATGTGTGTAAAGTATGAGTGGTCAGTGTGTGTAAAGTATGTGTGGTCAGTGCCCTGTAACAAGCTGTTATGATGTGTGTAAAGTATGTGTGGTCAGTGTGTGTAAAGTATGTGTGGTCAGTGCCCTGTAACAAGCTGTTTTTATGATGTGTGTAAGTATGTGTCGTCAGTGCCTGTAGCAAGCTGTTTATGATGTGTGTAAAGTATGTGTGGTCAGTGCACTGTAACAAGCTGTTATGATGTGTGTAAAGTATGTGTGGTCAGTGTGTGTAAAGTATGTGTGGTCAGTGCCCTGTAACAAGCTGTTATGATGTGTGTAAAGTATGTGTCGTCAGTGCCCTGTAGCAAGCTGTTATGATGTGTGTAAAGTATGTGTGGTCAGTGCACTGTAACAAGCTGTTATGATGTGTAAAGTATGAGTGGTCAGTGTGTGTAAAGTATGTGTGGTCAGTGCCCTGTAACAAGCTGTTATGATGTGTAAAGTATGTGTGGTCAGTGCACTGTAGCAAGCTGTTATGATGTGTGTAAAGTATGTGTGGTCAGTGCCCTGTAACAAGCTGTTATGATGTGTAAAGTATGTGTGGTCAGTGCCCTGTAGCAAGCTGTTATGATGTGTAAAGTATGTGTGGTCAGTGCCCTGTAGCAAGCTGTTATGATGTGTAAAGTATGTGTGGTCAGTGCCCTGTAGCAAGCTGCTGTGGTGTGTGTTGGACAGTGGTCAGCCAGGAGCAGGAGGTGGGTAAGAGGCCGGAGAGTCCCTTGCTGAGTCAACAGGAAGATTCTACCCCCGCCTCCTCCTACATCCTCCACCCCCACTGCCAGCTCTGGGGTCTCCTGCCCCCCCTCCTCCTCCTCCTTCATCAGGGGGCCCCCTGCCCGGTGTCCACATTCCTCTCCTGTTGAATCCAGATCTGTTCCACAGCACCACCATTCCCTACATCTCTCCTCAGGTAGGTGGGCTGCAACCTTTTTTATGTGTGTGTGTATGATGTGTGTTTCCTTTGTAATCACTGTAACCTTGCAGAATGAACAGATGAATGATTTGTTTTGTGAATTCTTGTCAGATGGAGTATTCAGCCTGTTCAAAGTTTTAAATTAGTTCAGGGGGTTATTGCCTACTGTGCATTGTTTTTTAATTGTCCTACATCCTGCTGCATTTTTTAATGTGCCTCCCCCCCCCCCCCCCCCCCCCCCCCCCCCCCCCCCCCCCCCCCACTAGCCACCAAAAAAGGAAAAACGGCAACATTCTTCAACAAAGGATGTGGCAGTTGACACAGCAGGTATTGTGTGCATAACTTATGGTTAACCAAGAGCTGTTTCTGCCAGCGTTTACGTTTAGCTGAGTTATTCAGCTTTGACTTTTCAGCATTTCTGATTGCCTTAGTCCCTTTTTTAAAAATTCTTTTATATCGAGGATAGTGGAATAAGCACTTATGTGCTTTTTTACATCCATTCCCCGTGTGTATGCGGTTTTGTAAATTGTCATCTGTTCCCACCGGCACACGATGGCCTACTCTTACGAAAAGCGGAACAGGATGTAATGTGTGTGCAAGATGTTCTGCGTGTGTTCACACACGGGACCTCAGTTTATAGTCTCATCTGAAGGACTGTCGGGGAGAGCGGAGCCAGCACTAATGTCAACTCCAGGGAAAAATATCCCCTTGAACGGGAATCGAACCCGGGTTGTCAGATTGCGAGCGCAATGTTCTAACCACTAGGCTATCCTGTCCCCCCTTTTCATGTTTTGACTTAGAAAAAAGAATGAAACCCCTTAGGCAAGTGTTGGGAAGGCAGTTGCTAAGAACAACAGAGGCAAAGACTAAAGCCAGAGTTTAAATTCTGGCTCCCACACAAAATATTTCCCTTTTTTTTTCTCACCTAGGGACAGCCCAAAAAAGACGAGGCTTTCTGGGCTGGCCAGTTCAGTACCCAGCAAATTTAGAAGTACCTTTAGCAGATTCTTGATCAATGATTGGAAGATGAAAACAGGCTAAGATAATCAGAAATGAGATTATGCCCAGAGTTAGGACCGGCGACCTATTACAAAATTAGCTTATGAAACAACAGCAACTGTGAAGGCAACATTTCAGAAGAAAGTCATAAAGAAAACAGGTATCAAGCAGCGTTATATGAATCTGTGGTAGTAGAATGTGCTGTCAGTTGGCATGTGTAACAAAATTGGGTATTGAGGCTGCTGATATAGAAAACTGTGTACCGTAAGAAACTGCCTGTTTTGTTGAGATAGTTTTTTGGTTGATGTCATAGGGCTATTGGCCAATTGCTTATGACAGTTTAAAATGTATGTAAGTATGTGCAGATTTCAGGTTGATATAATACTGTATGTATGTTTGTTGTTTTTTCCATACAGAACACTGTGGAAGTGCCTGAAGCCCAAAACATGAATCCTCCACGGTAGTGTTCAACACGTCAGTCCCAGTGGGTTGTTGTTATACCTGATAATTGTAAATAACACCTCAGTGAAATGTGATTTAACTCATTATTTATCACACAAAACAAGCATTTCTGGAGATGATCGTTATGTAGTCTGTGTTGTAAAAGAACAATCTGAAATGCTCAAAGCATCATTACAGGCATGGCATTTTACTCTTCTCCAAAGAAAAGGACAATTTCAAGCATGAAAAAAAAAAAAGGAAAAAAGAGAACTTCAACAGTGTTTGCAGTAGTTGCAGAGGTGAAAATTGTGTTAGCAGATAGATCACTAATCACATTATCAGATGTCACAATTTATCTGCTGTGGTGCATGTCATTGTACTTTGATGTCAGGGGCACGTCATGGTGTAGCCTACTGAGGTCAAAATCAAGGCTGTGAACAAATTATATGTGAAGACTGTTGCACACTGTGTAGCTGCCCACCATACTGTGGGGAGATTGGAGTGGTGTGTAGAAAACGAGGGGCTTGGCATGAATTGGTCATGTATCGGTTTGCTTTGTTGAACAGGGACTTGTTTGGATAGAGGAGTTTTGCAGGCATTTCATCATCAATAAATTCACTGACACAGGATGCATGCTTTTTAGTTTCTAAAGCATTACTTGATATATTTGTATTTTCAGAAAAGCTAGTCATCCCTGTCCTAAAGAAATTGTTAATGCTTGATTATCTTTCACTAATTTTATTCAAGCATGAATAATGATTTTCTGCCGAGAACTCCCCCGCTACTCCCAAAAAGTTTGTTCTAATAGTTTACAGAGACCTGCTGCATGGCTGCTGTGTCTGTGATTTCTTCACTTTATTAGAAATACAAGTAAGAACATAAACATACGTCCTTACTTTGCTAGCTTTATCCTGCATTTTCTACACAAGTCCCCAAGAAGGTATGGCTGCTCTGTGCTCCATCGAAAATATGTGTGCTTGTCTTCCAAGAGATTGATCGTATATCCATCGAACACTTTGCACAGTTGTTTTGATGCAGTTTGTGGACATTGTCACTATTTGTGTCCAGTAAATTGGAGTCCCTGTTCTCTCTGAAAAGTTTTCAAGCCCCCTTTCAAGCCTCCTCTCATGGTTTATCAAGTTCTCTTATACCTGACATTTTCCCATGGCAGTTCCATCCTCTCAGAAATCTTGATCAGTTTAGGAGGGAGAGCTTCTGCAGTGACTTTGTCTAGACTTCACAGAAGCAAGATGATACATCACATCCTGGCTTCAGGATGGTGAGAAGTGGTTGTTATAGACTCTGTGGACAATCACATTTGTTTTGCTTGCTGCTTCATCAGTGTTTAAACTGGGAAAGGGTATCAAGCAGCTGTGCCAGAAACAGCACCTCACAAAAAGCATAAGTCTGTTTTAGAGTTTATGAGGGCCAGTTATCCACCCATTATCTTCAGGTTCCTCACTACTGTCTTCTCCTGTCCTGCAGTCTATGAGTAATGACAGCAGTGCAAAAGAAAAGGCTCTGCCATGACTTTGTCAACATAATTGAGACTTGCATACACACACCAAAAAAACACAAAATGATTAATTAAACTATAAATCAATATAATGCTAATCTGCAGTGCTTGTATTGCTCCTGAGTCCAGTTTAATGAAAAAGGAGCCTGACTGAAGAAGAAATCAGTCTTGCTAAGTCATTGCCATATATATCTAATTTCCAGGCATTCTTTAGTTATTCACTGTCAGGGTTAATCTTTTAAACACACACCCCTCTCTTGTAACGGAATGCTGCAACACAGAGCCCATGAAAATGCAACCACCCCTCCCAGCAGGTAGCAGTTGTAGGCAAGATCGTGAGCTGTTTAATAAAAAATGATTACAATAAATTTACCTTGAGGATCTCAAACTAAGGGCAGAAAAGTGTCACAGAATCAAACCACTAACCTCTATCACACCTCCACAGAGCACATGTTTCCACAAATTTTTCTTTTTAATGCAGGATAATGGGAGGGGGGGGGGGGGGAGGGGAGCCAAGAAAGTTTGGTGAATGTTGGCATCAAAACTCCATGTAAATGGTGGGGAAAACTAAATCTCACGCCTGATTGTTTTCTGTGTAGATCTATAAGACTGGAGTGTGGACAGGATGTTGGGACTCTGATGATGTGATAGGATGATAGTTTGGGGCCTGCCAGCTCTAGTTGTGATAGTGATGGGAGGGAATTGTTGCAGACAGTGAGTCGCATGTTCTGGATGTCGTGTACTGATTCTTTTTCCTCAATTTCTTCTTTTTTTTTTCTCGTCGCCCATATCCCGATGACCATGGCTGTGAATGGTGCAGAGACTGCTGTTGCATGCTTGTGTAAACATGTGTACATAGTCATAAGTTGAAAAAAGAGTTTATTGTTGTTTTCTTTTGACAAACACATGACAGCATCTTTTATCCGATATTATTGGGAGTGTGGGTAACGGAGCCAGTCTGCAGCCAGAGATGTGATATATTCATTGTTGTATCTGTGAAACTTGCTCTCATTCTATTTATCAATGATATCACTGTGAATAAGTTGGGGTTTTGTTTTTTTAGGGGGATGTTTGTTCGTTTGTGGCTCTTTGGATGGAGGGAGGGATTTTTCCTTGTCACAAATGTACAGTGAAAGCAATCTTGTATAGAAAACATGACTGATTTGCCATTGTGGGGTAATAATTGTAGTTGTCTTCTTGGTTGACTTTGTGATTACATTCACACATCTGGTTTATTTATGAATGTCTACATTAAGGTGAAAAAGAAGATTTAATCAAAATCCTCAGATTAACTAGAATGTTTGTGTTATTTTTAGGTAATGGTTTTGTTCCTGCAATTTAAACAAAGAGTCAGATATTTTTTCCTCCCATATATTGTATTTTTCAGTATGTTAATGTAATGATTGCATGCAATTGGAGAAAGACTTTAAACTTTAAGATTTTTTTTTATGTGCTTTTGAACATACTGTTATGTCATGATGCTGAAAAAACTGTGTCAAAATGGGTAGGGAAAATCGAATGTACCCGTTTTTCTTTTCTCTGTTTTCTTAGCGAATGTTTTTCATTCACAATTTGAATGATGTACATACCTCAGTGGTGTAATGTCAAGCTGGAAGTAACCCCCTCCCCCTGCCCCAAGTTTGTATTTTATGTGTTCCATAGACAGTTAATGTCATGTTATGAATGGAAGTGCTGTTGACAGTAAAACAACAGACTATTGTATGGTGACTGTTTACAGTTTGTGTCAGTTTGGTTGGTTAACATTATGAAAGCATAGTAAAGTGGATTAAAAAAAACCCTGACTTGGTGGAAATATTGAAGCGTCTTTTGTTGAAAGAATTGTACGAGATGTTTAATCTTTGTTGTACAATGTTCAGTACGAATGTGCAAATGAAGTGGTTTCAGTGAAGCGGACTCCGTGTCAGACATTCAAAATAAACTGACTGACTGAGATTTTTTCACCAGTTTTTTGTGTGTTGGTCTTAGCGTATCCAGTTACACAGGTCATCAAAGACTACGGTAGGTTCCTTGCACATCATGCAGGCAGTGACCACCACCAACTTCATACAGATTGATGGCCAAGTGGTAATGCAGATGTCTGGAGACTGAGAGATTGCAGGTTCAGTTCCTGTCTGAAGCCAGACATTTCCACTACTTGCTAGATCATGAATGGTGGTCTGGATGCTAGTCTTTTGGATGAGATTATAAACCAAGGCCCCATGTGCAACACACACATATATTTATATAAAAAGGAGTCCATAGCCACAAAAGAGTTGTCCCTGGCCAAATACTGTAGAAAATGGCCACATTCATTTGGAACAAACATATCAGCAAAGACTTAGGGGTGGGGAGAACAAGAATAATGCTGTACTAGTGGCGGCGACACACTCTCTTCCCTAGGAGGGCAGCCCAAATTTCATGGAAAATTATCTGCCATGATTGTAAGTGGCATACAGTACAAGACCATACAATACTATATAGTGTAGTGCAGTGCAATACAGCATAGTGCAATACAAAACAATATAACATGAAGTTGCATACAATACAAACCACGACTCAGCAGCTCCTGTGATCTACCCAGTACCCAGGAGGTACAGTTGAAAACAGCACCAAGACAGGTAATGAATAGCCTATAATGTACCCTGAAAACACTGTTTAGCTTTGTGAGTCTTGGTTGTGTATTAAGGAACTCACAAAAACTATAACACAAAACCATTTGTTATGCGTGCATTAGAGAATATGGTGAGGTTTTTATCTTAAAACATGTTAAAAAAAAAGTTTAAAAAAGTAAAGAGTGTGCATAAAAATGGTTGCAGAGTTTGAAAACTAAACACCTGGCTTCAAAAAGCTCTTCTTTTGGCATCATATAATGTGCCATATCAAATAATTGTCACCTCAGGCTGTCAAATTGTTCTGTCAGTTAATGCAAACCTGGAAGCTTCTGATAGATAGAAATCTTCTCTTCTCCATTAACTCCTGGAGAAGTCTATGGGGCTTTGTTCTGATTTTTCAGGCCGTGTTTCTTGTGCAAGTTGATTCTGGTGGAGCACATCTCTCCTGATAACGAGATGCATGCTGGGTATGTTCGTGCCTCTGTTACCCTTTGAACACTGATGTGAATTAAGGGATCTTAAGCATGCATATTTGATCTTCTTCACGACTGTACTGTAATTATGCAAAGGGAATTAAGCTGTGGGCATATTACACTTAAGCTGATCCAGGTGATCAAAATCCCCAACCTTATTCACAACCAGACACCGCTGCTGAGATTCAAATCTTTAACTTAAAAAACCCAGGGGACCGATACTTCAAGTTCTTAATAACGACTAAGCTATGGTGTAATCTTGTATAAAAGTCTCCAACATAAGCTTTTTAGTTGTTTGTTTTGTTGTTTTTTCAATAGAATTTGTTTTCCAAACAATAACCCCCCTTCCCTCTCCAAGAAAACAAACCCCAAAAACCCCATCAACTCACTTGTCACTCATCTAACAGTTCACTGTCAACGATCCATGTGGTCCAACCAACCAAGGGGAGTGCATCACAACCAGTATGACAAGTGATGGCTTCCCAGTTGTTTTAGCACACACTGATGAGAAAAGAATTTCTACAAGAATGCCTCCACAACAAGACAACTAACAGGGATCTGTACATTTTGGAAGTGTCAGTGGAAAGAGAAAACAGAATTGCTTTAGAAGTTCCCAACAGAAGCATGGGTGTATTCAGCACCCAGCCAAACAACTGATTTCAAGAAGTGGTAATCATGCTAAAGCATCGAGAACCCAGAATAGAGGTGTCTGCAACAAGAAGAAGAAGAAAGGCTCAAGGCATTGTACATCCGCAACCCTCCCCATCAGTCTTAATGTAGTGGCTCACCAACAGCTGAAAGTAAAACAACTGCGCCACTCTCTTTAAGATAAGACTGATGTGAGCCCTTTGAGCAGTTCTCTTCTAAAATTGATTAAACAAAGTCCGTCCAAAACGTGTAGAAAAAAAAGGAGAAAGGCTCAATGGAATATGCCTTTATTCTTAGTGGCTGTTACCACTTCTATGAAGGAAGTAAATTAAAAGCAAAAACAAAACGAAACAAAACCAGACCAAAACAAACAATTTTTTTAAACCTCATGTCTCTCATCATAGTTTGAGCGGCTGTTGCCAGCTTGCTGGCCTTCACACTCCAGGAAAATTGTTGCTTCTTATTGTGCATTATCCCTGAAGTCGGAATGCGGCTACCTTACTGGGGGCAAAAATGATGCATAGGCAAAATCTCATCTTGGAGCTCTAGCCAAGGAATGGAGGAAATGATACATGTTGAAAAAGCACAGTACAAGAAGAGAAGATGTCTGTTTATTTTTTCTCTCCCCCAAGAAATGTTAAACCTGCCCTTTTACCCATCAAAAGTAAACTACGCCTTTTAAACCTGTACTGGATCTGATAAATCATCTCGAGTATGCCAAACATGCATGATTCTACTCCCTGTTAATGGAGTTTCAGCCCCTATTAAATGGGCTGTCCTATGATGTCATTGTGGTTGTCATTCTTCATCATCCTTGATACTTTACACTACGGTAATACATTTCCCAAGTGTGTCTGCAGTATTCACAGGAATAAGACGACAGCCCTGTGGCATACCGAAACTGTCACTTGAAACTGTTAATACAGAAGTTTGCCATTTGAATAAGTGGCACCCCCACCCCCCCCAAAAAAAAAAAGAAAAGAAAAAAAAGAAAGAAAATGAAATTGCTACTACTACTAATACTACTACTACTACTACTACAACTACCACCACTACTACTACTACTACTGTATAGGGTTCATATACTACTACTACCACCACTACTACTACTACTACTGTATAGGGTTCATATAGCGCTGAATCTTGTAAAGTAAACAAATCGAAGCGCTTGCATTCAAATCATTCACTCATGCAACCGTCCACAAAAATTTTATATCAAGATTTTAAAAAGTGTAAATGTAAACGTTTAGTGATTCCTTATGCACCAGAAATAAACCACTAAACGAATAATGAATATAAAAACAACTAAATGTTTCTGGACGGGCTTATATTTGGCTATCCAAAAAGTTGGCAATGCAGGTCTGCATGTGATAATAATGTGCACAAGATGGATAGTCAGTGTCAGCTCAATGATAACCAATGATGCACAGAGCAATCAGCGCCGACACTGCAATGAAGTTGAAGAAAAATGACATTTTTCTGAGATTCCACACGTATAACTAACTAGCTGTTCTACATTAAAAGAGGATTGTCTGAGCTAGAGTACAGGGAAACTGGTAAAACAACGAAAGAAATGGAAAAAAAAACCTGTAATTTTTTCAGTGCTTAAAAAAGAAATGTAAGCTTTGCATCCCTGAAATTTGCTGCTCCTGTGGTAAAAACCCCCAACAAAAACAAAAACATCCAACAACAACAAACCAAACAAAACAAGCCACCCCCACCCCCCAAAAAACCCAACCCAACAAAACCCAACAAGAAAAAAAAAAAGCACATAAACTAATTTTCAAGCATAGGATAAATTAGCATAGCGATAAAATTTTGACCAACTCGATAATTTTCTAATTTTGTTTTTCTTTCGTTGATCCCAAAGCATAATTTATCTAACTATTATCTGTCCATAGTCTGACGACCATGGGGCAACCCTAAAGACTCAGCACTAGTTCCCTCCATTCATCTCTAAAGTTTTGCTTTCCAAGGGTTTGATGAGTTCTAGGCCTGTCCATTCACTGATGTTATCCTCCAGCTCTTCTTGGGGCTGCCCTCTTCTCCTCCTTGACATGCTTGCAAAATGTTTTTGGATTCTTTGGATCTTGTGACATGCCAACAATGTAAAACTGTACAGACGAAAGAGTACATACATGGCTTATACAGGGACAGGTACAGTGTCCCATACCTTGTGGTCGTAGTGGCGACGTTCATGAGACCTAAACTTCCTCTAGGGCACACGGAATAGAGGCGCGCCACTCCTCGTCCCTCATTGTTATTTCCACGAATATTGAATAACAAACAAACAACAAAAAGTTTTTATTATGAAACTGGAACATGATGCTTTTAGCTGCTTTAGCCCAACCTTTGGAGTAGCTTTCTTGACTGTGAACACAATGTTTTTGGGTTTTTTGCTTTCTATTACAACAAATTAAACAACAAAACTTCATTTTGAAATTACGTCATTCAATGGATTGCCTTTTCGCTACAAGCTTCGCTAGTTCTTTGCGATTCTTGGCGACCGTTTTTGAAAAAAAAACACCCAGCCCCCAAACCTTGGAAAACAGAAATACGCTGCCCTGTGTCTGTATCTCATTCTGTATTGACAAATATATCAGCAACTTGGGTGAGTGCAATACACTTTTGACCTGGCACCAGTGCTATTTTGGAGATATAGATCTAGCTAGACCTTTTTCTTTTATTCTTTCTTGACTTTTTTTTGGTTGTTGCTTTGCCGGTATTTTTCTTTTCTTTAAAAAAACAACCACGTTCTTAATTTCTGGTTGTTTTTTTTTGGTTTTGTTTGTTTTTTTCTCCACTTTCTCCTCGCTTCTTTCTTTTTCTGTCAGAGTCAAAGGGTCTGTCCAGGATAGCTTGCGAAAAAGCTGGATTGACCGGTGAATAGCTTCAGGTAGAAACTTTCTCTACCTAGAGAAGTGTGTGTGTTGTGTGAGTTTGTGTGTGTGTGTGTGTGTGAGGTGAGAGAGAGAGAGAGAGAGAGAGAGAGAGAGAGAGAGAGAGAGAGAGAGAGAGAGAGAGCACTGACTCTGTGGGAACTTAATTTCTTCCTTTATTTTCTGAAATCCATCCTCTGTTTTGTGCGTGCGCGCGCTTGTGTGTGTGTGTGTGTGTGTGTGTTTCCAACACTTTTCATGGAAATGGTGGTGGTGGTGGGGGGGAGGGGGGGGGGGGGTTGAAGAGACAGCCCACGTAAAATGAAAAACACAAACTAAACCAAACAGGGATGTGGAACCTTGTATGGCGCGTCACCCTCGAACAAGCCCCAAACTCTAAGATACTGTAACATTAGATGGTCCTAATGAAACCACGGAAGTATGACAAGAGCACCAGCAATGGTTGTCACAACACCACTTATAAAGTAGATCAACATCCATCATTTCACGCATCCATCTTAGCAGTAGGTGATTCTGGCTGCCTGCATCTTGTGGCAGTTTGAATAATGACTATTCTTCAACTTACACACCCACAGGGCTTCTTCGCACTCACTTCTACCCGAAAGAGCACGCTTAAGCCCCATTGAATCAGCCCAGTACAGGTATTTGTGACTTTCGGGCTTCACTGATACTGGCATGATAAATTAATCATGAAAAGAAGCGGCAGTCCAGCACGAATTAAGAACCCTTTCATCTGCACCAGTGAGAGCCTGAGTGGCTGCATGAAACCAGATCACCAGGGCCGGATGAAAAAGAATATATCATTACTTACCTGTAACCCTTGGAAATAAAGATTATCGATCAATCAATTAATAAATCAGATCGGTGCGTAGGGAAAGTAGCATGTACTGATACCTCAGGAGACAAAAGCAGCCAAATAATGAAAAAAAACATAAGGTTGTGGGGGTTTTTTTCATGATCGGCAAGACTTAGTGTCGAGCTGGTTGTCCATTGATTTGCTTTTTGTGACCCATGATCAGGACATTTCTGGCAGTGTTCATTTCTCTCCAGACGCCCTCAGTGCCCCGAGTTTTCCGCACTACACACATACAACCTGCACATCTGTCATGGCTCGCCGCATTCTGGAGGAGAACAAGAGACTGAGTTCAGGGTTTGAATCAGGTAAGCCACTGGGGTCGTGTGACCTACTGTTCCTACCGCTGTCAGTGTTGCTGCCATATATACATTGTATCACTGCTTCAATAATAGCCCCCCATCCCCCCAAAAAATCCACCCCCAACAACAACAAAACAACACAACAACAACAAGCAAACAAACAAAAACGGCAAATAAACCCAAACAAACAACAACCCACCCCAAAAAACCAAAACCAAAACAATAACAAACACACACAAACAATCAAAAGCCGAGACAAAACAATCTTCAAACCATTGATGCAAAAGTTTCTATAACTTGTAATACTAGTTGCAGCAGCTTCTGTTAATTGTTGCTTAGTGCTGCTGCTACTAAGACTACTGCTGCTGCATATGCTGCTACTAAGACTACTGCTGCTGCAGATGCTGCTACTAAGACTACTGCTGCTGTTGCTGTTGGTGCTCCCACCACCACCACCACCACCACTACTACTACTACTACTACTACTACCACCACCACCACCACCACCACCACCACCACCACTACTACTACTACTACTAGAGATGCTGCTACTACTACTATTGCTGCTGCTCCAGATGCTACTGTCGGTTTTGCTGCTATCATTACTGCTACTACTTTTATCACAAGTGGCAGGCGCGTAAACTGTCCATCAGAGGCCAAATCTTTTTTCTTTTTTTTAAAAGTATCACCCAGTACCATATTCTTTGTTTACTTTTCACTTTTAATTTTTAAGGAGGGAGGGTGGTAGGGGTAGGGGGGCTTCTTTTAGTGAATGCTCCACACGTCTCAGGCTAACATAGCTCTTATTTCCGTACAAGATCATGATACTATTTTGACCTAGATGACAAAAAAAAAATCTAAATATCTCATTCCCGATTTGGAAACGTATCTTAGGTACAACACCCACTTTTTGTGTCGAACATTCACTGTCGCGTTAATAATAATAATTTAAAAAAAAATTCGTTCTTTACTGAAACAGCGTAACTATGGTCAGAGACATGTTTGGGGTGTGATTTCAGACTTGAAGCCTCTGCAGTCGTACAACACGGTCAGCATTATCAAAGAAATCAAGCTGGAAAAGCAGCTGGGTAGCACCTTCTCTCTCCAGTACAACCACGACGCTACAGAGCTGTGCGCGGGATTCAACGGCGGGGGCATCAAGGTAATCACTGATTCAGGCCTCGCTAGTTGTGGGTGTTTTTTTTTAAGCTGAGAAAAAAATATAAAAGAAGGGTTGATTTAGAAGGAGGAGGGAAGGAGGAGAGAGGAAGAGGAGGAGGAAAAGAAGAAGGAGGAAGAGGAGGAAAAAGAAGGAGGGGAGAGGGAGGGAGGGAGGGAGAGAGAGAGAGAGAGAGAGAGAGAGAGAGAGAGAGAAGAGAGAGAGAGAGAGGAGAGAGAGAGAGAGAGAGAGCACGGGCACATCACATCACATCACGCATAAGGTATAAGGTAAAAAAACTCATACGATAACAGGAGATAAGGGTGGGGGTAACCCTGACAAAAACCCTAGAGGTGCTGAAGTCAGCGGTATGGAATCATAAGGGTCCTCTAACAAATCCGCAGAAGACACGTCAGTGACTGACTGACTGACTGACTGACTGACAACAAGACTTTTAGAAAGCCCCGGGCCTGGTGACTGCAGCTCTGTGTGTGGTGTGAGTGTGTGAGAGAGAGTGAAGAAGATGGCTGGCCTGCACTGTTGCAGCTCTTCTGCCCCAAGACTGGAACCTGCCTGCGGGACCTGAAGCCTAACCGCCATGGCGGCGTGGCGGTGATGGTGCT
>CM054135.1:71156533-71181533 GCA_028751875.1 Rapana venosa
GTGAAGTATAGTACTAGTGTGTTGTGTTGTAAAATATAGGGCTGTGAAATGCAGAGTTGTGTTGTGCTGTAAAATGTAGTGCGCACATGCGCGCGCACTCACACACTACACACTTCACACACACTAACACACACACTACCCCCCCCCACCCCCCACACACACACACACACACACACCACCCCCACACACACACATACACCCCCCCCCCCCCCCACCACACACACTTCACACACACACACACTAGACCACACACACACGACTACACAAACACACTCCACCCACCCACCCCCTACTACACTACCCACACTACAACTACATTACACACCCCCCCACAACACACACATACACTACACATATACCCCTGCCGCTCCCCCCCCACTCCACTCACACACACACCCACACAAACTGTCTCCTTATACACACACGCACTACACATAAACTACACTCCCCCCCCACCCACCCCCACCCCCACACACACTACACATACATACCCCCCCACACACACACTACATATACACTACCCCCCTCCCCCCCACACACACAAACTCTACCTACCCCCCACCCCACCCCACCCCCTCCACACACACACACACACACACTACATATTAACTACATACCTTCCCCCCCCCCCCCACCCCCACCCACCACACACACTACACTACAACTCCCCCCCCCCCCACACACACTACACACTCCCCCCCCCCCCCTCCCTCCCCACACACACACACGACTCTACCTACCCTCAACCCACCCACTCCCTCCACACACACACACACACTACACATACACACACACTACACATAAACTACATTACCTCCCCCCGCCCCCCACACACACTACACATACACTACCCCCCTCCCCCCCACTACACAAACACTACCCCCACCCCCCCCCACACACACACACACTCTACCTACCCCCCACCCCACCCCCTCCACACACACACACACTACACACACATCTCTACCCCCCCCCCCCCCTCCCCCCAACCACCCCCCCCACCCCCCCCCCCCCCCCCCCCCCCCCCATACCAAGCATGCTGGTGTGCAGGACGGGAAGATCCTGACGGGGTCGTGGACAGTGCACCACGCGCTGCAGGAGTGGGACTGCGGGGAGGGTCGCCTGGTGAAGGAGATCAAGTTCCCCCACAAGCAGGGCGCCTACCTCTACTGCGCCCAGTACGGCGACCTGGGCGTGGTCATGGCAGGGGGCAGCGGCACCAACAGCGTGGAGGTCATCGAGGCCTCTACGGACAGGGTGAGAGCCTGAGCTGGATCGACCCTGACCACCTTACGGACAGAGGAGATGGTCCTCCTATCCGAAAACAGTTTGTAATTAGTAGTGGGTCGGTAGGGGACGGGATAGCTCAGTGGTCGGAGCACTCGCTTTCCCCCCAGCCAAGTTAAGCAGCGTCGAGCGTGGTTACCACTTGGATGGGTGACCGTTTGCGCCACGCCTTGGCTTCAGTACAGTTCCCCCAGTTCACCCAGCTGTAAATGGGTACCTGCCCTCTTTAGGGTCAGGGAAGGTAAAGCAGCGAGGGAGAGGAGATGGGCGCCGCCCTCAATATACTGGCCCTAGAGAAGTGAGGTCTCTGACGCCTCGCTCCCCTACGACCTTATAGGTTATGGGACTCCTTTACCTTTACCTTCCTAGTGGATCGGTGGTGGGCTGAGAGGTAACACACCTGCCTAGAAAGTGAAACGTCCGGGTTGGAAGACAGTGTGTGAGTGAGTGTGCGGGGGTTTGATCCCCGCTTGGGCCTGAAAGACCCCCCACCCCACGTAAATCCGCTAGACCGTGAGTGGTGGTGGTGGTGGTGGTGGTGGTCTGGGTGCTAGTCTTTCGGATGAGACGATAAACCGAAGTTCCGTGTGCAACATGGATTTAGCGCACATAGAAAATACCCTCGCGGCGGCGAGGGAGTGTAGAAAAAAGCCATTCTGGTAGGGAAACAAACAAATTTAATACACATGCAGACATGATAAAAAGAAATAGGCGGCGCTGCTCCTGTGGCGACTCACTCTCTCCGAGGAGAGCAATCCGAATTTCACGCAGAGAAATCCGGGGTGACTGAAAGTGGAATACAGTAAAAACTATACAGTCCAGTACAATGTAATACAAGACAACACAGTCATTCATGCCTTCATTGATCCGTTCACGTTGATATCATTAACCCGTCATCTCTCCGATCCTGCATTTGTTTTTTTCTTTCGTATTGGGTTCAGAGGGGAACGTGATAGCTCAGTGGTCAGAGCACTTGCTCTCTCCAAACTAAGGTTAAGCATCACTGAGCGTGGTTGTCTTGTGGATGGGTGACCGTTCACACACCTCGGCTTCAGTTCAGTCACCCAGTTCACCCAGCTGTAAATGGGTACCTACCCTCTTCATGTACAGGGAAAGCAAAGCAGCAAAGGAGAGGAGATAGGCGTCACTCTTCAAAATGTTAGGGAAAGTAAAGCAGCGAGGGAAAGGAGGTGGGAGCCACCATCAATACGCTGGTCCCTGGAGAAGCTGAGGTCTGTGACACCTTGCTCCCCAACGACTGCAAAGGTTATGGGAACACCTTCACCATTTTTGTTAGCCCGTAAAACTGCAAGTGGAAAGTACAGAATGTGGCCAGCACAGTCCGGACTGAAGAGTTCCTAGGCTACCAACAATGAAAGAGGTAACGCTGTTCCATAATAAATGTAGTCGTTTGGGGAGCTAGGTGTCACAGACCTCAGTTTCTCCAGGGGGCCAGCATTTTGAGGGCGGCGCCCATCTCCTCTTCCTCGCTGCTTAACCTTCCCTGACCCTAAAGAGGGCAGGTGCCCATTGACAGCTGGTGGAAAGAGGGAGCCTGCACCAAAGCCAAGAATTTCTGTCCATGTCATACTGATCGGTTAAAGGATTGCCTTAATGGAGTGACTGCCTTAAAAGGGAGTGGTCAAAGGGACATATATTCCTCTGTCTGTTTGTCTGTCTGTCTGCCTCTCTCCCCCCTCTCTCTTTATATATATATATATATATATATATATATATATATATATATATATATATATATATATATATGGCTGTCTATTTGTCTGTCTGCTTGTATGTTTGTAGCCTGTCTGCCTGTTTGTCCGTCTATTTGTCGGTCTGATCAATAATTACTAGTATACCTAACAGCATCTCTCTCTCCCTCTGTGTGTGTGTGTGTGTGTGTGTGTGTGTGTGTGTGTGTTGTGTTGTGTGTTGTGTGTGTGTGTGTGTGTGGTGTGTGTGTGTGTGTGCCTGCCTGCGCGCTTGCTTACGCTTACGCGCGTATGTTAATTGATATGCTACATTATTGGTGTGTGCAGCATATAGGGTCTGTGCCCATGACGAACGTTGTACAGGCGATGGACACGGTTCTGGGCGGACGTTACCTGGCCGTGGCAGGCAAAGACCCTTACATCAAATTGTCAGTTCTGTCCTGAACCTTCCCCCTCTCCCTTCCTCCTCTCCCTCCATCACCCCCCCCCCCCCCCTCTCTCTCTGTCTCTCTCTGATGGCCCCCTGTTTTGTGGAAGAGCAATCCGAAGTCATTC
The DNA here is from genome assembly GCA_028751875.1 of Rapana venosa. NCBI lineage: Eukaryota > Metazoa > Mollusca > Gastropoda > Neogastropoda > Muricidae > Rapana > Rapana venosa. The sequence continues at coordinate 71,160,088 of CM054135.1, forward strand.
AGTCTTCATCTTCTTCTCTCTGTTGGTGTTTTTCATGTTGTTGTTAATGATGTATTCCGCCTCCCCCCCCCCCCCTTCCCCCTCCCGGGGGTGGGGGTGGGGGGGTCACTCAGGATATAGACTCCGTCTCTTTCATCCCCCATCCCCGCCCCCACATCCGCTAGGAATAACTATGAGACTGTTAATGTTATGTACGTATATACAGGAAGAGAAGTTTGTATGTGTGTGTGTGTAGGGCTGTTTTCGAGTATGTCACTATACAGGAACCCTACTCCGACTTGTAGTGAGAGGAGTGTCTCTCTCTGTCCTCTCTAATGGTTGTTATGATAAAGGTTTGTCATGGATGAAGGCAGTCTACATATCATATTTCAAAGCATAAAATATATTTTTTCAAAGAAGGCCTTGGGCACATTGTTTACTTTGAAAAGTGGAGACACTTTTGGCTCGGGCGCCATTCTTTATGTTAAAAGATTGTACTTTGGGAATTGTCGTTAGAAAGAGTACCGTGAATCTCTTCTTCTTCTTCTTCTAACGCCCAGACAGCAACTATTGTTGTCTGTCGTATCAGCAGAGTTGCGATGCGCTGCCGTTAAGCGCCTGACAAGTCAGGCCCAGTGCATCCATCCGACTTAGGCATGGGAGAGAATTGTTATCTTTTAAAAGAATTTCTGGGGGGAAAAGGCAGGAGAGTGGACCACGAAGGCCGAAAATAGACAAGAAGGAGGAGACAGGAAGAACAGGAACAAGGCAGGAACAAAGAGAGGGATAGAAAAGAGGGGAGTTCTAGCACAGAATTTCTAGAAGGAGGGGATGTTGTTCATGCTGACAGGGCCCCGGCATCCCCACGGGGGAGTGAATCCTTTAACAGTTATGGATTGTGTCTTAAAGAGTTTTAATGGCTAGCAATTTGTGAGCATTGAAACATGCATTTAGGTAGTAGTAGTAGTAGTAGTGGGGGTGGTGGTAGTAGTGGTGGTGGTGGCAGTTGTAGTAGTAATAGTAGTAGTAGTTAGTAGGAGTAGTAGCAGTGGTGTGTGTGTGTGTGTGTGTGTGAGAGAGAGGAGAGAGAGAGAGAGAGAGAGAGAGAGAGAGAGAGAGAGAGAGAGATGATTTCGGTAGTTTGCATAATAATTCGAAATGTTCGTATTTTACGTTTTACCATTATTATACCAAATAGGTTTTGCATATTGTCGTGGTATTATTTCTTCTGTTTTTTCTTTTTAAAACAAAATGTTTATCTCTTTTTTGTATTACGCATCGCACACACCTGCTTGCCATTTTTTCTCTTTTTGTTCTTATTTGCTTGTTTGCTTGTTAACAATGTATTTTTAACCATTTCGCTTGGTTTTCTGACACCTTCAGTTCTCCTTAAGAAGTTTGAACCAAACATATTGTAAGTACTCTACCCCTTGTCGCTTAGTTAAAAACGCTCTCTATCTCTCACGCACTCACGAACGCACGCACACACACACACACACACACACACACACACACACACACATGTACATTCTGAAGATTTAGCTCAGTTGTTTATTTGTGCTTTAATTTTTTTTAAACAACGCAATAGTCTTTTGTTCAGCAATGTTGTAAGTCTAAAAGTTCTGACTTAGCCTTGCCTATTTGCTGTATTTTTCAATCATATATAATATTTCTTCAACCCTAAAACTAATTTAAAGGTATTCAAAGCTGCATCAACCATCCATACGGAAGGTTAATGACACAAACGTAGCAAGGGAAAGCCCAGGTATTTCCCATCCCCCTTTCTACCTTCTTCTTTACTCACTTGAGGAGATGACTAACCATCATTTCAATGTGGATGCTAATGTAATTTGCACGATCATTATAAACTTCTAGGTTGTATTGTAAGCTGATCATGTTCTTTATGTTACAATTATTTGTTCCTTGGCTTAATGAGTGAATAAAACCCTATATAAAGCAAGAGACACTTGTGCTGTGGCCTGGCTTGACCTGCTAGACTGGCGCTTGGTAGACCGTGGCGGCCTTAAGGTAAACTCTTCAACGTGCACGAAAAGCAAAATATAAACACCATTTTCTTTTTTTGTTTGTTATTGAAAAGTAGCTCAGAGTTGTGTGCAGGACGTAATATTAACCTGAACAAGCAGCATGCCAAGAAAGGACTTAAGTTTTGGTCTTGAAGTCGACGTCAATATTGACCTTTTTGATCCTTTACAGTTGCCAGGAAGGCGTTTGGCAGATCTTGATGTCTGTTGATAACTGTGTGGCAATAAGGATGGCTGTGTGCTTTTTCCTTCCCTGGATAGAGCTGCAAGGTTCACCGACGGTAAAGTTTTGTGTATGCGACCGACAGCTGTTGCACACTATTAGGGTAGCCGCATTCTGACTTCTGATGTGGTTAATTCTGTGTCCACGCAACCCGAGTAAATATGTCTATACCACCACAGTAGATATGTAACTAAACCCGTGTTCATGTCAGCAAAGGACTCAAACATGAATTATATATGAACAAGGTGTCTTTCTTCCTTCCAGTTTTTGTAAAAGTTGGGGAGAAAGTATTTCCGCAGTTATACCAGCAGAGAGAGAAAAAAACAAGTTCGAACAATTTCGTTTTAAGCCAGCAGATGAAAGCTGTGGATACTTGCCATGTTTAAAACACATACTTAATTATCAAACAGATCTTCTTCACCGCGGCGTAACTAGAGGTGGCTAACAGACTTGCTGTGGCCTTGCGAGCTGTCCTGGTCACGCTGCTCTCACATGAACTTTACATGACAGACGAAGAATAGGTGGCAGGGCGAACGTGCAGAACAGGAGGGGTGGTTTTGTTCGCTGGGAGGGCAAACTGCAGCGGACCGATCGACCCGCCCTCTCCTCCTGCTCCTCCTCCTCCACACGAGCTGTGGCGGTCGCGGCTGGACACGACAGAGGACATGGTCGGGAGAGACCTGTCCCTGCTGCTGTGGGAAGGGAAGGCGCCCACAGCGCGGGAAGCCCGGTCCTCCAGGTAGACGACGGCGTAGATCTTGGGCAGGAAGAGGAAGACGACGGCCACGGAGTGGTTGAGCGCCAGGGCCAGGGCCAGCATCAGCATCTTGAGCATCTCCCGGCTGGCCACCAGGTAGGCGGGGATGAAGCAGAGGAGGATGAGCAGGGTGGTGCTGACGCACATGGAGATGAAGCGGCTCTCGTTGAAGTTGTCGGGCAGGTGGCGGGTCTTGAAGGCCAGCAGGGTGCAGGAGGCCACCAGCAGCAGGCTGTAGCCCAGCCAGCAGGCCAGGGCCGGCAGGGGCAGGTCACAGGTCAGCTCCACGTGCCGCTCGTGCCGGCTGGCCTGGGTCAGCTTGTGCCAGTGGGGGTACACCAGCATCAGCACGCTGCACAGCGCTACCTGCATCACACACACAGACATAGGAGCCAGCATCAGCACGCTGCACAGCGCTATCTGCATCACACACACAGACAACGTCATTGGAACAGCATCACCACGGTGCACAGCGCTATCTGCATCATAGAGACAGGGCCATAAGGAACAGCATAATCACGCCACACACCACTATCTGCAACACACACACACACACACACACACACACACACACACACACACACACACACACACACACACACACACACACACACACACACACACAATACAATAGGAAACAAGAACAAGCGTTATGTTGATCTAAGCATGACAGTGAGAATGACTTGGTTTTTTCTCTCTGCTATCAATGGTGTCATTGCTGTTGATGTTTTTTTAAACCCTCCTTTTCCCGCTCCTTCTGAACAACAGCCGTTATATTGCTGTTCCCGTGGTTTTTCCCCATCTTGCATCAGCTACCTGTTATTGAGAACGATGCACCCAGACATCACTCATGGTCTAATGGATATACAAGGAAAAAGTTTTGGACCCATATCTAACCACCACACACTTCGAACCTGAAATTTCTTTTCGCTTTCTAGGCAGGTGCGTTACCTCTAAACCACCGATCTACCTGAGCGCCAGTGGTCTGTCAATCACCTAGGCTACATATCATTAATATATTCAACCTCGTATTGTGCTGTGACAGTCGTTGGCTCTGAATTGTTAAAACACAGGCCTCACTACGTTCGTGCATGCCTACATAGGAGTAGGCCCAATCAGGCATTGTTGACTTTTCTGCAAGCAGACGATAGCCTGAAGCCAAGATGGAGTCATCAGCCAATCAACGTCAGCATAATGATAAGTGGCTGCATTTTTTCCTTTTAGATTCACTTTTCTCAGGTTGGGAAGTCCATTTACCGGCGGCTAGGCCTGTCAGTGTCAGGCCAGCACGAGGCCATTCATTAGCCTAGATCCTGTGCATGCTGGGCATTGCTGATGGGCTTTTAGACAACTTGCCTGCTTCATGCCTGTGGCCACAACATTAACGAGCCTGCTGTTGCTACAGCAACCTGAGCAGAGACCAGAGTCAACTAATAGTTCCAGGTAAAGCTTCTGCTGCAGTCATTTTCCTTCTGTTTGTGCTTTGCTTTGGGTTTGTTAGGTTATGTTGTTGTTGTTGTTGTTGTTTTGCTCGGCTAGCGCTCCAAGGTTAACCGATTTAAGGCATTTGCGTAAGCGACCGTTTTTTCCCACCATTAAGGAATCCACATTCCGATTTCGGGGAATCATTGTTGTTGTTGATTTTTTTTATTTTTATAGATCGTTATTCAGAAAACCTAAGTACTAGACCTACACATACTGAGAGAAATAAAAAGCCAATAGCTTTGCTGCGATAATTCTCGATGACTATATATTGCAAGTCACACCGAGTTATTGCATCAATAATCACGAAGAGCTTTTCTTCTACTGGGCTGCAAGGATGCTTCCTCACCGGGGTTCTCACCAGGGTTCTCACAAGCATCGACAGACCACTGGCATTCAGAATCACTCAGCACTGTCTTGGCAATGCATTGCACTGCATTGCATTGTATTGCGTTGCATTGCATTGTATACTAGGCTTACTTTCAGCGGTAGTTTGTAGTTACTTTCAGTCACAGCAAGATTTCTCTTGCTTGACATTCTGACTGCTCACCTCAGGAAAAGCGCGTCACAAAAAGAGCAGCGCCACGAACTTTAAAAAAAAAATTCCTATCATCGCGTGTATAAGTTGTTTGCCTACGACTTCTCCAGCCTCTGGGCACTGCCTTACCTGGACAGACAGGAGGACGAAGGAGAAGGCCAGCTGGTGGCGGGACTCGATCAGGCTGGGCTGGCGAGCTGACCTCTTGCTGGCCTCAAAGATGCGGAATATCCGCAGAGCTCGCACAAAGAGGGGAGCGTAGATGAGAGTGAAGGAGACGCAGAAGAGAAGAAAGTTCAGCCGGCAGGTGAGGTCAGTGGGCGGCAGCAGCAGCGTCAGCATGTTGAGGTAGCCCAGCGCTATGGCCAGCAGCATCAGCATGCACAGCTCTTTGGAGCTGGCCTTGATCACGCGGCAGCGACGGTGACGATGGAAGAACACGAAGACGGCGAGGCAGCCGGAGAGGCAGATGAGGGCGAAGACTGTCTGACTCGTTCCTACCAGGCTGTCCACCCGGGGTGCGTCCGGGTCGATGGGGCGGCAGGTGGTGTTGGCGCTGGTGGGGTCAGGCCAGGTGAAGAGAGGGCAGGGGTCGCAGCGAGCGCCTTGCAGGATCAGGCGCTCGTTGACCCGGCAGGGCTGACACAGCCAGCAGCACGTCACTTCCTGCACCACCCGCGCGTGGTGGGGCCGGCAGGGGGAGCTGCACCGTGACTCGGGGTGCGTCTGTCCCTGACTGGGGTGCTGAGGGTGGAAATAGTGCCAGCTGAGATTCCTCACCAGGTTCAGCCTGTTGGTCAGGCCATCGAACTCGGCCACAGTCACGTAGGTGTAGCCCTGCCCTCCGCTCTGCCGGGGACTAGGCACCACCTGCTTGATGATGTAGCTGCCCAGGCGATCGCCGTTGGAGTCCAGCTGGATCCAGCCGGTGTGCCCCTGCTGCCGGGTCCTCAGCAGCTCCTCCAGCAGACGGGGGCCTGTCACGCACCGACGGGCGGCAGAGTGCTGGAGGCCGGAACACTCCGCGCTCTGGAGAACTCTGGACATTGCACTGGTCAGCACCGACACCGTGTCCAACAGATGGCCGGAGAAATCGTTGGTGACGTACGGCACGCCGGTAGCGCCAAAACTCACGTTGGTGTCACATGTCCCTTCGACAACGGAGCAGTTGAACAGTTGTTCCCAGTACTCGACAAACCAGGGATCTGTGGTGTCTTTCTGAACAAACAGGGAAGCAGAACCAGAACACTGATGCCATTAGGGGTAGTCCGTTTGGTTTTGAAGCTGGATGATGTAAAGGCTCGGTTAAAACTTAAAGGGCATACAGATTATTCCCCGACAACAATGTGGGAGTTTCTGGCGTCTCCTTTCTCTCTAAATCTGACTGACAAAGATCTGTTTATGAAGATCTCAAATTAGCCACAACATCATTCTTTTTTGTGAATCGCTACTTAATACAGTTTGCTTTGATGATAATTATATAAAGTCACTTTAAAAGACAAGCCATTACATACAGGTTAGTTTGTTTTTCCTCTGATGTTTTGAGCTCTCTCTCTCTCTCTCTCTCTCTCTCCTCTCCTCTCTCTCTCTCTCTCTCTCTCTCTTTCTCTGGCAATGGTACTACCTTATCTTCCATGACATATCTTCCGTGACGTTTTAGTATTCCTGTTCTGGGGATGCTTGTCAAGACTTCAGCACAAACACAACCTAACTAAAGCTCGCACTTTTGAGCCCCCAGATCTAGGCCTAGAACAGAAGTCCACGTAAAGCCATCAAGCATTTGGCCTCTGTAAAGTCACCGGCCACGAGATACCTTTGCATGGCTGTTGAGTCACATAGGTGGTGTTCATTTATTCTGATACAGCCTAAAAGGAGTTCACACACAAAGCCTTCACTTAACACTGGCTATGATAGTAACTTCAGTGTAGGAACAGACTAGGTGAGAGGTTCACTATAGAGAGGTGTTGATGTTCAATAAGCAAGTCCTCCCATAACCACAGTTTTGGGGAGAGAGACAGAGAGAGAGGGACAGACGGACAGACATACATACAAGACAGAGAGAGACTGACAGACAGAGAGAGAGCGAGAGACATACAGAGAGAAAGACGGACAGAGAGAGAGAGGAGAGAGAGAGAGAGGGGGAGAGAGAGAGGAGAGAGAGAGAGAGAGAGAGATGAGAGAGAGAGAGAGAGAGAAAACGGACAGAATGAGAGAGAACACGAACAAACACACATACACAACACACACACACACATTACAACACACACACACTACAACACACACACACACACTACAACACACTACAACAACACACACACCATACACACACACACCACAACACAAACACACACACACACACACACTACAACACCCACACCACAACACACACACACACACACACACACACACCACACACACACACTACACAACACTACAACACACTACAGCACCCACACCACAACACACACACTACAACACACACACTACAACACACACACATACAACACACACTACAACACACACCACAACCCACACCCCACACCACAACACACACTCCAACACACACCACAACACACACACACACTACAACCCCCTCCCCCCCCCCACACACACACAAAACACTACAACCCAGAACCACACCACAACACACACTCCAACACCCACACTCCAACACACAACCCACACTCCAACACACACTACAACCAACACCACAACCCCACCACAACCCACACTCCAACACACACACTACAACCCACAACCCACACCACAGCCCACACTCCACACACACACTACAACCCACAACCCACACTCCAACACACACTACAACCCACAACCCACACCACAACCCACACCACAACACACACTCCAACACACACACTACAACCCACAGCCCACACTCCAACACACACTACAACCCACAACCCACACCACAACACACACTCCAACACACACTACAACCCACCAACCCACACCACAACACACACTCCAACACACACACTACAACCCACACTCCAACACACACTACAACCCACAACCCACACCACAACCACACTCCAACACACACACCAAAACCCACACCACAACACACACTCCAACACACACACTACAACCCACAACACACACTCCAACACACACAACAACACACACTCCAACACACACACTACAACCCACACTCCAACACACACAACAACACACACTCCAACACACACCACAACCCACACTCCAACACACACAACAACACACACTCCAACACACACAACAACACACACTCCAACACACACCACAACCCACACTCCAACACACACAACAACACACACTCCAACACACACCACAACACACACACACACTACAACCCCCCCCCCTCCCACACACAACCCACACTCCAACACACACTACAACCCACAACCCACACACAACCCACACTCCAACACACACACTACAACCCACAACCCACACCACAACCCACACTCCAACACACACACTACAACCCACAACCCACACCACAACCCACACTCCAACACACACACTACAACCCACAACCCACACCACAACCCACACTCCAACATACACACTACAACCCACAACCCACACCACAACCCACACTCCAACACACACACTACAACCCACACCACAACACACACTCCAACACACACACTACAACCCACACCGCAACACACACTCCAACACACACACCACAAACACTACAACACACACACACTCCAACACACACTACAACCCACACACACTCCAACACACACTACAACCCACAACCCACACTCCAACACACACTACAACCCACAACCCACACTCCAACACATACAACAACACACACTCCAACACACACCACAACACACACACACACTACAACCAACCCCCCCCCCCCCCCCCCCCCCACACACACACACAAAACACTACAACCCCAAACCCACACTTCAACATACACTCCAACACACAACCCCCACAACACACACACACACACACACACACACACACACACACACACACACACACACACACACCACACACACACACACACACCACACACACTACAACCCACAACCCACACCACAACCCACACTCCAACACACACACTACAACCCACAACCCACACTCCAACACACACTACAACCCACACTCCAACACACACACACACACACACTCCAACACCCACACACAACCCACACTCCAACACACAACCCACACTCCAACCCACAACCCACACTACAACCCAGCACAACCCAGCCCCCATCACCCACCAGGCGGCGGTGGTGGAAGAAGCGGAGGTAGTCGGGCACGGCGGCGGTGAGGGGCATGGCGAAGAGCGTGTCCAGCAGGGAGAGGCGCAGCTCCTGCATGAAGGGCAGCATGCTGGACCAGGCGTCACTGCCCAGCCACGTGAAGGTGCCTGCAGCCACCAGCCCGCCCGTCTCCCGGATCACCTGCTCCGTCCACACACACGCACGCACACACGGGATAGCTCAGTGGTCGGAGCACTCGCTTTCCCCCCAGCCAAGTTCAGCAGCGTCGAGCGTGGTTACCAAGTTGGATGGGCTGACCGTTTGCCGCGCCTTGGCTTCAGTACAGTTCCCCCAGTTCCCCCAGCTGTAAATGGGTACCTGCCCTCTTTAGGGTCATGGAAGGTAAAGCAGCGAGGGAGAGGAGATGGGCGCCGCCCTCAATATGCTGGCCCTAGAGAAGTGAGGTCTCTGACGCCTCGTTCCCCTACGACCTTATAGGTTATGGGACTTCTTTACTCCTCCTTTACTATAAATACACACAAGGACGCGCACACAAGCATGCACGCACACACGCATGTACACACGCATACATACGCGCAGGAACGGACGCGCGCGCGCGCACACACACACACACACACACACGCATGTACACACACACACACACACACACACATTCCACATCACATCACATCCCCAAAAGTCCTTCGGATGAGACTATAAACCGAGGCCCCGTGTGCGAACGCACGCAGAGCATCTTGCGCACACGTTAAATCCTGTTCCGCTTTTCGTAAGAGTAGTAGGCCATTGTGTGCCGGTGGGAACAGATGACAAAGTTTACAAAACCGCATACACACGGGGACTGGATGTAAAAAAGCACATAAGTGCTTATTCTATTATCCTCGATATAAAAAGAATTAAAAAAAAATAAAACATTACAATGCATGCTCTTGGTTTTTGGGGCGTTCCCCAACTTAACGCCATGTGGGATCGTTTTCTTTTTGTTCGTTTCATTCTGTTATTTTTGAGGATAATGGAAAAAAGCACTTATGCGCTTTCTTTTTTTCTTTTCTTTTTCCCAGAATGTGTACTTTGACTCCCTCATTCCACCTTAGGGTTCATTGTGGTATTGAAAGCACACACACACACACACACACACACACACACACACACACACACACACACACACACACACACACACACACACACACACACACACACACACATACCACCCTGAGTGTGCACGCTGACTCACTCATCCCATCTTGAGAATTATTGTGACACTGAAAGTACACACACTTACACACTGGGTGCGAATTTGGCGTGTATGACATTGTTAAGCACCTCGCTGAATAGTAGCCATACTCCGACTTCATAGGATGTTTTGTTCTCCTCTGATGGAGAGTACATATTGTCATGCTAAGAGTCTGTCAGGGATGAAGACAATCTTAACAAAATATTTTACAAAATAACAACACACTTGGCATTTCGAGTACATCAACAACTGACAAACTGTTCAGACATTGATTTGATTCTTCCCTTAACAGCCTTGAAAAAAAAAGTTGATACAGCATTGATATTTTTCGTGGGCAAGTTAAACCTCCTGCACTGCCAGCCCATTCCTCCAAGTTACAGGATGCATGCTGGGTATGTACGTGTCGACCATGCCACTATATTATCATAGTTGGCTTACTTTTGTGCCAGAGGAGGATTGGCTTAAGCATGTACTTTTATGTGTATTTGTATACCGCTCTAAGTCATGGTGGATTTCTCTGCTTGAAATTCGAGCTCCTTTCGTCAAGGAGAGCGCATCGCCACAAGAGCAATGCCACTCATTATTGTTTTTTTTCTGTTTTCGTCTGTATGTGTGCTTGTTTCCCTTTCAGGGTGTTTCCCTTTCATGGTGTTTCCCTTTGAGAGCGTTTCCCTTTCGTGTTTCTAATGATGCCTCTCCTGTTTCAACATTCACAGGACACCGACAACTAAATCTCTTTCTCAGGAAGATAATAGCTGAGTCACAGAGCCAGAGTGTGTAGGACACATTCCAGGGTTGGCGACCACCGCAAGGCAATGTTCCTCCGAAGGCTTTCCTCCGAGAACCTCCAAGGTTTCAACACCAACTCAAAACAGGCTCAGACGTGTATGGGAAACCAAAGTTGAGGTCATGATAGGAATAAAACATCCAAAATACATATTTTGATATTACATGATGATCAATAGCCATGCCAATGATTAATAATGACGCTATGAAAGTGCATCACATTCAAAACTAATCGACAGGGCTGTACTCTGGCGCTTCCTATCATAATTATTGTCCGGCATTCACCAGGCCCAACAGATACAGACACCTGCAGTATTGGTCAGGTCATTTGAGCAGCTCTCCAAAAACTGTTCCTTTTGTAAAGTGGATGAAGCTCGGCTGTGTGGTCCTAGTCTTCCCAATGAGCTCCACAAGACATTCGCTCTGGGTAAAAAAGTAACCAGCCACAGTCTATGACTCTTATGGGTCTGAAACCTGCGACTTTTCAGCCAAAGTCCCACCTAACACGCTAACCACTGCACCGCAATGGCTAGTATCTATGACATAAAATGAAACACACAGGCACACATACCTGCGTGCATGCTCCCTCTCTCTCTGTCTGTCTCTTTTTCTCTCTTTCTCTGTTTGTCTCTGTCTCTCTCTGTCTGTCTGTCTCTCTACTGTCTCTCTAACTCACCTACGTGCTCGAACATTCTAGTACCCGCGTGCATACATACATACATAATATACACAGTAGTCTGACCTTGTAAGCGTTAGTGAAGGTGGTGATGATGACGACAGCACGTGCGTTCCTGTACAGCACCAGATTCTTCGCCACCTTCTGCACCTGACCACAGTGACACAGATATAACATAACTCCTGCACCTGTCCACAGTGACACAGATATAACATACCTCCTGCACCTGTCCACAGTGACACAGATATAACATACCTCCTGCACCTGTCCACAGTGACACAGATATAACATAGCCCCATCTCATGCACTGTCCACAGTGACACAGATATAACATACCTCCTGCACCTGTCCACAGTGACACAGATATAACATACCTCCTGCACCTGTCCACAGTGACACAGATATAACATACCTCCTGCACCTGTCCACAGTGACACAGATATAACATACCTCCTGCACCTGTCCACAGTGACACAGATATAACATACCTCCTGCACCTGTTTACAGTGACACAGATATAACATACCTCCTGCACCTGTCCACAGTGACACAGATATAACATACCTCCTGCACCTGTCCACAGTGACACAGATATAACATACCCCACCTCCTGCACCTGTCCACAGTGACACAGATATAACATAGCCCCATCTCATGCACTGTCCACAGTGACACAGATATAACATACCTCCTGCACCTGTCCACAGTGAAACAGATATAACATACCCCACCTCCTGCACCTGTCCACAGTGACACAGATATAACATACCTCCTGCACCTGTCCACAGTGACACAGATATAACATACCTCCTGCACCTGTCCACAGTGACACAGATATAACATACCTCCTGCACCTGTCCACAGTGACACAGATATAACATACCTCCTGCACCTGTCCACAGTGACACAGATATAACATACCCCCACCTCCTGCACCTGTCCACAGTGACACAGATTAAACATACCCCAACCCCCTACAACTGTCCACAGTGACACAGATATAACATTCCTCCTGCACCTGTCCACAGTGACACAGATATAACACACCTCCTGCACTTGTCCACAGTGACACAGATATAACATACCCCCTCCTCCTGCATCTGTCCACAGTGACACAGATATAACATACCTCCTGCACCTGTCCACAGTGACACAGATATAACATACCTCCTGCACCTGTCCACAGTGACACAGATATAACATACCTCCTGCACCTGTCCACAGTGACACAGATATAACATACCTCCTGCACCTGTCCACAGTGACACAGATATAACATACCTCCTGCACCTGTCCACAGTGACACAGATATAACATACCTCCTGCACCTGTTTACAGTGACACAGATATAACATACCTCCTGCACCTGTCCACAGTGACACAGATATAACATACCCCACCTCCTGCACCTGTTCACAGTGACACAGATATAACATACCCCACCTCCTGCACCTGTCCACAGTGACACAGATATAACATACCTCCTGCACCTGTCCACAGTGACACAGATATAACATACCTCCTGCACCTGTCCACAGTGACACAGATATAACATACCCCACCTCCTGCACCTGTCCACAGTGACACAGATATAACATACCTCCTGCACCTGTCCACAGTGACACAGATATAACATACCTCCTGCACCTGTCCACAGTGACACAGATATAACATACCTCCTGCACCTGTCCACAGTGACACAGATATAACATACCTCCTGCACCTGTCCACAGTGACACAGATATAACATACCTCCTGCACCTGTTTACAGTGACACAGATATAACATACCTCCTGCACCTGTCCACAGTGACACAGATATAACATACCTCCTGCACCTGTCCACAGTGACACAGATATAACATACCTCCTGCACCTGTCCACAGTGACACAGATATAACATACCTCCTGCACCTGTCCACAGTGACACAGATATAACATACCTCCTGCACCTGTCCACAGTGACACAAATATAACATACCTCCTCCTCCTGCACCTGTCTCTAGTGACCTAGATATAACCTATTTTCTTTCCACGACTAGAGCTACCATGTTTACCTGCGTCAGAATTTGGGTTCTTGTACTGCATTCTGGTAATAAGATGTTTCAGTATTTGGGTTCTTGTACTGCATTATTGTAAGAAGATGTGCCATGATTTGGGTTCTTGTACTGAATTCTGGTAATAAGACATTGCTGTAATTCCTAAGATGGTGTCTGTGAGTATGTTAGAGAAAGTGTCTTCTGAATCCTCTCAATATATAGCAAGGATTAAGCCATCAAAAAACCGTTACATTACCAATGTTGAAAGTTTTGCGTATGTTACTGTTCCCCTCCCTCACAAGTTAGGTAGCCACATTCCGACTTCGAGGATGGTGTCTAAACACGACACCTGTGTGCATTTTGTTTGTTTGTTTGTTTATTTTGAAATGGCCAAATCTTCCGAAAGGCCGAACGGGTTTTTTTAACAGGTGTTCAAGATATCCTGCTTGCATTTGCACTCAGGGCCTCAGTTTATAAACTCGTCCAAAGGACTTCGACATTCAGTTCGATTTTCTCGTCAAACTCATCAAAAGGGCTAGGCTGGGAATCGAACCCAAAACTTCATGGTTTACTTGCTAGACTGGTGACTGTCTTAACCGTCCTGCCACCTTCTTTCATTTCTAATTCTACCTAAAAGGTGGCTATTATCTTCCAGACCTAAGAAAAGAATGAAAAAGTTGTGCAATCATATTGGAATTTGCAATTAAGGGTCATGCTAGATGCTAATACAACGTCTCCTATCTGTAATGAGCAAGCTGTTCAACACTGAGCGATATTTTGGTATACATTTTAGTCAAGAATAACAATAGTTAGGATCGTATGAAATATTTCGGGTTTTTTCACTGTATGATTTATGTTTTAATAAAAGAGTGAAAAGTATATGGCTGTACACTGATACCTTTCTGTGTTCCCACCTCTTTTCAGAAGGGGCTATGACCTATCTAAATGCTGTCTTCAGCAAGAATGAGTGCATACATGGTATGTGTACAAAATGACCTGTTATGATCCTACATGAAGGAGGCGCGGCACACACTAAGCCCCTTCTAGCCTGAGAAACAAAGAGACACAACAGACACAAGTAATACACATAGGACAGAAATAAAACAAAAACTAAAACTAAGAACAGCAACAGCAAAAATGACATTACCCAGGATATTCATATTTGTAGATATTTTTTTTTAAAAGTCATCAGCAGCATTTACTAGGTAAACAACAGCAACAACAACAACGACCGCAACCGCGACGACGACGACGACGACGACGACGAGAACAACAACAACACCCTAACCTTTCAAAGATTCAAAGATTTCAAAGGTTTTTTGTTGTTATCCCTGCATCCATTTGAATGAATCAGAAGGGCAGAAGCTACTCAGCCACATGCAAACATGGAACAGTCACACAACTATAACAGTCTGGACCACCCCAAGTGCCGGTACCTGTGTGTCGGTCATACGGGTGGGCACCTTGTGGACGGCAGCCAGGCAGATGCCCTCGGAGTGGAAGAGGTCCCTCAGCTGCTTGAAGCCGTTCTCCCCGTAACTGCCCTCCGTGTAAATCACCGACACGTAACTCCACCCCAGCATCTTCACGATGGAAAAGATGGCCTGGAACTGTAGCCTGGCATGGCATGCAAGGACGATAGGGTCAATGGATAAACTGAAGAATTTGTAGGAGAAGAAGAAGAGGAATTTGAAGAAGAAGAATTTGAAAAAGGACAATTTGAAGAAGAATTTGAAGAACTTGAAGAAGAAGAATTTGAAGAAGAAGAATTTGAAGAAGAGGAATTTGAAGAAGAGGAATTTGAAGAAGAAGAATTTGAAGAAGAAGAAGAAGAAGAAGAAGAAGAAGAAGACAAGACAGCTTCCAGACCTCATTTATATTATTTAGAATCCATTTTCAATTCTTTACAAACGGCACTGAGCTCTACAGAATTCCGCATTATGTTAAGTCACACATGTTGAATCACCGCCTTGACGCAGAGATTAGCTCTCCCCAGAGCGAGTGTGCTGTGGGCTCATCAGGAAGATTGGGGCCACCCAGTCCAGCTTCATCCACTTTATGGATGCGAGTTTGAGAGTGTTGCTTAATTATCTATCCAACACTGCAGGTGTCTGTATCTTCGGGGCCCGGTTGACACCGGGATATAATTATTATGATAGTAAGCGTAGAGTACAACCCTGTGAAGCAGTCTCAAAGCATATGCACTTCCATAGCAGTAGATTACATCATCCTCATCATGCAATAAAAAAAACAAATGCCTCTGATTCCGTGGCCCTAGTTGATCTGGTGTCACAGTGACCTCAGATTCGGCTTGCCCATACACTTATGTGGCTGTGGTGAGCTTGTGTCAAAGCCTTCGGGGCTGGAGTTTCGCAGAGGACGATCATTGGAGGGACGTTGTGGTGGTCACCACCTAGGGTGGTCGACTCACTCAGTCTGGCTTCGCGACTGAGCTGATACTGTCGTTAGTAGGCGTACGTTAGCTCAGAACAGGCACCGCTGAACACCATCAAAAGTTACTCAGCAGCAGTGCAGGGCCCGTCTGGCTGGTGGCTCCATGGCGGCCGCCTGAGGACTTCTGACCCTGAGGATGAGACATAACGAATCTGGGTATGGTTGGAGCAGGGAGATTGGAATGAGCGGCGTAGAAACAGCAGGACATCAGGACAGGAACGTAACAGAAGAAGAAGCAGAAAAAAAGAAAACAATATAAAAAAAGTCACAAATGTTGAACATTGCCTCCGTCTCATTATGCCACACCGGTTACATGAAAACAGGGAGTCAGCACACTGCCTGCTTTTCTGTGCTGGCACACGATAACAATGATACACTTTTGGATCGTAATATCTATCTATCTATCTATCTATCTATCTATCTATCTATCTATCTATCTATCTATCTATCTATCTATCTATCTATATCTATATCTATATCTATCTATCTATCTATCTATCTATACTTCTTACACACACACACGTATATATATATATATATATATATATATATATATATATATATATATATATATATAAAGAGAGAGAGAGAGAGGGAGAGAGAGAGAGAGATAGAGAGAGAGAGAGAGGGAGAGAGATAGAGAGAGGGAGAGAAGGGAGAGAGAGAGAGAGAGAGAGAGAGAGAGAGAGAGAGAGAGAGAGAGAGAGAGAGAGAGAGAGAGAGAGAGAGAGAGAGAGAGATGGAGAGAGAGAGTTCTATATCCAGATGTTGTTGTTTTCGACAGCACACTACGCTAAAAGTCATTACCCAGACCTGCCAATCCTGTTATATTAATCACGGCGCGTAAGCGCAATTCGCAAGTAATCTGTCTACTGATATAACTTCCAAGCTTGTCACACCTCTCATTCTCTCCCGTTTGGACTACTGCCATTCTCCCGTGGCTGGTCTACCAGCATCATCCATCCACTCCCTTCAACGCATGCAAAACTCTGCAGACCTTCTAGTCCTAAGAAAGAACAAATCTGAACACATCACTTTCTTTCTCTCTTGCGATCTCTTCGCTGGCTGTCTGTCTCACAAAGACTAAAGTATAATATTAGCACACTCTGTTTCTAATGTCTCCACAAATCTGCACCCTCTTATCTTTGCAATTATCTTTACTTGCACACTCCATCCCGTTTCCCTTCCATCAGCTGAGATTACTCTGTGCTTCCGAACATTCAGATTCAAACCAATGTTGGCCATCCCTCTTTCTCTGTTGCTGGTCCATCCACCTGGAATGACCTTCCTCTATCCCTTTGCCAAAAGCCTGCATTTGATACTTTCAAATCCAGCCTCAAAAACACACTTATTTCCAACGTAAGATCTGTAGCCGCATAATCTGCCCATACTCTTCAACAGCCTCTCCCATCTTCATCACCTTGCCTAAGTGTGCTGCTTGTGTATGAGTGTGTGTGTGTGTGTGTGTGTGTGTGTGTGTGTGTGTGTGTGTGTGTGTGTGTGTGTGTGTGTGTGTGTGTGTGTGTGTTGTGTGTGAATATATAACTGTCAATCCTATTTGTTGCTTGTGAGTAAATGATTTGAATGTAAGCGCTTTGATTTTGTTGCTTTACAAAATTCAGCGCTATGTTAATTCCATACATTTTTAGTATTGTTATTTTTTATTACTACTAACAATATTATTATTGTTTATTATTATTATTATTATTATTATTATATTAATTATCATCATCATCATCATCGTCGTCATCATCATCATCATCATCATCATCATCATCATCATCATCATCATCATCATCATCATCATCATCATCATCATAAGCAGCAGCAGCAGCAGCAGCCGCAGCACTATCAGGTCTATTTAAAGAGCGTTACATAGTAAGCACAAATAGCCTTTTTGATATCCAGCCCACTCAAACAGAGACAAAGAGGTATAAAGAATGAACAGCTTCATTACAGGAGCAAACAGTGCCCACGAAGAACTGATTAAAGTAGGCCTGAAAACTCTGTCATTTCTGTATTTCACAGGCAAGCCAATCTGGAGAGCTGACTGATATAGATGTAAAATATGAAATTAATGCACTATAAACACATACACATATACATGAGAGAGAGAGAGAGAGAGAGAGAGAGAGAGAGAGAGAGAGAGACAGAGACAGAGACAGAGAGAGAGAAACAGAGAGAGGGAGAGAAACAGAGACAGAGGCAGACTGACAGGCAGAAACAGAGAGACAGACTGACAGGCAGGTAGAGACAGACAGACAGACAAGATGAACAAGAGACAGACAGGGTGGAATTATTCAACTTCTGCCTCTCTCTCAGTTTTGTATTAACCATAATTATTACTAATGAGCTTTTAGTCCGTACTGTCCATGAAAGAAGACATTGACTGCGCTGTCGCCACGTGCTGATTAAACAGGAAGCCGAAGAGAGTTCTGCGTGGTGGCGGTCACAATACGCTTCCAGCGGCCTTTAGGTAAGTACATACATGTACAATGCACTGCTAATCACCACTCAGGAAAATGAAACACTTTCTACCCTCCTCTCTCTCTCTCTCTCTCTCTCTCTCTCTCTCTCTCTCTCTCTCTCTCTCTCTCTCTCTCTCTCTCTCTCTCTCTAGCTCTGTAACTTTCTAGCAGGTCTCACTCTCTTACTGCCGTGTTAATTAAGCTCTTCTTACTCTGTCTGTGTGTCTGTGTGTGTCTTTGTCTGTCTGCCTTTCTGTGTCTGTCTGTGTCTTTCTGTGTCTTTCTGCCTGTCTGTCTTTCTGTCTCTTTCTCTCATTCAATTCAGTTCAGTTCAGTTCAATTTTCTCTCTCTCTCTCTCTCTCTTCTCTCTCTCTCTCTCTCTCTCTCTCTCTCTCTCTCTCTCTCTCTCTCTCTCTCTCTCTCTCTCTCAGTAGACTGTAATCTTGACCCCTCCTCTTGTTTGTCCATAAACAGTTTGCTTGTAAGTTATATGTAGCGTGCATTGATTTTGAAAAGGCTTTTGACTCGTATCTACAGAAATAGTATTATGGTCCATTCTCATTGAACAAAAATGGTGTTAAAGGTAAGTAGGACAGAGATCAGAATGTGAAAAAGAGGATTTGTTGTTGTTGTTGTTGTGCGTTGCCCAGCTTAACACCCTGGGGATCACCCAGAACATGCACTCTGATTCACTCATCCCACCTGGGAATCAACGTGAGACAGAAAGTACACCGGATCAGAAGTTCGCGTGTATGACTCTTTTCAAGTAAAAAAAGGAAAAGGAGGTAAAGGAGTCCCATAACCTATAAGGTCGTAGGGGAGCGAGGCGTCAGAGACCTCACTTCTCTAGGGCCAGCATATTGAGGGCGGCGCCCATCTCCTCTCCCTCGCTGCTTTACCTTCCCTGACCCTAAAGAGGGCAGGTACCCATTTACAGCTGGGTGAACTGGGGGAACTGTACTGAAGCCAAGGCGCACAAACGGTCACCCATCCAACTGGTAACCACGCTCGACGCTGCTTAACTTGGCTGGGGGAAAGCGAGTGCTCCGACCACTGAGCTATCCCGTCCCCACAAAGTCCCTTTACCTTTTCAAGTACCTCACCATAATTATAGGCAAATACAGGATTCAAAATGGTGCAAGGTTAACTGACTTAATTCATCGTTTCACATGCATGCACAGAGTTTATTTCCAAGCTCACGGTATCTGGCAGTCTCTGAGATGAGAGGCTGCTTCCATACCTACAGGGACTTTGCGTAAAATCCTACGGGATCTGGGGATCCTTGGGAGACTGTCGCTGGCGGGACATGGGGACAACCACCACCATATTTAGGGAGGGGATAGGCATCTCGACCAGCCTGGTTCCCTGGTTAGGGCAGAACTGTCGTCAGTACAGGTCATAGCAGGCGGTATTTTAGCAGAGGCTGGTCAGTACAGGTCTTACATAGCAGGCGGTATTTTAGCAGAGGCTGGTCAGTACAGGTCATAGCAGGCGGTATTTTAGCAGAGGCTGGTCAGTACAGGTCATAACAGGCGGTATTTAGCAGAGGCTGGTCAGTACAGGTCATACATAACAGGCGGTATTTTAGCAGAGGCTGGTCAGTACAGGTCATACATAACAGGCGATATTTTAGCAGAGGCTGGTCAGTACAGGTCATAACAGGCGGTGTTTTAGCAGAGGCTGGATCTGAACAGGCACGGCCACGTCAGGCAACAGCACAAGGAGGGAGGCGAAGAGGCAGACAGAGAAAACGATAGGAAGACCGCATCGGAGAGTGGAGGACTGCCCTTGAGTGGCACGATTGGCTACGGTAAGCAGAGGACCGCGGGGAGTGGAGGAAGCTGGTTGCAAAAATCTTCATTGGTGCCCGCACTACCCCTAGGACTAGGGGATAGGTGAAGAAGAAGTTTGTGAGGATGAGACTTTATGGATAAGACGGAACGAGCGTGAGTGTGACTTACTGTAGTGAGATCAAATGGATTGCTAGGAAAGCAACAACAATAACATCAGCAGCAGCAGCAGCAGCAACAACAACAACAACAACAACAACAACAATTCAAATCCAACCAATCAAACAAATTACAAACAAACCCCCCCCAAAACTCAGGTTGTCTACATTGGATAAGCTGTATTGAATCTTGAGGGATCCCTGACTCATCAGTCGATAAAAGTGATAACAGATAGCCCAGAGCAGTAGATCAATGCCCCTGGCGCGGTTGTTTGTGTGTGTGTGTGTGTGTGTGTGTGTGGATGGGGGGGGGGGGAGGTGTATATATATCTGTCTGTCCGTGTGCAAGCGCGTGTGCCGGTCAATAAAGAGACGTTGTTGTCAGTCGGATCCACACGGCACAGGAGATATGAAAACAATGAAAGCAGACAATGAGGCTCACTAATGCCTAATTAGCGAACGCCGGTAGGAAATATTGGCCGCAGATAATTAATTATTTATCACTCTAATGTCCCGAGACTGATCAATCTGAACAGACGGACTGATCAATCTCGACAGACGGAC
>CM054135.1:71189033-71204033 GCA_028751875.1 Rapana venosa
TTTCCTTTGATTTTGTGGAAAATTAAGTGTTTGCGTACTCATTCGTTTATTTTTATTTTCATGATGATAGTGACAGCGTTTTGATTTTTCTCAGTATATTAGTTTTAAATGCCTCTCTCTCTCTCACTCACCCCTCTCTCCCCCCTTTCATTCTCTCTCTCCTCTCTCCTCTCTCTTCTCTCTCTCTCTCCTCTCTCTCTCTCATCTCTCTCTCTCTCTCTCTCTCTCATCTATTTCGTGTTCGGATGCCAAATTTAAAGGTCCCTGTTGATCCCCCCAAATATATTTCTTTATTGGCAAGTTTCATGACTAAACCCGAGAACGAATGGTTGTTCATTTTTTTTTCAGCACTAATTATACATGCAACACGGGGTTTTTTACAGCATACTCCATGCCCTGTGATGTACAGACAGATCCCATCAGGTCGATCATGCATGACAGCATCAATCAATCAATCAATCAATCAATCAATCAATCAATCAATCAATCAATCAATCAGTCAGTCAATCACTCAATCAATCAGTCAGTCAGTAAGTCAGTCAATCAATCAATCAATCAAATTCTTTTATTTCGAGGTTAATGAATAAACACTCTGTTGGGCTTTTTTTTTTTTACATCCAGTCCCCGTCTTTATCAGGGAAAATATAATGAAAATAAACAATGATAATGGTATAAAACCAAATTTAAAAATGTAAAAGACCCAACTGAAAAAAGGCAAACAAACCCAACATCTAAATGATTTAATACAGCAGCAGCAGCAGCAGCAGCAGCAGCAGCAGCAGCAGCAGCAGCAGCAGCAACAGCAGCAGCAGCAGCAGCAGCAGCAGCAGCAGCAGCAGCAGCAGCAGCAGCAGCAGCAGCAGCAGCAGCAGCAGCAGCAGCAGCAGCAACAACAACAACCAAATAGACAGATAAATAACAGCCACAGCCAACAGCAGCAACAACAAACAAGAAAAAAGTCAAACTCCCAAACATACAAACAAAACAGAAACAAATAGCACACAAACACATAGAAACACAAATAATGCTAACAATATAAAAAAACCCACACAAAACAAAAAAATAGCTAATAACCAATCAAAAAAATGTTAACAGAAATTTGTTTTTAAAAAACAACAATACAAAACAAAACAGAAAATGACATCAACAATCAACTTAATCCACTAGAAACCCCGAACCATCAACACCAAAGCAAACCAAACAATCATGACGCTTTGAGAATAGGAAATTACACTTAACATTTCTGAAGACTAATGCATCACACTTTGGAAGTGACCACCAGGCCAAAGGGATAAATGATAATTATCTTCAATTGACGGAAGCTATAAGCCGAGTGGTTAAGACCGTTCGACTTCAATCCCATGGGTGGGTTCGAATCTTGGCGCGTCTGGTGAATTTAGGGTGGGATTTACAAAAAAAAAAAATTCTTCCTTTTTTTTCTGTTACAATTTCCAAGGTCAACTTTAAGTACAGGCCCCAGCTAGTGCCTTAAATTACCTTCGTGTACACACACACACACACACACACACACACACACACACACACACACACACACACACACACACACACACACAACACACACACCCCACACACACACACACAACACACACACACACCCACACACACCTACACACACACACACACACACACACACACACACACACACACACACACACACACACACACCACACACACACACACGGAGAAGATCAAACAGGCACGCTAAAGATTCCATAATTCATGTCAGCATTCGGTGGGTTACAGAACCACCAACACACACACCCAGCATAATTACAGTCCCGAAGTCGGAATGCGGCTTCCTACCTTCATGGGGGGCAAAAAACGGTCGCATACGCAAAGCCTCAAGACTGGCGTACCTTGAAGCTGTAGCCGAGGAGGTAAAGGATAGGTAAAGGTAAAGGAGTCCCATAACCTATAAGGTCGTAGGGGAGCGAGGCGTCAGAGACCTCACTTCTCTAGGGCCAGCATATTGAGGGCGGCGCCCATCTCCTCTCCCTCGCTGCTTTATCTTCCCTGACCCTAAAGAGGGCAGGTACCCATTTACAGCTGGGTGAACTGGGGGAACTGTACTGAAGCCAAGGCGCGCAAACGGTCACCCATCCAACTGGTAACCACGCTCGACGCTGCTTAACTTGGCTGGGGGAAAGTGAGTGCTCCGACCACTGAGCTATCCCGTCCCCTAGCCGAGGAACGAAATTAAAAAAACAACCAATCTTCAATCATCTCCGAAGTTGGGATGCGGCTACCTTTAATGGGGAGTTTAAAACGGTGGCAGACGCAGAATGTCACCATTGATGAGCCTCGGAACTCTAGCCCAGGAACAAACAAAAATAATAAATCTGTAATTGTCCTTACTTTTGTATGAAGAAAGGAAAAGAAGTATTTTTTCAGCAAAAGTTTTCTTGGAAAAAGTCCAAATTTACGGAGATGTTAACTTTCCTTTGATTTTGTGGAAAAATAAGTGTTTACTTACTCATTCGTTCATTTTTATTTTCATGATGATTGTGAAAGCGTTTTGAATGTTATCAGGATATTAGTTTTAAATTTCTCTCTCCTCTCTCTCTCTCTCTCTCCTCTCTCTCTCTCTCTCTCTCTCTCTCTCTCCTCTCTCTCTCATCTCTCTCTCTCTCCCTTATATCTATTGTTCTAGTGTTCAGGATGCCAAAATATTAGGTCCCTGTTGATCCCCTCAACTATATTGCTTTATTGACAAGTTTAATGACTACCCGATGAAAGAATGGTTGTGTTATTTTTCATATCTGCACATAATATAAACTGCAACACGTATTGTCAAATAGAACTTAAACCTGTTGAAATTACAAATTACACGTATATATTTGTATCCACCACAAAACACTTCAGACTTTTACAAGAAAAACCCCCCACACCTCAACGTCATGTGTTATTTTCTAGATTTGTAAAGAAAATTGATAGCACTTTGATACGTGCTCAAACGTTATGAGTGTGATCTTGATCGTAATTACAGTTAAACAATAATCTAATAAACACGTGTATGGAAACTCCCCTTATTCTGAAAAACAAACAAACCCAAATCCGCAGACAAAGCGTGGGTATTTCGTTATGTTAGCTTCCGTATCTGCATTTAAATAATTGATCTGATCCTAAAGCAAATCTATTTCAATTTTCGTATTTTAAACAAACGAGGGAATAAGTACAACCTGGTTAACTGAACCTGCAGGAAAGTCATTTTGCTTTGTCCGACAGTGTCATGAGCATATTCCCCATAGTAAAGGACTGATATGTAGGTTTTCATTGAGATACGGACTGATTGAATTGGTTGAACGATTCTTTAAGCGGGTGACAGATTGGTTGGCTTTTTATTTGTTTGTTTATTTGATTTATATATCAATCGATTTATACGTTGATTAAATGACTGATTGATTTATTGATTGATTGTGTGAGTGAGTGAGCGGGTGAGTCTCTGTGAGAGTGAGTGAGTGATTAGTTGTCTGATCAATCGATTAAACGTATATACAATTGACCAACTGAATGAGTAAATGGGTGAGCCAGTGTGCCAACAGACGGAGTGAGGAAGTGAAAACAGAACAGGGGCCACAGGACGGAGGCAGACCAGAGGACAGGGAAGAGCGGCTGACAGACCTGGGAGTAGTGGAGGGCAGGCGGCGACAGCTTGCCGCTGCACATGAGGGCAGGGTGGTAGCGGGACATGGGCACCAGCAGCCCCAGGTTGATGTCCCCCAGCTTGACGAACCTGTGCACGGGCAGCCCGGGGATGAGGAAGCCCGCCCTGACCCCTGTGCCCATGCAGAGGGCCATGCACACCCCCACTGTCAGCACGACCACCTGCTGCAGGGGGCATGGCTGCAACACTGTCTTCAGCAACAAGCTGTTGCTGCTGCTGCTGCTGCTGCTGCTGCTGCTGCATCTATAACTTCCCATCTCCAGCTAGGTTTCTGTCTGTTTTCCTTTCAGACTTTTTTTTGTTTGTAGTCACTTGTCTCTGTGGACGCGAAATTTATGATTCATTGCAGAGTTTGTTATTCATTGCTGAAAACGTTTTCTTCAGTTTTTCATGTTTTTTCCCCCCAGTAGATTCTATCATCTTAAGCATTCTTGCTGCCTGAATATGATGGAAGGTACATTACGTGCTGTTTACAGTACACAAAAAACTTCATTGATAATTCTTAGCATCAGTTTTCTTGAAATAAAAATAACCTCAGCAAAATTATGACAAGTCCAACTGAACTAGATAAATCTGCGTATCTAACAAATAATTCAACAATTGTACAAAAAACAAAACAAAGCACACACACAAAAAACAGGTTTTGAAAAGCTCCCCGACTAGTTTTTCAGGAATTGCAGATTGACTCTTGTGTTATTTTCTGACGTCAGTTAAACTTTCTTTTGATAGCGGTCGATTAAATTCATCATCGTCGTTTTCTTCCTCATCATCCGCACTGGAACTCTTTTAAGCATCTTTTTTAAAAGATGAAAGCTATAGCAGCAGAAGATAATGGTTTTCTAATTTTTATTTTCGTGTTTGAGACTTTCTCTTGATTTTCAACATTTAAAAAAACAAAAACATCAATAAGAAAACAACATATTTTCTTCCGTCTTTTGACTGAATATCATTCCATTGACATCTCAGTACACAGAAAACACCCCATCGTAATGTCAGTATTGAATGTTTTCAATGTTCACCGCGGTTTGTGTGTGCTACGTGTAGTCACTCTACACAGAACCCATCATCCTCCTCCTCCACACTGTATCCGACACTCTCCTTTGTTGTCCAGCCCCCTCTTTGTGGACAACAGTCCTGGAAAACCTCAGGCAAAGCTTCAGACACCGCCACTGTCAGCAGCTGTTGGTGATGATCACTTGATACATGTCCCCGCTGACTTGCAGACACTACAGCAAAGCACTGGCAGCTTCCAGCAAAGGAGCATCAAGACTGAGGTACTGTGTCTGACTTTTGGTTAACACTTCTGTATACGTCATGTTCAGCCATCCCTTACCTCCATGACGATAACCACCACTACCACTACCGCTGCCGCCGCCGCAGCGTTTCCTTTTATGGCACACGTGTGACGTCAAAAAGTCTGAATACTAGTGTTTGCTAGGGGGAAAAAAAAAGAAAGATAACATTGTCATTACTGCAAAAGCAACTACATACTCAGATCATTAATGTCTTGACTTGGGTCAACCTCACTTTTTAGGAAAAAAAAAATGTTGACAGTATTATGTTCAGTGCTTTACTTCGCATAGACAAAACAACTATCTGAATCATCGCGAAAAAAAAAGAAAGTTAAAAAAACAACTAACAAACAGCTCCACCCCCCCCCCCCCCCCCCCCCCCGCCCCGCCAAACAACGACCTTTGCGAAAAAGGTCGTTACATTTTAGGTATTGATCAGTATGGTTATGAGACAACGATGTAAATTTGGCAATGCTTGTGTACAGCGAGAGAAACAAAGAAAGAAAGAGAAAAACAAAACAAACAAACAAACAAAACAACCAGGAAGACGTCGTCAGACGAAAGCGGTATTCTTCAAATCAGTCAATAAAGGAGGTACTTGATGCTTGTACATATTCTGGCTTCCATTACTCAGAATAAACTTTTCATAGGCCTCTAGCGCTCCACGTCGATGATCAGAGATGTGTGGAAAAACACAACAACAACACCCCAGCACATTGATTCTGTTCTGCAAGGAGTGGCCTCGATTTTGTTCCCAAGTAAAACTGCAGATCCCAGTGTCGTTGTTTCTTTCCTGAAAATAAATGAAGAGGAGTAGGCACACGTGCACGTTTTTATTTCATTTTATTTATATATTTTTTAAAAATTGTATTTTATTTCATTCTTTTATATCGAGGATAATGGAATAAGCACTTAAGTGCTTTTTTACATCCAGTCCCCGTGTGTATGCGGTTTTGTAAATTCTGTCATCTGTTCCCACCGGCACACAATGGCGTACTCTTACGAAAAGCGGAACAGGATTTAACATGTGTGCAAGATGTTCTGCTTGCGTTCACACACGGGGCCTCGGTTTATAGTGTCATCTGAAGGATGCGTGCACGTGTGTATTACCATATCATCATCATTATCATCATCGTTGTTGTTGTTGTCGTCGTCGTTATCATCATCATCATCATCATCATCATCATCATCATCATCATCATCATCATCATCATCGACTGTTGTTACAGCGGCTGTTACTGTTGTATGTGGAGATGGTGGTGATAGTGGAGGTCATTTCTGTGGTCGTGGGTTTATTATTGACCACTTAGCTACTAACTTTAAGTATGCCATTTAAAACAATTTGTTGCGAAAATCAATTAGCCGCTTTCATTTAAAAAAAAGACTTCTTTTTTAAAAAAAACAGGAAGCATCTTTACTTTTATCCGTTACATCAAAAAAATCGCTCGGCAGACCTAAAGACCCAGCTATGCTGGCATACTATAACTATTTAAACCTTCCTTGCTTCCTCCCTCCTCCGCCATCTACCCCTCCCCCCCCCCCCCCTGCCCCCCCCCCCCCCCCCCCCCCCCCCCCCCGCTATTCGTTTATCGTCTGGAGACGAAGGGCGTGGTTACTTCCCGGGCTCCGTGTCGTCACTACGTCACTCTGCTGGGGCTTGTGGCTTGACCTTTCTTTCGGCTAATGACAGCACAATGCGTGTGTACTCGTGCTCTTCAAGTGCGCAGTCAGTGTGCTTGTTGACGTCAATGTCTCCTTCTTCTTCTTCGAATACTCACACCGCAACTCATTGCTGTGAAGGCAAATGCTTCGCGCTGCCGTTAAGCGCCTGTCAAGTCAGGCCCAGCGCATCCGATTTCAGCCCCGGGAGAGAATTGTTATATTTCAAGTTGTTTTTTTTCCTGGAAAGAAAAAAAGGGAAGAGGATGGACCAAGGTGGCAGAAAATAGACAAGAAAGAGGAGACAGGAAGAAAAGGAACAAGGCAGAAACAAAGAGAGGGACGGGAAAAAAAGAGGGAATTCCTAGCACAGAATTTCCAGAAGGTGGGGATGCTATTTATCATTCCGAGAGGGGGGATTCCGCGGGGGGGGGGGGGGGGGGGGGGGGGGAGCTTATTGAGATTGAGTTTGACACTGACCTGCCGAAATCTCACCAAATAAAGCTAGGCGGGCTATCAAGAGCGCACACTACATGTTCAGTAATGCATTCAGTACAGAAAGAAAGTAACTGTACAAGATGGCTTTTCAAACCACTGAAGCTCAAGCCCACTTTATCGTCTAATTTGGTATCGAAATGTGGGGATCAGACACTGAACATAGAATAGGAAAACGACATCTGTTTGCCCTGACGCAGTTTGGACACGTTGAGAGACTAGCACCCTGTAACTTGCTCTTCCGTGAACTGGGGAGATTCCCAATTTATTTAGATTTCGACATGGTTTGGATAAATACTAGCCTAAACAGGAATATATGAACAATGACAGGTCAGTAAGAAAGAAAACATGTTTTTTTTCTATGGGTCCTCGGTTTGAGCTCCGAGGTTCACCAATGGTGAGATTTTTGTGTATGCGACCGTTTTAGTCTATGATGTGGCTGTGGTCTTAGGAAAAAGATTTTCTCTCTGTCTGTTTTGTTGTCTGTCTGTCTGTCTGTCTGTCTGTCTGTCTGTCTGTCTGTCTGTCTCTCTCTCTCTCTCTCTCTCTCCTCCCCTCTCTCTCTCTCTCTCTCTCTTTCTCTCTCTGATTTAGATGTTAGGTGTAAGCCAGACAGGATAATTATCAAGAGTAAGGGATAGATTGTCTGAGTTGGGTTTTGGTTAAGTTTGGTTGCAGCAGGGGGTAGGGGAACACACGGATTGATCAGGACATTTTCAACCAGACTGATAGACTGCAGGCAGATAGCAGGAATGGTCAGCTCACATTTAGGACAGTAATCTTTCGATTTTTATAGACACTTAACATAGCATAGTTTTCCGATGTAGTTATCGATAAGAATGAACAGGCAATTAAGATATGTAATGACTGAAATTCAGATTTGGGATTTACTACATTCTTTCTCATTATTATTGTCTCGGAAAACACGATCCTTGTGATTTACTCCTAATGCAATGGTGCTGCAAAAACTCAGACGCAAAATCTCAACATTGGTGAACCTCGGATCTCTAGCCATGGAATGACAACAAAACCCCCAACCATAAAAAACCAAATCCAACACCAAAAATAAAACAGAACAACAACAAAACTATTTGCCTGCAAAATCAAGGGAGTGAATACATCAGATAAATCTCCTTTGGATGACAAAGGCGTAAACGTTTTTATGCATTGACAAGATCATTTGCTTAAAGAAAAGCCGAAAGTATTTTTGTATGCTAGGTTGATTGGACTTTTTGTTGTTCTTTTATCAAAGGAAAAAGTGACGTCTTTCATGAACAAAGAGAAAAATTTGTTTTTTGAACTTCATTAACACGAAAAACCAGGGAATCTGTATTGGATGTCATGCATTGCTTTATCATTTTAAATCCTTTAAACTGTCTCTACCTGCATAGTATAATTTAGCGCTTTTTCAAGCTGAGAGCAGATTTTCCCCCTCTGACTATTTTTCGGTATTTTTATGGTTACAATTTTCTTTCATTAGGCCTGGATTGGGTTTTTATTCATGTTTAAAGTAATAAATTCTAAATTGTAGCTCTAAGAGGAATTATTGGGTATTTCTCCATAAACTTCCTTTTTAACGATATTTTTTAATTGTGTGAATGACTGTGGTTTCATGTTTCTCAGCTTAGTGAATACTCATCTGCCCCAACAGCTCGTATTGATATTGCCACGTAGTGAAGCCGAACAGGCTTTAAAAGTTGATTTATCAAACACATCGCCCCTGGCAAATAACTAGGAAATGTTGGGCGAATGTTAAAGGGAAATCATTGTACAGTGTATGTGATCAGTGTGGACAAAAACGTTCTCTCCCTTGCGATTTTTGATCTTGTTGACTCTCTCTGTGTCTCTCTCTGTGTCTCTCTCTGTCTCTCTCTCTGTCTCTCTTTCTCTCTCTCTTCTGATCTGGCTGACTCTCTCTCTCTCTCTCTCTCTCTCTCTCTCTCTCTCTCTCTCTCTCTCTCTCTCTCTCTCTTATTCATTATCCTCGTAATAAAAGAATTTGTTATTGTGTGTGTGTGTGTGTGTGTGTGTGTGTGTGTTTGCGTGAGTGTGTGTGTGTATGTGTGTGCGCGTGCGTGCGTGCTTGCGCCCGTATGTGTGTAGGTGTCAGTGTGTAGTGTGGGTGGATGTATGCATACATTAATGATGTTTAAAGTAGACACCAGTTTCACTCTGCTTCTCCCCCCCCCCCCCCTTCCCTTTTTTCTTATCATTGCTTGGTCATTTTGTTCCAGTTGTACATTAGAGACTTGAACAAAGTGCGCTCAAGCGTGTTCGGAACACTGCAGCAAATAATTAAACTAACTGTGCAGATGGTCAGGGTTTTGTTTTTTATCGTCTTGTATGAAACGGAACAAAAGTTAGCAATTTGGATTTTCTTTTTTACTCCTCATTCTTTTCCTCTTTCCTGAACTTCAAAACTAATCACCGGGGCATAGCACTGAAGAGCTGTTCAGCATATTTCTCCAGTTATGTCTGTCATGTACCAAAGCCTGAGTCTCTGCAAGTGAAAGAATTTCTGATTTGGATCCCTCACTGCTGATGATAGATTCTATACAGCTTAACTACTTCTGTGTAAAGCGCTCAGACAGCAAGTGTTGTCGGTCATATATCAGTGAAAATGCGTTGCACTGCCGTTAAGCGCCTGCCAAGTTAGGCCCAGCGCATCCGACTTCGGCATGGGAGAAATATGTTATGTTTTAGGTCTTTCGGGCAGAAAACTGGACAAAGAAGCCAGAGAATAGTCAAAAAGGATGTGACAGAAAGAAAAGGAACAAGGCAGAAAGAAAGAGAGGGATAGAACAGAAGGAATTCCTAGCACAGAATTTCCAGAAGGTGGGGATGCTATTTAAACTGACGGCATCCCCAAAAGCGGAGGGAGGGGGAGGGGGAGGAGTGTAGGTGAACTACTAATTAGTTCTTAGCTTCTGCCCTTGTTGGCAGTGAGGCTGAAGGTGTGGGGGCCATCAGGTTGACGGCCTGGGCGCTGATTTGGTTTCTGTGTGTCCACTCTTTCCGCAAGCTTGGCGAGGTGGTCACTGCTGCCAGAGGCCTTTCATGCTGTCTGTGAAGCAAAGCAAGTGTGTGGATTGTTCTGCTAGTGCTAGCTGCTGGAATCATCCTCACTTTCCTCAGCTATGGCGCTTTTTATTTTTTTTTCCAAGAACATGTTATAAAAGGTAGAAGACAGAAACCTTCCATGTTTGTCTGGCCCAAAACTGCTGTATTTTCCTTTCGACTTTATCTATCAGGTGTCCTGTATGAAGCGTTGCGGAATGTATAGACTATATAACGTGGGTACTAGTAGCACCAGCCCTGAAATAGCCTCTGTGGTCGGCGGGGCCATAAACAATACGACTGGACACACACACACACACACACACACACACACACACACACACCTGCTCAGTCTAGTATTGTCGGATTTTGTGCATCCCCCATGTTTGGTTTGTTTTTTCCTTTCCTGGCAATACAATTCTTGAAATTTGGACAAGTCGTGCATGGTAACATTCACACCAGCAAGAAAAACTAAGAGATCTGATGTGACTGAGACTGGAAGTCAGAACATACTAAAACATGAATGGGGCCTCATTTTCATGCGGGTCCAGACCACGTAAAAGGACTGTCCTCTTTCCTCTGTTCTTGCAGTTAGAGAAGGACCGGCACTGGAGTTCAGATCGATGTGTGCAGCTGTAAACTAGGTCCCCGACAGCTTTGTGGGGCCGGCTGAATGACAGCTCTGAGTTATTTCCTCCGCAAGTACTCTCCCTTCCTCTAGCGTTGCACAACAAACAGTACGAAGCCTTCGATCTACTGTAAACATAGAGTCGTAAGGGTCTTTCGTGTGTGTGTGTGTTAGTGTGTGTGTGTGTGTGTGTGTGTGTGTGTGTGTGTGTGTGTGTGTGTGTGTGTGTGTGTGTGTGTGTGTGTTGGTGTGTTGTGTTGTGTGTGTGTGTGTGTTGTGTGTGTGTGTGAGTGTGTGTGTGTGTGTGTGTGGTGTGTGTGTGGTGTGTGTGTTGAGTGTGTGTGTTTTGTGTTGTGTTGTTGTGTGTGTGGTGTGTTGATGTGTGTGTGTTTGTAGTGTGTGTGCGCGCGCGTGTGTGTGTGTGTGTGTATGTTTTAATTTAACGTCTTTACACATGAAGTGATATCAGACAAAATAATGAGAGAGAGAGTATGTGTGTGTATCCGTGTGTGCGTGTGTGTGTGTGTTCCCGTGTGTGCGTGTGTGTGTATTTGTTCGAGTGTGTGTGTGTGTGTGTGTGTGCGTGTGTGCTGTGTGTGCGAGTGTGTGTGTCTTATTTACTACTTTATCTATTTTAATATTTTATTTCGAGGATTATGGAATAAGCATTTATGTGCTTTTTTTTTTTTTACACCTGGTCTCCGTGTACATGCGGTTTTGTAGATTTTGTCAAACTACTCTTCCGAAAGTTTGAACGTGTGTACAAGATGTTCTGCGTGTGTTCACACGGGACCTTGGGATATAGTTTCATCCGTGTGTGTGTGTGTGTGTGGTTGTGTGTGTGTGTGTGTGCGCGCGCCCGTGTGTGTGTATGTGTGTGTTAGTGTGGGCGTGGAAGTGGGTGTAGGTATGTGCCTATATTTTTAGCAGGGAGTTCCTGGTGTGCCCAAAGCATTTCAAATTATTATTCATAATCAAAGCGACAAAAATACACAGAGATTTCGAACAGCTTTTTACCACCAAAATACCTTGACATTTTTGGAAACCAGACTGTATTGAGACTGGGAAAGGCGAGGCGGCCCGCTAGTCATTACTGAGAGAGAGAGAGAGAGAGAGAAGAAGAGACCAGTAAGATGAGAGAGAGAGAGAGAGAATGGCATGTACTCGTGACAGATAGCCGTTAAAAGGGAGCCGCGAGTGACAGGCAAGCAAGAGAGGCAGAGATGATTGCAGATGAGAGGAGGCTTAAAATGGCAGACTAGGTGAAAGAAAATCGAAGAAAAAAAAATGCTCCTCATAGTTTAGTTCAGCGGAGGTGTGTTGCTTAGATGATGTATAAAAAAAACAAGCATGGAAGATAGATAGTAGGTTTTATGTCGGGAACGATGACTACAGAACGGCGTTGAAGACATGGTATGTTTCATATCCAGAACGTTCCGGGTTCAATACCAAGCCTGACCCTTTCCTCCTTCTAGGTGGACGGGGAAATCGAACTCAATGTCAAGTCTTTCGGATGAACCAGTCGAACCCGCTCGCTTGCGAGTTAATTTTGTACACGTCAAAAGAACCCACGACAGTTCAAAATCGGTAAGAGCAGGTCCGGGAGGTACGTACCTTCAAAGTGTCGTGGTAAAAATAGTAGGTCCAATGCCCTGTTATATCCTCGCAGTCGGAGTGCATCTACCTTACTGTTGGGGGAAACAACTGTCGCATACGCAACAATGTCACCATTGGTGAACCTCGAAGCTTTCTAGACGAGGAACAAAAAACCAAAAAAGTAACGACAACGTAAGCTGCATATGCCAATACTTGGTATGATCCAAATCAATGGTTTTCTCTGTAATGAGTATCTTCAAATGTTAAGCATAGTGAGCATTAAAGACACACGCCAAGTTTCGTTTTGAAAAGTTAAAAACGAACAAACAAACAAAAAAATCTGAACTTATTAGCTGTGCTTGGATATAGACTGAGGCTATGGGTGCACATCTCGCCTTTGATATGTAACCTAAGAATGTTGACAAAAGAAGAGAAACGAGGACAGTGGAAGTCAAAGAATTTTAGAATTTGAATCAAAGCAAATCAAACCAACCAGCCAACCAACTAATAAATCCACAGTTAACCAACGAAACCAAGAAAACCTCAACAAAATAAGGAAACAGACGAATACACGAACAAAAGTACGAAAGAAAGAAAGAAAACAAGCAAAAACCAACCAACCAAACAAAAGATCGTGTTTAAAATACCCATCTAAAAATTGCTATAATCCTCCCTTCTTCGGTTTGTTTGTTTGTTGTTTGCTTGGTTTCTTTAAAAAAAAAAAAAGAAGAAATACCTCATTAAGCCGTAAGTCTTCGGTTCATGACCTTCCAAGTTAAAACACAGGAAAGACAATTGGCTCCGTTTGGAGTATAAATGCTCTTATCAACTAGAGCATGAAACAGCTTTACTTATATTATTATTTTTTTAAATGTCGGATCGTTTCATTGGTCATATTATTTCCCGCCAACAATGCCAAAAGGTCTAGCCGCCATATGACTGTTACCCCACTTCTGTACTGAAAGAATTTCTCTCTGAAGAGGCGGTGAATGTGCACATCACCATTCTCAGCACTTTGAATATCTGAGCTAAAATTGTCATTTTTTCTTTTTTGCTACACGGCTTGATGATGTTGAAAAGAAACCAGTGCACTAATAGTCTTTTTACTGTCTATTCTCTGTCTTTCTTGTCATTTTATTCTTTTTGTTGGTTTCTTTTAAATGACAATTTCCCAATAGTACTCCAGAGTTCTTTTTCATTGAGACAGTGTGTGTGTGTGTGTGTGTGTTAGGGTAGTCGTGGAAGTGGAGGAACGCATGTGTCTGTATTGTTTTTATAAGAGAGTTCCTGGTCTGCCAAACACGTTTCAAAATTATTCTTCATAATCAAAGTGACAAAAATAAACATGTTTTAAACAGTAAACAAGAATTAAAAAAACAAGCCACCCTGGCATTATATTTTTCCAAAAGACATTTTAACCACGTCTAATTTTGGTATATTCATACGTGTATATCAAGAGAAAAAAAAAAGGTGGAGAAAAAGTACAGAGTTCATCTAACGGTATACATTATAATTATATATGACTTGTTTCTGAGTACAAAATCTGAACGACTTTTTTAGGGTACCTTTAGATAACCCCACTGAGAAAAGAAAACAACAGACTTATCTAAAGTTAGACACATGCCGTAAAACTAGCTGTCCAAAAACAGTCCGCGGAACTAAAATAGCTTACTAACGAGTTAATGTACTGCATACCTAGAGTCAAGTCTTGAAAAGAGTTCTGATAACAAAACAAAAATCATTAGACTTTCGTGGGTGCTTAAGTCTGCATTAAGGATTACGCAAATATTGTCTGTTTTGCTAAAAAAAAAAATCAAAGTTGAATATTCTGCAAGAAAGCCTTTGAGAGAGAGAGAGAGAGAGAGAGAGAGAGAGAGAGAGAGAGAAGAGAGGAGAGAGAGAGAGAGAGAGAGAGAGAGAGAAGAGAGAGAGAGGAGAGAGAGAGAGAGAGAGAGGAGAGAGATGAACGAGAGAGAGAGAGAGAGAGAGAGAGAGAGAGAGAGAGAGAGAGAGAGAGAGAGAGAGAGAGAGAGAATGAGAGAGAGAGAGAGAGAGAGAGAGAGAAGAGAGAGAGAGGAGAGAGAAGAGAGAGAGAGAGAGAGAGAGAGAGAGAGAGAGAGAGAGAGAGAGCTGGTCGGCGAAGTCCAATGGAAGACGGACGGATTGTCTGTCAGAAACTTCTCAGCGTTTCGATCTCTTGTCAGGGTGGGTAGGCCACGTCTGCGTTCATGTTGGCATCGCGATCTGCTTTGAGACATTACGAACGGAGACAACCAGCAGCAGCAGCAGCAGCAGCAGCAGCAGCAGTTAAAGCAGATGAAACAAGACCGGGTCTCTTTTAAACAGCTAACGTTTTCAGCCAGTTAAAGAGTTGGTTTTTTTTCTTTCTTTCAGTGTCTTGCTGAAGCCGAAATAATTATAGAGTTTGAAGATTTCATCTGAATCCCATTTGTTATCTATTTATTTATTTATTCTCTATTACGTCAAAGAAGCCCATACACGGCATTAACCAGTGCATCGGCTATAGTCCCAAACACAGTTTGTTAAAAACCAGCGGCTAGAGCAATTTTACACAGGTATGAGTATGT
>CM054135.1:71209033-71221533 GCA_028751875.1 Rapana venosa
CACGTTAAAACCCGTTCCGCTTTTCGAAAGACTGGGTCATTGTGTGCTGGTGGGAATGGATGACAACATTTACAAAACTGCATACACATGGGGACTAGAAGTAAAAAAACAACAACAACCAAAAACACATGAGTATGTATTCCATTATCCTCTAAATAAAAGAATTAAATAAAAAAAAGATAACCCTAAGGCTGGGATAGTCATGGGGAAGCAGATGCCAAACGGATCATCTGTCAGCCTACACGTATGTCACTAGTGGTTTTAGGAGGCGTCAGGTTCAGCCCACCTGTTCGGATTAGGTCCTGGTCTTTCTCAACTTGGCCACTAGTATAGCATCCTTCAGCTAATCAACGCTCAGTTAGAAGCTCAATGTCATTCATGTTATGTGGGCGAGTGTGTGTGTGCCTTGTGTGTGTGTGCCGTGTGTGTGTGTGTGTGCCTTGGTGTGTGTGTGTGTGTGTGTGTGTGTGTGTGTGTGTGTGTGTGCCGTGTGTGTGTGCGCTTTGTGTGTGTGTGTGTGTGTGTGTGTGTGTGTGCCTTGTGTGTGTGTGTGTGCCTTGTGTGTGCTGTGTGCCTTGTGTGTGCCTTGTGTGTGTGTGTGTGCCTTGTGTGTGTGCCTGTGTGCCTGTGTGTGTGTGTGCCTTGTGTGTGTTGTGTGCTTGTGTGTGCCTTGTGGTGTGTGTGTGTGCCTTTTGTGTGTGTGCCTTGTGTGTGTGTGTGCCTTGTGTGTGTGTGATTGAAGTCACACGACTCGCAACGATCTTCACTGTACACAGCTTTTCATTTAGCAGTTCGTCCTGTTCACACTGAGAGGTTTTAAATGAACAGGTTTGACTAGTCCATCTGAACCCCTAGGTTGGAAAGGATCGTGTGTCAGTAAGTTTACAAACGGCCTACCTACCTGCCTGCCCACCTGCCTACCTGCCTGCATTTCTGCCTGCCTGCCTGCCTACCTGCCTGCATTTCTGCCTGCCTGCCTGCCTACCTGCCTGCATTTCTGCCTGCCTGCCTGCCTACCTGCCTGCCTTTCTGCTTGCCTTTTGGCTTTCCTTTCTGCTTGCCTGCCTGCCTGCACACTGAAGAAGCTGACAGAGAGGACGTCCAAAGGGCTTCCTGATCTGTCCCCAGATAACACGGGTCGTTACTCTACCTTACTCCATCGGCTTACAGCGCCACCTGCCTCTTGACATGGCCCTGGCAGTCCTGCTATGGCCTCCGGGGTCGGCGGAGCGCTAAACGTCCTGACGGGATTGACTGGCAGCACCTGGCCCGCCTGCCTGCCTCTTTCCAGCGCCCTGTCCAAACACTGTGTGTCCACACTCCACAAAACAGCCACGCAGAGTGCTACAGGTCTGCTAGGGTCAATCAACACTGTATATACACACTCCACAAAACAACCATGCAGAGAGCTACATGTCTACTAGTGTCAATCAACACTGTATATACACACTCCACAAAACAGCCACGTAGAGAGCTACAGGTCTAGGGTCAATAAACACTCTATATACACACTCCACAAAACAGCCACGCAGAGTGCTACAGGTCTAGGGTCAATCAACACTGTATATACACACTCCACGAAGAAGACATGCAGAGTTGCTTGCTTAGGGTCAATCAACACTGTACACAATCCACAAAGGAAACATGCAGAGAACTGCTAGAGTATGGTCAATGACACAGTGTTGTGGGACACCTCCCCTCCCCCCCCCCCCCCCCTCCCCTCTTGTTTGAAACAGATGTTTATTCAGGAAGGAAACAGGTCGTATACAAATCTACCAGGAGCAGCAAGAAGGTAACAGCTCCTATTGTGTGCTCCGACATCAAACAAAACGAGGTGATGGATGGTGGATGGTATAGCCCCTTAAATCGGATAGCTCCGCTGTGACTCTAAAACAGCCAAACCAAAGAAAAAAAGCAAAACGCAATCTGTGATTTGGCAGCTGGAAAACATAATCATCATCACAACAAAACGATCTTTTTGAAACAATTGTAATTGATGAATTAAAGACATCTTTTTTTCCCTCGCTGCTTTTACACTTCTCTTCCCTTTAAACTAATTCTAACCCCACCTCCCTCTCCTACCTTGTCAAAATTATAGAATTCGATCTGATTACAGCAGTATTTTAGCAAAACAACCCCCTTGAAAATGGCTCTGATTTAAGCTGACATAGTGTATTTCTATTTCTCACCAACGGGGTAAAATGTGATCAGAAATCTACCTGATATCAGGATGCAGGATTACAGCATCACCCCAAAGACTGGGGGTGGTAATACTATAGTCTTGTCCTTAGAGCGTTGCGCTCGTGATCTGAGGGCCCAGGATCAAGCCACCACCGAGGGGCCCGTTTTGGGGGATTTTTCCTCTGGAGTTAACATCAGTACCGACTCCATTCCCTCGAAAATCCTTCGGGTGAGACTATAAACCGAGGTTCCGTGTGCGAACACACGCAGAACATCTTGCGCACACGTTAAAAACCCGTTCCGCCTTTCGTAAAAGAAGGCCATTTCATGCCGTTAGAAACAGATGACAGCATTTCAAAGCCGACTGCACACAGGTGTCGTGCTTAGACATCATCCTCGAAGTCGGAATGTGGCTACCTTAATGGTGGGTGAAAACGGTCGCATGCGCAAAACCTCACCGTAGGTAAACATCGAAACTCCCGCTGAGAAACGAACACAAACATCAGAAAGTCTAGCACCCAGACCACCACTCAAGGCCCAGATCTAGTGGGTGGGGTAGAATTTAATTCTCCATCCACAGGGCCAGTGTGTAGCCATTTACATTTTCTTCCATCCAAAGAAAGGGTTTACTGCATTTTATGTGTCAATACTTCGAGAAGTAAAGCTGTACGCTGAATAAACAAAAGGTATCATTGATAATAATAATAATAATTTGAATTTATAGAGCGCTATATCTTGCAATTACAGATCATTAGTCTACATGAAAAGCGACACCAGTTCACATGCTGCAAGATCCAGTAAGCGTGAAAACCTTTGTTCCAACCTGACAACCCAAACAACGCCGCTGATGTTGACGAATAGAGTTATTATTATTATCTTCATTAAATCAGAGAATTTCATGTATTACACAGCCTAAGTCCCAAGTTTCTGTTTTTTTTTAAATTGAAATTTTGACACTATAAAAGTACCATAGCAATTTTCTCCCCCCCCCCCCACCCCCTCCCAATTTTCCCTGGCATAATTCTGACACAATCCTGGCAGGCATGATGTATGTGTGTGTGTGTTTGTGTTTGGTGATGTGGACACTTGAGGATATACCAGGCTTCACTTGAGAGCAGCTTTCCGCCTCCATAACCCTCTTACCTAAACAGGCGGGACGAGGGGAATACTGACCGAGACTTTCCCTCCCCCTCCCCCGAGAGAAATAAATCTGTCAGGTGGCAGGATCAGGAGCGTGGGCTGGAATCAAGAGTTCGCTATCCACTCTGTCCGTTGAGGTAGGCTGCCCTGGCCACTACACAGTCTGTCACGTGAAAACGACAGGCTCCCACATCCTTCCTCCTAGTGTCCCGTTGTCAGAATCAGCAGCTTCTGGTCAAGTCAAGTCAAGTCCAGTTCAGTCAGATCAGGTCAGGTGTGGTGTGGCAGGTCAGCTGAGGTCAGGTGTGGCAGGTCAGGTGAGGTCAGGACAGGTCAGGTGCAGTCAGGACAGGACCATTTCAGTCAAATCAAGTCGAGTCATCAATTCAAGTCAAAAAAACTATTGTCATCATCCCATGATGGGCAATCACACAGCGTACAACACTGACAGACACGACACGCGATTTTGGTAAAAATGATAAGCTAGGGGGGGGGGGAAGCATGAATTAACAGCGATTGATATTTGATTGAACATTCCAAGAGAATTTGAAAATCAAAACCACACAAGATTCAAGATTCAAGATTTAATTCCTTTCACCCCTTTTGGGGTATGGAGGAGTACAAACAAACACACACACACACACACACACACACACACACACACACACACACACACACACACACACACACACACACACACACACACACACACACACACACACACACACACACACACACACACACACACACACACACACACACACACACACACACACACACACACACAAAATCAATGAACACAGACATAATCATCTACTAACATTTCCGAGACCAAGAAATAATCTTTACAAAACAAGCTTCTTGTACTCAGGTAGTGACTTATGGAACAAGCTCCCAAAACGCTTAAAATGTATCAAAAACAAAAATCAGTTCAAGGCACAGCTAAAAAGCCATTTAATGCATGAATGCCTAGGAATTGACTAATAATGCAAATCAACCATGATTAATACGGCAAAATAAACCATACTTACATTTACCAGCACTAATGGTATTCCCTACAACAACAAAAATTCAAGTATATCTTACTGTGACTAGAAATTCTACAGTCACACACTGTATATGTGTGGAGGGAGGGGGAGGCAGGAAAGAGGCACACTAATTATGCAAAGAAGTAAGAGAATCTATGCAAGCTAGTAAATAATCTGCAATGTTGAAACAGGTGGAAAGGAGGAAATTTTAAAAAAATCTTTTTATGGTAGACCTGATAGCTGATAGTGTGTCCTTCTCTCTCTCTCTCTCTCTCTCTCTCTCTCTCTCTCTCTCTCTCTCTCTCTCTCTCTCTCTCTCTCTCTCTCTTCTCTCTCTCTCTCTCTCTCTCTCTCTCCTTTCCTCTCCTCTCCTCTCCTCTCATTTCCTCTCCTCTCCTCATGCCCTTTGTCTTGTCTAATTCAATAGATTTTATCGTGGATGTTGTTTTTATTGCAGTTAGAGATGAGATTATTAGTACTATTATAAGCGATACTGTTTTAGTTTGATATTGTTTTAGTTTGATAGTCCAGTTGATTATGGGCTTTTGAATTCTGTATCATATAGGGGTTCTACTTGTTTGAATAATTGTTTGTTTTTTTAAAAATTATTATTTCTCTATTGATTGAAGGTGTATTTCCCCTTCCCCCTTGGTACTCCTCCCCCACCCCCATCCTTTCCAATGCTTTTCTGTTATCATCGTTATGTTATTGTCTCATGGTGATGGGGATCATTTGTTATATTGTTGTCTCATGGTGATGGGTGATTGTTGTTATAATTGTATCGCTATTATAATAATCATTATTGTAATCTTATTTGACTTCGCTTGCTTGGATAGTTATTGTGTGAATATGTCATTTTTAAAAATGCGCTAT
Organism: Rapana venosa; assembly: GCA_028751875.1. Taxonomy (NCBI): domain Eukaryota; kingdom Metazoa; phylum Mollusca; class Gastropoda; order Neogastropoda; family Muricidae; genus Rapana; species Rapana venosa. Next base: position 71,214,256 of record CM054135.1, read on the forward strand.
TTGAAAAGTATGAGCGCATAAAAAGCACACGTTTGCTGGGTGGAGGAGGAGAGGGGAGGTCATTGAAGGTAATATTTCAGTAATGACGAATGCCTAGTATTTTCTAACGTTTTATTCCTGTAGCTTTTTTATTATCTAAAGTATAAACGTGAAAAAATGGATGAAACAGTAAGTGAAGTAATTTGTGTGTCTGACGTTCTATGATTTTCTTTTTTTAATTTCTTAAAACATTTTTTATTTAAATGTGTGTGTGGACGTGAGCGCGCACGCGCTCAGTGTGCATGAGTATGTGTGTGCGTGTATAGTATATGTGGTAATTTGTATTTTCAATGTATTTCCTTATCGATTTTTCCTTTTTTATTTTTATTTTTACTGGTTTAATTTAATGGTAAAGGATGCAATAATGTAGTGTCTTAGTATAATAATTACGAAATTTGTTCTTAGATAGATGCTTGATGAAAAAAAGCAAATGCATGCTTATTCAATGTACCATCTGGAAATAAATTTTGACTTGACTTGACTTGACTTGACTTGACACACACACACACACACACACACACACACACACACACACACACACACACACACACACACACACACACACACACACACACACACACACACACACACACACACACACACACACATGTGTTCACGTGTTCATTCGTGTTCGTGTGCGTACCTTCGTGTGTGTGTGTGTGTGTGTGTGTGTGTGTGTGTGTGTGTGTGTGTGTGTGTGTGTGTGTGTGTGTGTGTGTTTTAGCAAAACGATACTCCTCCACCCCACATCCACACAACCCCCCTCTCCTAAAAGTGCCATCACTGCACTGGACGGGACTCACCCTAATTATATCATACCAATTCCGCAAGAAGTGAGAGGGAGAAAGAACACACGTACATTCCCTCCTCACCCCTCCACTCTATCAACGACACATTCCATAAACATTTTCCCAATACCTTTCCCGGGAGGAGGAAGACGAATAGAAAATATACAGGCAGGTAAGACAGAAGAAGCCGCCAAAGTGTATGAAAACCTTCGGGAGGAATGTGGACTATAATATCATAGGTAGCAAGGGAAACAAACCCTCCAGGCCAGGCTAGGCCTACCAGAGAGATAGACTGTGGACATGGGACAGCTCAGCGCGGTAGTGGGGGGCGAGCGAGGCGTGATGAAGTGTTATAGAGCTGACAGGACAGGGGAGGCAGGCGATGTGGTAAGACAGACACACAATAGAGGGGTAGGGGTGACAGGGGTGGCTAGGGGTAGGGAGAGGGTTCGGGGTGGGGGGTGGGGGGTGGGGGGGGGGGGGGGGGGGGTCGAGGTCGTGGGGGGGTAGGGATAGGGAGGGAAGGGGTATGTTGGGACTGTGGTCGTCAGGTCAAGGCTCTGACTGCTTTACTTACTGCTGGCGTCTAGTCTGTGTTTTGGGGGACGTTCAGCTAGTTCTCGTCGTCATCGTCGTCTTCTTCACCATCATCAGCATTCATTTGTATTTTTGTAGTCGTTTCTATCATCATAGTCATCGTTGGTTGTCATCATCATCATCATCATCATGATCGTGATCATCATCATCATCATCATCATCATCATCATCATCATCATCATCATCATCGTCGTCGTCGTCGTCGTCGTCGTCATCGTCGTCGTCGTCGTCGTCGTCGTCGTCGTCACTGTAGTCGACGTCATTATCATCCGCATCAACATCACAGTCATTTTTACAAAGCCGAAAAGACTCCCTTCAGATGTTAAAGCTGAATCAAACAGGTAAAAGATGTCCTCTCCCATACCAAAGTCGGATGTGCTGTGCCTGACTAGTCAGGTGTTTAACAGCAACGCAACGCATTTTCGCTCACAGGACAGATAACAATAGTTGCTGTCTGAGCGTTCGACGTCGACGACGAACGAAGAAGAAAGATACTGTAACAGAAAGGAGGGAGACTGCTTACAAATAGCAACTCTGCTCGTCTACCATCACAATGTCTCGGCCTTCAGCAGCCTACTCTAGTCAAAGTCTGTGACGTTTAGCGCATGTAGAAGAATCCATGGCAGAAGAGGGCTGTTTCTGACAATCATGTGTAGAAAAATCTCTCATAAAGTCAAGTCAAGTCAAGTCAAGTCAAATTTTTATTTCCAGATGGTACATTGAATAAGCAATGCATTTGCTTTTTTTCATCAAGCCATCTATCTAAGAACAAATTTCTTAATGATTATACTGAAATACTACATTATTGCATCCTTTACCAAAAGCAAGCAAACAAACTTAAAAGAAAGAAACGATGCCCCTGCAGACAGGGAGAAACAGTGCTATGCGTTCGTTGTGACGCGCTCTCCCGGAGAGCAGCAACGATTTCACCAAGACAGATGATCAATTATCATCATAATGATACCCATGTATAAACTTTACGTGAGACTGAATCTGCTGAATGGGACAGAAACTGCAATAATGTATGCACAACGCGTATCTGGTATCAATGCCCCTTTAGCTAGATTCAGGTCCGGCTAATTCGCTATTCTTTCTCTTTTGATTTGTTTTGTTTATTTGTGTGCTTGTTTTGGTCAGCATTCAATGAATACAGTAGAATGATTCAGAATAATCATTCAGAATCACCTTTAATCTCTACCTAAAACCAATGGCTGCATATATGAATAGACACTTGAGAACAGTCAAAGACGCACATTTTTCATCCAGTGCATACGTGTGGTCTCACGGTGTTTCCCAGGTGAGATGAGTAAAGCAGAGAGCATTATTCTGGGTAACTTCCATTGGGTTAAGCTTTAAGCTTTGGAAAGCGCAACAACAGCAATAACAACAATAATAACAACAAATTACCTCAAACGTACACCTCAGTGGTGATTCGAACTCGTACCCTCATATACCGTCAGATTACGAGTTCGAAGATTTAACCCCTGCTCTAAAATATCTCCTCGTTTTCTCCTTGCCCTGTCTTTTCAAGACAGCAATGGATAAAGAAAATGCTGCTGAATTCATCCAGGACTTCTACAAAGACCAGAACAATGTCTGAAGTCGCCATGACCAGCTGAACGCAGCTCCTGTGGTAGTAGTAGTAGTCCTCCACTGCTTACCGCTGCTGCTACTAATTAGTCGGCTCAGTACAGCACAGTACAGCAAGCGACACCCGGCAGTGGGGCTGGATGGCGTCCATCCTTTGAATCTGACCTGCATTTCCTTCTTGTGCTTTTCCCTCAAGCGTGGCGCCAGCACTTTGAAGCTGCCAGCTGTCCCGTGGCAAGGGGAGGTGAGGTGTGTTGGTCAGTGGCTATCCACAGAGACTGGCCACTGGCGTGATTAGCAGTGTCAAGGAAAGAGAGGGAGAGTCAAAGGACCGTATCGTCGGCAGACACGCTTTTGGGTGGGACATCAGGCGTGTTCTTTGGGGAAACGAACCCACGCTATCCACCACACTGCATTAACGTTTGAAAGTGTCCAGTAGTGGAGAAGATAGAAACATTTTGTTTAAAACATGGGACTAGAACTGGTTGAAATGTGAGATGTGCCTATCAGAACATGACTGTGTTACTAGATATTAATTGTGCAAAATCAGAGCGGCGTTGTTTGTCATGAAACGATCACGATGAATAGACAAAACAAAGCGAGGGGCTAAAGACAAATTTGATGTTAGACAGGACACAGTGCTAGGACTCGTCTGTCATATTTAGAGTCATCTACATAACATGGTCTCCAAGTTTCAACTTGTTGTAGGTTAGACATTCTCGCACTTGTCAACAAAAGGTGTCGGTTGTGAAACAAACGACGTTCAACAAGGAGTACATAGTCCTAAACTTCACAGCTTACTAAAGTCTTATTACCGAAAAAAAACCTTTTATTACCGACAGCTACAACAAATCACTACTACCTAACACCAGAAAAAAGTGAACTTTAATCTGTAACATCATCTGTCCTGCACGTCTAGCAGATCTTCTCTCTCTGTGTGTCAGTGTGACTTCTCTAAACATGGAGGGACAGGTGGATCGCCAGAAGGAGGAACAGACAGAAGACAGACACATGAACAGCAGCAGTGGATCAGGGTCTGTGTTCCCCTACCCAGGGCTACGTAGCCGAGTGGAGCAGCATGCACAGCGCATTGTGCGCTCCAAGGTTCGAGCCTCGCTGCGGCGTCTGCAGAGACGGCTGTGGCCCAGAAGAAGGGCTGTGGGAGAGGCCTCTGCTGGCATCAAGGTGGGTGGGCGTTGTGCTGGTGGTCAGCCTGCAAAATGCTTTGTGAAGGTTGTCATAGTTTGTTCCCTGCTTGATAAGTGCATGACAATAAATCTGAACTGAACTAAAGCGCACGTGAAGAGAGAGAGAGAGAGAGAGAGAGAGGGAGAGAGAGAGAGAGAGAGAGAGAGAGAGAGAGAGAGAGGAGAGAGAGAGAGAGAGGAGAGAGAGAGAGAGAGAGAGAGAGAGAGAGAGAAAGAGAGAGAGAGAGAGAGAGAGAGAGAAAGAGAGAGAGAGAGAGAGAGAGAGAGAAGAGAGAAGAGGAGAGAGAGAGAAGAGAGAGAGAGAGAGAGAGAGAGAGAGAGAGAGAGAGAGAGAGAGAGAGAGAAGAAAGACAGACAGACAGACAGACAGACAGACAGACAGACAGACAGACAGACAGATAGACAGAGTGGGGGAAGGGGGGGAGGGGACAAGGGAGATACAGAACTCAGGTAGAAAAGGTATGGGACATTTTGAAGCATAGGAAAGACTACCTTTCATTAGTTTAAACTATGTTCAATGTTTTATTAATGTAGAATATGAATTTCACTGATATTTGTCTTATACATCTTATATCAATTTGACTTATGCCAAAAAATGTGTGCGCGTGTTATTATTTTAGACTATTCATTTTTTAAATAGAACAGAGTGTTAATTTAATTGATATTTGTCTTATACACCATGTTATAACAATTTTGGCTTATGTCATAAAAATGCGTGCGCATGTGGGCGAATGTTTCCAATGTGTGTGTGTGTATGTGTGTGTGTGTGGGGGGATGCATGGGTTTACTGGTGCCACTTGAGTATTAGTGATTACTTTATGGGTGCTTTTTATCGGATGTTGTGTGATTGTGTGTGTGTGAGTGTGTGTGTGTGTGTGTGTGTGTGTGTGTGTGTGGTTTTTTGTGATATTATGTTTTTATGTATGGCTCGTGACCCACCGGAATGTCACTGTCTCCGAGATAGTAATTTTTTAAATTTCAATTTTGAATTTGAATTTCTGAAACCAGAAGCAGTTTTACTAAACGTTGTCATGGCTGTGATACTGGAAGCAGTTTTACTAAACGTTTTCATGGTTGTGAGAATGGAAGCAGTTTTTACTAAACGTTGTCAGGTTGTGAGAATGGAAGCAGTTTTACTAAACGTTTTCATGGTTGTGAGAATGGAAGCAGTTTTTATTAAACGTTGTCATGGTTGTGAGAATGGAAGCAGTTTTTACTAAACGTTGTCATGGTTGTGAGAATGGAAGCAGGTTTACTAAACATTTACTAAACGTTGTCATGGTTTTGAGAATGGAAGCAGTTTTACTAAACATTGTCATGGTTGTGAGAATAGAAGCAGTTTTACTAAACATTGTCATGGTTGTGAGAATGGAAGCAGTTTTACTAAACATTGTCATGATTGTGAGAATGGAAGCAGTTTTACTAAACATTGTCATGGTTGTGAGAATAGAAGCAGTTTTACTAAACATTGTCATGGTTGTGAGAATGGAAGCAGTTTTACTAAACATTGTCATGGTTTTGAGAATAGAAGCAGTTTTCTAAACATTGTCATGGTTTTGAGAATAGAAGCAGTTTTACTAAACATTGTCATGGTTGTGAGAATGGAAGCAGTTTTACTAAACATTGTCATGGTTGTGAGAATGGAAGCAGTTTTACTAGACATTGTGATGGTTGTGAGAATAGAAGCAGTTTTACTAAACATTTACTAAACATTTTCATGGTTGTGAGAATGGAAGCAGATTTACTAAACATTTACTAAACATTGTCATGGTTTTGAGAATGGAAGCAGATTGACTAAACATTGTCATGGTTGTGAGAATAGAAGCAGGTTTACTAAACATTTACTAAACATTGTCATGGTTTTGAGAATGGAAGCAGTTTTACTAAACATTGTCATGGTTGTGAGAATGGAAGCAGTTTTACTAAACTTTGTCATGGTTGTGAGAATGGAAGCAGTTTTACTAAACATTGTCATGGTTGTGAGAATGGAAGCAGTTTTACTAAACTTTGTCATGGTTGTGAGAATGGAAGCAGTTTTACTAAACATTGTCATGGTTGTGAGAATGGAAGCAGTTTTACTAAACTTTGTCATGGTTGTGAGAATGGAAGCAGTTTTACTAAACTTTGTCATGGTTGTGAGAATGGAAGCAGTTTTTACTAAACATTGTCATGGTTGTGAGAATGGAAGCAGTTTTACTAAACTTTGTCATGGTTGTGAGAATGGAAGCAGGTTTACTAAACATTTACTAAACATTACCATGAATGTGAAAATGGAAGCAGTTTTACTAAACTTTGTCATGGTTGTGAGAATGGGAGCAATTGTACTGAAATATTTGTTTGGGGATAATGATGTATTTTTTCTGTTCTGTTGAATACTTTCGTGGGTGTGAATGAGTAAGGGTGCTGTATATCTCTAATGGCTAGTTTATAAACTATTATCTATCTATCTATCTATCTATCTATCTATCTATCTATCTATCTATCTATCTATCTATCTATCTATCTATCTATCTATCTATCTATCTATCTATCTATCTATCTATCTATCTATCTATCTATCTATCTATCTATCTATCTATCTATCTATCTATCTATCTATCTATCCATCTATCTATCCATCCATCCATCTATCTATCTATCTATCTATCTATCTATCTATCTATCTATCTATCTATCTATCTATCTATCTATCTATCTATCTATCTATCTATCTATACATACATACATACATACATACATACATACATACATACATACATACATACATACATACATACATACATACATACATACATACATACATACATACCCACACACACATACTACCTGTCTTGTGCTTTTGCAGTGTGTGTATGTGTGTGTACGCGCGTGTGTGTATGTATGTGTGTGTGCATGCGTACGTGCGTGCGTGCGCGCGTGTGTGTACATGTGTACATGGCATAAAAAACTGTCACAACTTAAGGTACCTTTTTATAAAAAATCTATAATGCATAAAATATGCTGTGCAATTTTAGGATCCCATTCACAAGCCTTAAGTCTGAGAACATCAAGTGATA
>CM054135.1:71226533-71241533 GCA_028751875.1 Rapana venosa
AGAGAGAGGAGAAGAGAGAGACAATGACAATGACAATGACAATGACAAATTCTTTTATTTCGAGGATAATGAATAAGCACACATGTGCTTTTTTACATCCAGTCCCCGCCCGTTAGGGATACATCTTAATAAAAATAACCCAATACTTATACAGTCTCACAATAAAAACAAGGGGAAATAACCCTTTTCAAAACAGCTCCCCCCCAACAACCCTCCCCCCCCCCCCAAAGCAAGCAATTAAAAGAAAATCCTAAGAATAACCCCACCCCCACCCCCAAAAAACCCTAACCAAAACAAACAAACAAACAAAAGAGAAGGAAAAACCAAACCAACAAAAGATGATAAAAAAGAGAAAAACAGACAAACAACAACAACAAGAACAAGAGCAACAACAAAGCTAAGAAAAAATAACACAACCAAACTTAATAAGTCATAAAGATAAACATCTACACATTGTCAAATGGTACACATACTTGTTACACATAATTATAAGATATTGAAATAGGGCACTCATTAAAACTTAAGTACAGAGGCAAGTCCAATAAAGTATTGAAAATATAAAAATATGAATCCTTCATCAGGATATACTATGACTATAAGCAGGACGATAAAAGGTGAGAGGAGAGAGGAGAGAGGAGAGAGAGAGAGAGGAGAGAGAGAGAGAGAGACAGAGACAGAGAGACAGAGAAGACAGGGTGTGTGTGTGTGTATTTCAGAGATAATATCCAATGTATAAATCACAAAACAGTATGCGATCCCATCAACACTCATTTTAGATTATACTCGTTTCAAATTATATGTCATGATAATGATCATAAAATTGAACACCTTCATATTGCAGAATAGTACACATAGTTGTTACACGTAATAATAAGATATTGAAATGACATTTACTGGAGCTCAAGTACAGTCAACAAGCCCAAAATAATATTGAAAATAGAACGTATGAAAAAGCCCTTATGAGAAGACACAATAACTATAGAAGGAGAGAGAGAGAGAGAGAGAGAGAGAGAGAGAGAGAGAGAGAGAGAGAGAGAGAGAGGAGAGGGAGGGGTGTGTGTGAGTGGTGTGTGTGTGTGTGTGTGTGTGTGTGTGTGTGTGTGTGTTTGTTTCAGAGATTGTACTAAATATATGATTCTCAAAACAGTACACGATCACCTTCAACACTTAGTTTGATTACTCATACAAATTTTATGTCATGATAATCAAATAAATTCAATACCCATACTCTCACACAATAAAAACAAAGAGGGAAAGAAAGAAGGAAAAACAAAACCCAGCCAAATCTATAAAGTCATAGTGAGAGAAAAAGAGAGACGAGAGAGAGAGAGGAGAGAGAGAGAGAGAGAGAGAGAGAGAGAGAGAGAGAGAGAGTGTGTGTGTGTGTGTGTGTGTTTCAGGGATAACACTAAATATATATATAATTCTCAAAACAGTGCACGATCACAGTCAACCCTTATTTTGATTATACTCATGCAGGTTATATGTCATGATAATGAAATAAACTCAATACCCGTGTACTCACACAATAAAACAAGGAAGAAGAGAAAGGGGGGATAAAAACCAAATCTATAAGGTCAGGGAGAGAGAGAGAGAGAGAGAGAGAGAGAGAGAGAGAGAGAGAGAGTGTGGTGTGTGGTGTGTGTGTGTGTGTGTGTGTGTGTGTGTGTGTGTGTGTGTGTGTGTGTTTTAAGGATAATACTAAATATATAATTCTCAAGACAGCACAGGATCACCATCAAAATTGTTTTCGAATATACTCGTACAAAATGGATGTCATGAAAAAGAAATAAGCCCAATACCAATACACTCTTACAATAAGGAGAAAAAAATCACTTAAGTCATAAAATGAACATCTATACATTGTAAGTAAGAGAGAGAGATAGGGGGGAGGAAAGAAATGAGAGAGAGTGGGAGAGGGAGGGAGGATGGAGTGTGTGTGTGTGTGTGTGTGTGTGTGTGTGTGTGTGTGTGAGAGAGATGAGAGAGAGAGAGGAGAGAGAGAGAGAGAGAGAGAGAGAGAGAGAGAGAGAGAGAGAGAGAGGAGAGAGAGAGGAGAGAGAGACAATTGACAATTGACACAATTTTATTGCTATTTAGCGATCAAGCCATATAGCGCTGCGGCGCGGTAACGACGATATCGAACGCACGCGATTACAATGACATGGAAACCATGGCAGTAGTGGTATGTACATCAAGATTCGATACATTATTGTCTGTGTCTCAAGTGTCCCAATTGTCCCAATTTTCAAACCAGCCTTTCCTTTTCCAGTCTACAGCCAGGGAAGTCAGCCCATGTAAGACGAATTCAGCCCATGTAAGACTGGATCAGGTCCCGAAGATGATGTAACTCCTGCTCAGCACTCGACACCACTGTCGCTGTGTGTTGTGTGTTAGTACACTGTTTCCCTTTACGAAGTCTGGCAAGCCTGACACGTTCTTCTGGCAACATGTTTTTCTCTTCTTGCTTGATGTACCAGAACACACACTTAGATTCCTCGCCAGGATCTCCATTCCAAGAGTATTCCAGGGTGATGTCATCTGATTCACACATCACAATGTTTTGATCATCCGAACTATGTACCACCACCTTTCGAAACCGTGTGTTTCTCTTGCTGTCCCTTAATCTACGCTGCACACGTTTGTCAGTTAGAGTAGACACATACTGTTTCACAATACCAGTATGAGAGTCATCCACTGTGCAGCCAACTGTCAGCTCTTCCTCACATCAGACGCCTCAGAAGACACACCGATCTTACTGTCTGTTGCTGGTTCACACGGCAAATCAAGAGAATCTAGTGTGGCTGGGACATTCACTGCACTGTCAACACACAGCTCTGTGTACACGCTGGCTTGTTTTGATTCGGCATCCACTCTCTCACGATGCAGGGAGTCACTGTCAGACAACACCGGCTCTTCCAAAACACTGTCCTTGTCACACTGACGACTTGCCTGTCTTTCTTGATGTTGTTTACTTCTTTGGACGTCACGACGGATTTGCGAAGGGCACTTCTTGCGAAAATACTGAACTCGCGAATTCCGATTCAGCACTGGGTCCCCATTTCTGTTGATACTGACTTGTCAACTGGCTTCAGTCGCAAGACGAAGACAACGCTGCCGCTCTCCCCCGCGACTTTCCAGCTCGATAGGACGTTGTCGATCAGCAGGGCGTTTAAAGTTGTTACTACAGTTGCTGGAAGGCCAGTAACTGACATTTTGAAGCTTAAATGCAAAAATTTGCAGCAGCTTACTAACAGCACGCCCTTTTAGTTCGAGAGAGAGAGAGACAGACAGACAGACAGACGACAGAGAGAGAGAGAGGAGAGAGAGAGAGAGAGAGAGAGAGAGAGAGAGAGAGAGAGAGAGAGAGAGAGAGAGACAGACAGACAGACAGACAGACAGAGAGACAGAGAGAGAGCATAAAATGACATGGTGGGTGGGTGGGGGGGGGGGATCTATTGACAGCTGGCCCCAACAAGCATGTTTCCTAGAATACTTCTTCGCCTTTCATTTTTGTTGTTGTCTCTCTGACGAACAAACAGCTTTCCTATCTTGACGCCCGCGCCAGGCGGATATCGCGAAATAGAACTGGTTTTGGTTACCTCTGAAAACTTGGCCCTGCGTACATATTGCGACAGGGACAATAGTTTGGTAGGAAAATAGCTGTCGTGTATGTGTGTGTGTGCAATAATTATGGAATGGTGTGAGTGAACTGAAGCCTATAAGAAACAAAACAAAACAAAGCAAACTCTTGTGTGTGTGTGTGTGTGTGTGTGTGTGTGTGTGTGTGTGTGTGTGGTGTGTGTGTGATTTGATATCAGAATCAGATTCAGATTTAGATTCTGTGTGTGTGTGTGTGTGTGTGTGTGTGTGTGTGTGTGTGTGTGTGTGTGTGTGTGTGTGTGTGTGTGTGTTGTAGTATGTGGGTGTGTGTTGTTGTTGTTTTTATTTTATTTTATTTTATTTTATTCTTTTATGTCGAGGATAAGCACTCATGTTCTTTTACCCCATCTAGTCCCCGTGTGTATGCAGTTTTTTTTTCTAATTTGTCATCCGTTCCCACCGGCACACAATGTGAAAGTGAGTGAATGAGTGTGTTGTGTTTGTGTGTTGTGAAGTGAGTGTGTGTATGTGTGTTGTGTGTTGTGTTTGTATGTGTGTGTGTGTGTGTGTGCGTGTGTGTGTGTGTGTGTTGTGAGAGTGAGCGTGTGTATGTTGTGAGAATGAATGTGTGCATGTGTGTGTGTGTTGTGTGTGTGTGTGTGTGTGTGTGGGAGAGAGAGAGAGAGAGAGAGAGGAGAGGAGAGAGAGAGAGAGAGAGAGAGAGAGAGAGAGAGAGAGAGAGAGAGAGAGAGAGAGAGGAATGTGTTTGTGTGTTGTGAAAGTGAGTGTGTATATGTGTGTGTGTTGTGTTTGTGTGTATGTGTGTGTTGTGAGAGTGAACGTGTGTATGTTGTGAGAGTGAGTGTGTGTATGTGTATGGTGTGTGTGTGTGAGAGAGAGAGAGGGGAGAGTGTGTGTGTTGTGTTGTGAAAGTGTGTGTATAGATGTTATGTGTGTGCATGCGTGCGTGCGTGCGTGTGCGCGCGTGTGGGTCGTGTGTGTGTGTGTGTGTGTGTGTGTGTGTGTTGTGTGTGCAATTTCATCATAGCTCTCTGTTCACAAGTTGGAATATCAGGCGATAAGGGAAGTAAGCGAGGATTAGGGGGGAGGAGGTCTTGCATTATCAAAGAATAATGAACAATAAGAAAAAAATGCATTCTTATATTACAAAGAGCAGTAGAAAAATACAATTTTAACTATTGTAACATCTGGAAAAAAAATGAAACAGAATAAAGAAGCAGAGACAAATTGATAACAAAATAAAGAAGTGTAGGCATATCATACGCTTAATACCCAGGAAAAGGAACCGGAAGTATCATGTGATATTCGAGACGACAAACCAATGAAACAGTGAAACAACAATCCCAAACAAAACAAAACAAAACGAACTAACGGTACGATCGTAATGGATGGCTGAATATCGTCGATGACGACACTGAAGTTGATTACAGACAGGCATTTGGCTTGTTACCATGCAGTATGTACTTACAATATATATATAATATATATATATATACATATTATATTATATATATATATATAATATTAATATATAAAAGGCGGTGTTCCCTGTGTGTGTGTGTGTGTGTGTGTGGGGGGGGGGGTGGGGGGTTGCTATGAGCACACATGCGTTCAGAGCGATCACTGTCAACCCACATGACCTCCACACCGCCAGAATTATGACATACAACATTCCTGCATGGGTGTCTGAAACACTTGAAGGCTTTACAAGTGAGCCCAGACATGTAGAGACTTCACAATGGATTTTTTTGGGTAATTCATTCTGCCAACTTGTTTGATGTGTTCCTGTCATCCATGACACTGACCATAAGGTATCCTTCACCTTCATCTATCCCATACTCTAGTCGACAGTTAGAGCACCACTGAATATTTTGAAACTAGCTTCTTCCACACCTCGCGGTTATCAGCTTTCCGCAGTACGCTAGTTCACTTCTGATGAGGTCTTCCCATCGTTTTCTCTGTCTGTCTCTTCGTCTCTCTCCTTGTACTGTTCCCTGTAGGACAGTTTTGGCCAGTCCAGATGTTCGTGTACCACATCAATTTGCGGTTTCTTCCAGTGAAGTCAGGAACTCTTTAATCCAGCCCTATGGAACTTTCAATTCTGGTGTTCACGTCAGAATTGAATGAGGAGTCTATTTCTCTAACAAAAGATGGATAGTTTTAGTTGTGTGTGTGCAAATTGTCATCAAAGCAGCAGAGGAATGGGTTCTTCTAGAATGGACTTGCCACAGACACGCTGCTGCAGTACAAAATTGTCAGTCAGTGCCACACGGCTCCTGACGGAGTGAAAGGAAAAGTCAGTAAGTCCAGTCAGGTCAGCCTGCAGCAACAGTATAGTCTGATATAGCTTGCTGGGCATTCCCTTTCGGGTTTTTTGGTGGTTTTTTATATTTTTTTTTACAGTTTTTTTTCAGTTTTTCTTTCAGTCTCTCTCTCTCTTCTCTCTCTCCTCTCTCTCTCTTCTCTCTCTTCTCTCTCTCTCTCTCCTCTCTCTCTCATTCTCTCTCTCTCTTATTCATTATCCTCGAAATAAAAGATTTGTCATTGTCACGCCATTTGTCATGTGTGTATGTGTGTGTGTGTGTATGTATGTATGTATGCATGTGTGTATGTATGAATGTATGTGATTTTATGTTTGCATGTGTGTATGTATGTATGTATATATGTATGTACGTATGTATGTTGTATGTATGTATGTATGTATGTATTATCTATATATATATTTTTATATATATATATATATATATATATATATAAAATATATATATATATACATATATATATATATATATATGTGTGTGTGTGTGTGTGTGTAAGCTCTTTACTGACTGTTATTAACTTTAAACACGTTCATAACCCGAATAAGCTCTACGACGTGTACAGGAAAGTACTTTCCTCATTGTGTTGCACAAACAAACACAACAAAGCGCAGGGACCAAAAATAACAACACGGACAAGTTAATCTTCCATTTACCAAGAGGAAGGGAGGGAGGGGGCGGGTTAGGGAGGAGAAAGCTGTTTCTGCGGGAAGAAGAAAAGCCTCCTCCCTGCAGAACAACAGGTACTGAAAGGTGAAGAGACCGGTCTGACGTTACACTAACGTCATCGGATCAGCTTTACCTGAAGACGAGCTTCTGTGCCTTCTTTCCATGGACAGCTTAGTGCTTGTGATGAAGGCAATTTCCTGTCTACCTGTCTTTGGGTCTGTCTGTGTGTCTTTGTGTTTGTCTGTTTCTATTTGTCTGTCTGTCTGTCTGTCTGCGATCTTCTCTCTCTCTCTCTCTCTCTCTCTCTCTCTCTCTCTCTCTCTCTCTCTCTCTCTCTCTCACCCACTCCCTCTCATTTCTTTTTTTTTTTTTATCCCTATGATTTGTATAACATCTTCATAATGTATGTTTAACAAGGACAACATTATAGTAAAAGTAGGCTTGACTGAAGATGTGTTTTCCTTACGTACAAAAGATCATTCATTCATTCATTCATTCATTCATTCATTCATTCATTCATCCTCTTTCTTTCTCAGAGAGAGAGAGAGAGAGAGAGAGAGAGAGAGAGAGAGAGGAGAGAGAGAGAGAGAGAGAGAGAGAGAGAGAGAGAGAGGGAGAGAGAGAGAAAGCGCGCACGTTGAAGCGTACAGGTGTTTGCTCAGAAAATAATTGAGTCCGCCCGACAATATTTCCTGACGGCAGAATTCATACGTTGCACACCGCAAAAAACTCAGCTTTTTAGTGAAAGTACATTTCATTTCTTCTGGTATTGATTTGTCTGCTCACTGATTTACCGTGACCTTTTCCTCCTTTTTCTTTATTACTTTGTTGTTTTTTTCTATTGAGCTCTGTGTGTGTGATTGCAAGCGCGCGCGCCCGCGTGTGCGTGTGCGTAAGTGCGCGCGTTGTGTGTGTGCGCACACTTGTGTATGTGTACGCGTGTGTGCATATATATCTGTGTGTGTCTGTGTGTGCACACACGCGCGTGCACGTGCGAGTGTGACGTACAGTGCACGTGTTGCGTACACGTGCCTCGTGTTCTGCTGATATCAAGATCATTGAACACTTTCTCCCCAAACTGCACGCATTGGCACGCCGGCTTCCCTTGTCGTCGTGTTAACATAAAAAAGTAGTCTAATGAGCCCCAACATCTAATCCACCTTTTTTAGCACAAACCTAAGCCTTGCTTAGGGAAAGAGAGGAGTGTTGCTGTCCCCAGTGAGGTCAAAAGTAATACATACATACATACAAACATACAAACATACATACATACATACAAACAAATAATGGGTGTTCTCTTATCCTATGTGGTCGTTGGGGAGCCAGGTGTCAGAGACCCTAGCTTATCCAAGGATCAGCATATTGAGGGCGGCATACATCTCCTCTCCCTCGCTGCTTTACCTTCCCTGACCCTAAAGAGGGCAGACATCCATTTTACTGCTGGGTGAACTGGGAGATTGCACTGAAGCCAAGGCGCGCAAACCGTCACCTATCCACTTGGTAACCACACTCAGTATTGCTTAACATTACTTTCCTTGGGAGGAATATATAATGTGTGTGTGATCAACATCAACATCATCATCATCATCATCATCATTAGCAGCAGCAGCAGCAGTCCATTGACCAAGATGGCCGTTGGGGGGCCACGTGGGCCACGTTTCAGATCTGTCTTCAGCCCTTTGCAGCCATAGTGCCATGTCAAGGCCGGTCCAATCTTTGATCTTCTGCATCCTGTGCTTCATCTGTCCGCCCCTGCCTCTTCCTTCCTCAAGTGTCCCTGTAGGCTAGTTTTGATAAGACAGTTATGACGCGTGACCGGACCAAACCATGTCAGTTTCCTCCTCTTTAGAACAGCCAGAAGCGGTTCCTGTGAACCAGCTTTCATAATTACCTCCTGCCACACTGACTCGTTAGTTCTGTGGTCCTGCTAGGAAAGGTGTAGAAGTGGTTTGAATGATTTCATTTCCAAGGCTTGGATTTTTTTCACAGTTCTGTGGTCAAAGTCTAGCTTTCACACCGGTACAGCAGTAAGGAAACAACAAGGGCTCTGAACAACTTCAGCTTTGTTAGAAAGATGACCTCTTTGCTTTTCTAAATCCTGTTCAAATTTAACATACTGAAGTGACAGGGATTGTCTGATCTCTACTTCAGCTGCAGAGCGGCCATCTTTGGTCAGGGTAAAGCCAAAATATATGACGGAGTGTCCATCTTCAAGTTCTTGACAATTCATGATAATGCTAATTGTAACGTCACTGGTGCTGTTTACCATGCCTTGGCTTTTTTCTGCAGTGATCTCCATACCAAAAGTACTAGCTTGTTTTTCTAACTTGCTTGTAAGTTATTGGAGCTAGCTATTACTGCCTCCTTGAAGATCAACATCATCAGTAAATCCTACCACTATATTGCAAATGGATCTATCACCAAGAGATACAGTGGCGTGGCATTCATGGAGCATCTCTTGCAAGATCATCTTAACAAAAAGGTCCAAAAATGTAGGCGAAAGTATGCAGCCTTGCCTGACTCCCGTTGCTCGAAAGAAATCTCTGATCTGGCTGTTCATAAGGACTGCACTGCTGGCATTGTTATACAGTGCCTGAATTACCTGCACTAACCCTTCCTCAATGTTAGTAGTTATGAGGGTTTGCCATAGCTCATCATGCCACACTCTATCAAATGCTTTCTTGAAGTCAATGAAATGTAGAACAGATCTTGTTGGTGTTGAAGATGTTTCTTGATGGTAAGCCTGCAGTTGAAAATTAAATTTTGTTCAGTTCTACTCCTCCCAGGTCTGAAATCAAATTGTTCTTCTGCGAGCACTTCTTCAATTTGTTGTGTTTTAGTCTATTCCGAATAATTCTCAGCAATATCTTGCTTACATCAATGTATGGTTTATAAGGCTGATTGTTGGGGAGTTGGGGCACTGTCTTGGATTACCTTTTTAGGAAGTGGGATTATTAGAGACTGCGTTCATTGTTGAGGCTAAATTTTGACATCCCAGATTAATTTTTTTTCTAAGAAATGTCATAAGCAGCTTTACAGTCTCTCCTACATTGTGTTTAACTAATTCAGCAGAGACGTTGTCCACACTGGTGATTTACCCTCAGCGTACAGCCTGTCCTGTTTCTTCTCTCAATACCAGTAGTAGAACTGCTTTTCTTGTGATGTTGCTTCTTCTAGACTGGTGATGTCTGGCTGTATCTGGTGGTTGTACAGCTCTTGGCAATATTCTGCCGAAAACTTCAGTGCTGTCAGTGAGCAGTGCATCTGGTTTGTTTTCGATGAGTGATAATCTGTTCTGTTCGGTCTTGGTTAGCTTTTTCAAAGTGTTGATTGCTTGCTTACTGCTGCCTCTTCTAAAGACCTTCGGATGAGACTATAAACCGAGGTCCCGTGTGCGAACGCACGCAGAACATCTTGCGCTCACGTTGAAACCCGTTACGCTTTTCGGAAGAGTAGGCCATTGTGTGCCGGTGGGAACGGATGACAAAATTTACAAAACTGCATACACACGGGGACTTGATGAAAAAAGCACACGAGTTCTTATTCCATTAACTTCGAAATAAAAAAAAGAAAAAAAAAGAAATCTTCTTAAATTATTTTGCGTTGTTCCAAAATCCAGTTGTTTTTGTCGCTTCCTTCATGCCGTGCTTGATTGTGGTATCCATCTTGTGGTAGTTGTTTGCTGCTTTTGTACGTGGAATACTAGTAGATTTGTCTTGTTTATCATCCTAAAAGGAACAGTACACTACTAGTGATCCATGGCCGTATTTTCTTTCTTTGTCTTCTCAGCACCTGGATAAACGATTCCACTAAAATGTTATGTTGTGGAAAAGTCACAAACATGGATATAAAACGGGATATTTATTCCATAATGCATAAAGAGCGCCCTACTTGGTGAGACTTTGTTTCAAACAGGATCAGGACCATTCCTTTGCGAGTGAAAACTGCTCGGCATCTCGATGGTGCAAATTATGGTCTTCTGTCAGATGTGTTGAACACCAAACTGCAGGCCTTTACGCTCATCTTCAAACAGTTACCAGTCACGTTAACAAAACAGTCATTCTCACTGTTCAGGCGGAAAGTTTCACACAGGTTTTCCAGAAGAATCGGTAAAACTAATGGGGACAGCACTGTGTTCCCCTGTCATGTAATTTAGTAGACCGTTGGGACACCACTGAAGATTTTGCAACCAGCTTTCTCCACTCCTAGCGGTTCTCAGCTTTTTATATACGTTTAATTCAAGCTGTGGACGGTCGCAATGTTTTTGTTATCTATGATAATATCAGTGCTGATGCCACTAGCACTGTTTGTCATCAACTGGATTTTTCTGCGCTGCTCTGCCTACCATATGCCGAAGAGGCTTCATCCACCAAGCTGATGTATGTACCAAGCTGACCAGCTCGTGCTCTAGTGGAGCTAAAACATGGACACTTCTGGGAGCTCATGCTGGAAACTTTACCTTTTTGTCATGATAGACTTCCAAAGCTCTCCGACTTTCTATAACAAACAGACCAAAGGAGACCATGCAAGCGTACTGACAGTAGAGAATTAATCATCAAATGAGCTTGGCGTTTTCAATTCTCAATGCGGAAGTTGCAGCATCAGTGTGGTTGATGAACAGTGACACACCCTACACAATGACAGCATGGTTGTAGAGCACTTGGCGACATAGTGGGTTAGGTAGCAACTGACAACACAATACAGCCATTTAGGTTTTAGCATTATTGAGGAAATGGTAGTGGAGGAAAACAAGGGTGGTTTGTTGTTGATTTTTGGTATCCATTTTTTCTTTCATATCCAGTCTCTCATGGTTCCCTTCTGCGGTCAGTGATGATCACTTGACACACAGTAGTTTCAGAAAACCTCTTTCTTATTTCTCAATTCGTCCCCTTCATTTTGAAATGAAACGGTGAGTTTATTGCACTCTAATGCTCTTTGACTCTGATACTGCTGTTCCCTTCCCCATTCTGGCAGTCATTTGGTTGGTGCCAACACACGGTCTTAGCACTCCATCCTCCCACTTCATTCCTTTTTTACGACTTCTCTCTCTCTCTCTCTCTCTCTCTCCTCTCTCTCTCTCTCCTCTCTCTCTCTACTCTCTCTCTCTCTCTCTCTCTCTCTCGCTCTCTCTCCACCCCCACCCCATAAACAACATTCAATGTAAGATTGTTGTTGTTGTTCAGTGTCTTTGATAACAGGGCATGAAAGAGGATTTCATCCCCTCATAAATATCTTCTTTTCATGCTATGTGGTAAGATAACTACAGCTTCTTGCGGTCATTAATTCTGATCAAAACAAACAACAACGAGGCTCACACAATAATGACGATACAATGATCATAGCAAGGACAACGATAATAACATCGACAGTTATTTGTGTGGCTGCTGATGCTACCGTACGCAGTCGTAATGTAACAATGACAATGATGTTAATAATATCAACGGTGACGTGGCAACCACAATAATAATAATAATAATAATAATAACAACTAACGCACGGAGTTTAAGATCATGTTGTTGTGTTACATTAGGCAGCAGTGACGTAACAATGACAGGGATTCTATTTTATATCACGCTAATTCAATCTGCCCGACGCAAAAACAAATTGCCAGCGTCAGATCAGAATATCCCGCTGTAAGGGTTAATCATAGTAAACAACGCTGCTGCTTCTGCCACTGCCACTGCCGCTGCTGCTGCTACTGCTGCTGCTGCTACTGCTGCTGCTGCTGCTGCTGCCAGTGATGATGATGGTGATGGAGAGAGAGAGAGAGAGAGAGAGAGAGAGAGAGAGAAGAGAGAGAGAGAGAGAGAGAGAGAGAGAGAGAGGGTGGGGGGTAGCTGTGACGGCGTGGGTGACTCACAGCTTTGCCCCTAGCCCTGGCAGCAGCTGTCGTTGATGGTGGTGTGGTAGCAGTAGCGATGGGGGTGGTGGTGGTGGTGGTGGTGGTGGTGGTTGTGGACGTGGGGGCGGACGCTTTGATGGCTGGTTGTCTGTGCGTAATGAAAGCAAAATGAGGGCAGAGTCAGGAAGGGTGGTGGTGGTGGTGGTGGTGGTGATGCTGATGCTGATGGCAGTGGTGGATGACAGCTTTGTTTCTGTCTCTCTGTCTCTGTCTCTGTCTCTCTCTGTCTCTCTCTTTGATCTCTCTCTCTCATATTTACTTTGAGAAAAGAAAGAGTTATCAATTGCCATCTTTAGACCTGGGCTGGGTGAAAAAAAAACATGGTTAACTTGCTAATCTTATTACCCTGGTAAAATCTCTCTCTCTCTTTCTCTCTCTCTCTCTGTCTGTCTGTCTGTATGCATGTCTGTCTCCCTGTCTCTCTCTCCCTCCCCCTCTCTCTCTCTGGAGTGTGGTGCAGCACTCAGCGACTTTTAGTCATCATGTTGGTGTGTGATGGTCAAAAGTGGGGGCGGGGTGGTGTGGGGGGAGTTTGGTAGGGGAGGGGGAGTGGGAGTGATGGAATGGAGGGACTGAAGAGATTGGCGAGGGGGTGGACAGGCGTACTGTTAATGGCGTCTCTTTTTTTGTTTGGTTTAGTCATTGGGAGAGGCTTTTGTCCATGGTAAGGTGGTCAGTGCCAAGATGGAAGTAATAAGAACATCTGGTTAGACATACAGACAGACAGACAGATAGATAGATAGATAAATAGATAGATAGATAAATAGATAGATAGATAGACAGACAGACAGATAGATAAATAGATAGAAGAAGACAGACAGACAAAATAGATAGATAGATAGGTAGGTAGATAGATGGATGGATAGTGGTGTGGATGATGGTGATGATAGATGGTGGATGGATGATAGGTGGATGGGTGGATGGATGTGATGGATGAATGGATGGATGGATGGATAGATAGATAGGCAGGAGACAGACAGACAGGCGACAGATAGAAGTATAGATAGATAGATAGATAGATAGACAGACAGACAGACAGACAGAAATAGTAGATAGATAGATAGATAGCTAGCTAGCTAGCTAGCTAGCTAGCTAGCTACCTAGATAGATAAATAGATAGTTAGATAAGATAGACAGTTAGACAGACAGACAGACAGAGAAGTAGGTTTTTAAAATTTCATTTTATTCTTTTATATCGCGGATAATGGAATAAGCACTTATGTGCTTTTTTACATCCAGTCCCCGTGTGTATGCGGTTTTGTCAATTCTGTCTTCTGTTCACCGTGCACACAATGCCTATTTACGAAAGAACAGGATTTAACGTGTGCGAAGATGTTCTGCGTTTGACAGATTCGTTATTGTCTCATCCAAATGTAAGATAGAGAGACAGCACAGACAGTAGATAGAAGATAGATAGATAAGTATAGAGAAGAGACAGCAGTAGATAGATAGATAATGTAGTAGGAACACAGACAGGAGGTAGATAGATGTAGATGATAGGAGACAGACATGATAGATAGATAGATAGAAGCAGGATAGATAGATAGATAGATAGACAGATAGATAGATAGATAGATAGAGAGAGCAGACAGGAAGATAGATAGATGGGATAGATAGAGAGACAGACAGTAGATAGATGATAGTGACAGGTTAGATAGATAGATAGATAGATAGATAGACAGAGTAGATAGATAGATAGATAGACAGACAGGTAGATAGATAGATAGATAGACAGTAGATAGATAGATAGATAGATAGATAGATAGATAGATAGATAGATAGATAGATAGATAGATAGATGCCTAGGATAAAAAATCAGTTTGGACTTTTGCATTTGTTGAAAACATCTTCAACAGGGCGCCAATAATTTCCCCTTCCTCTCATGTGGAAAGACGTTTCAGTTCTCAGTTATATTGCAAGAACTGTCACTTTAGTTCTTTTTGGCAGGGATCACAATGACTTGTTAGGGGTACTCTGGTTTTGCACAGTGTTAAGGAGGGCGAGGATGCTGGTTGCAAAAGCTTCATTAGTGCCCCCACGGTCCAAGGGACTGCGGGATAGGTGAGTGTGGGGTGTAAGTAGGGTGTTGAGCGTGTTTTTAGGGGAAGAGCTTCTGCCAGTTTTCTACATACATTGGGATACAACTTAACTTGAACGTGGCATAATCATTCGTTGAATACACGGTGTTTTAGAAAACAATAACTGAGCTACAGATCACACAGCGTGAACAGACAATAAGGCTACAGATCACGCAATATGAGCCGATTAAAAAGCTACAGATAACACAATATGAACAGACAATAAACCCACAGATCACACACAGTATAAACAGACAGTAAAGCTACAGACCACACATTATGTAAACAGACAATAAAGCTACAGACCACAAAGAATATGAACAGACAGTACAGGAACAGATCACACAGAATATGAACAGACAGTACAGGAACAGATCACACAGAATATGAACAGACAGTACAGGAACAG
>CM054135.1:71246533-71254033 GCA_028751875.1 Rapana venosa
AGAGAGAGAGAGTTGGAGATGCATACGAATGAGGAGAGATGACGAGTGAGAGAGAGACGAGAGAGAGAGAGAGAAGGAGATAAAAAGAGAGAGAGAGATAGATAGAAGAGAGGATGAGAGGAGAGAGAGAGAGAGAGAGAGAGAGAGAGAGAGAGAGAGAGAGAGAGAGAAGATAGAAGAGAGAGAGAGAGAGAGAGAGAGAGAGAGAGAGAGAGAGAGTAGAGAGAGAGAGAGAATAGAGAGAGAGAGAAAGGAGAAGAGAGAGAGGAGAGAGAGAGAGAGAGAGAGAGAGAGAGAGAGAGAGAGAGAGAGAGAAGGAGAGAGAGAGAGAGAAGAAGAGAGAGAGAATAGAGAGAGAGAGAGAGAGAGAGAGAGAGAGAGAGAGAGAGAGATGAGAAGAGAGGAGAGAGAGAGAGGAGAGTAAGAGAGAGAGGAAGAGAGAGAAGGAGAGATAGAGAGAGGAGAGAGAGTGAGAGAGAGGAGAGAGAGAGAGAGAGAGAGGAGAGAAGAGAGAGAGAGAGAGGAGAGAGAGAGAGAGAGAGCGAGAGAGAGAGAGAGAGAGAGAGAGAGAGAGAAGAGAAAGGAAATGAAGACAAGAGTAGAAGATGAGAAGAGACGAGAGAGAGAGAGATAAAGAATCAAATGGAGACTAAGAATAGAAAGAGAGCAGGGATTAAATCAAAAAATAGATCAGGATCTGATGATGAGAGGAAGGATGATGAGAGCAGTGATGCTGAGAGATGAGAGATGGAGAGGTGATGATGAGAGAGATAGGAGAGAGAGATGATGAATAGGATGATGAGAGATGATGAGAGATGAGATGATGATGATGATGATGAGCATGACTGATGATGCAGAGAGGTCGCAGACGAGAAAGAGAGAGAGATAGAAAGAGAGAGGGAGGAGGAGAAGAGGAGGAGATGAAGGAGGAATAGAGGAGGAGAGAGACGGAGAGGAGAGAGAGAGACAGAGCGAGAGACAGGCAAGAGAGGAGGGTATAAAGTTCAATGTAGCTAATAAAAAGCCCTCTGACTTAAACACTCTAAATTTAATGATTCAGGTCTGTGATTGTGGTAATGATGATGGCAGCAGTGATGCTGGCGATGATGATGATGATGATGATGATGATGATGCATGATGATGATGCATGGGTCTTGCTGTTATCTGTTGCAGCCGTCCTTATTCGGCGTGATGACCAGAGAGAAGTCAGCCCTTGAAGAGAGGAGAAAGGTCAGTGTCAGTGCTGGATGATGGGTACTGCACACACCTCACCCCTGCTTGCTGCATGCAGCGTGTTCTGTTGTACTGCGCTGTGCTGTGCGCTTTGTTCCTCTGTTTCTCTCAGTACAGTGTCTGTCTGTGTGTCTGGGCTTCTTTCTGTCTGTATCTCTCTTTTTCTCTATCTGTCTGTCTGTCTGTCTGTCTGTCTGCTTGTCTTTCTCGCTGTCTCTCCCTTTCACTTTGAGTGTGTGCGTATGTATGTATGTATAGTATGTATGTATGTAGTAGTATGTAGTAGATGTATGTATGTATGTATGTATGTATGTATGTATGATGTATCTATCTTTCTTTCTTTCTATCTATCTATCTATCTATCTATCTATCTATCTATCTTCTTGTCTGTCTGTCTGTCTAGTCTATCTATCTATCTATCTATCTGTCTGTCTGTCTGTTCTGTCTATCTATCTATCTATCTATCTATCTGTCTGTCTGTCTATCTATCTATCTATCTGTCTGTCTATCTATCTATCTATCTATCTATCTATCTATCCTAGCGACTAACACAATTGACATTTCTAAATCTATAGCATATTGTATCGTTTTTACACCCCCCCCCCATCTCTCTCTCCCAGTTCTGCATTTATTGTCACCCCCTACGGAACACCCCCCTCCATCTTCCCCTACAAACACTTTTACCATTATTGATCGTTTTCCTATCATTTTTTTTCCATTGGGATGCAAATTAACATTGGAAAGACGGTAAATGAAACAGCTAGAGAAGAAACAAAGACTAAATTTGTTAAAGGAGCTTTTAAACCCAAGGATATAATATTGATGGGGAGAAAAGAACAACCCTCCCCCCCCCCCCCAAACTTTGATGTCATAGAAATGCACAAAAGCTAGAATACTGCTGAGAAAATAATAGTGGAGAAAAACCAAGTGCCCGTAACCACTTACAACTTCTCCATCATTTTGAAAACGATTTCTTTTTTCAAAGATTGACTTAAAAGAAGACGAAGAAGAAGACGAAGAAGAAGAAGAACTCTAGAAAATAGTATCCTTCAATGACAGTTTAAAAAAAAACCCCACCAACAACCCCCAAACCTCAATTATACAGGAAATTCCCCAAATGAGAAATGCATTCCCTTGTATGATCGGTCTAAAACAGCAGTCACTGTTCATTGTTGTGGTGATGGTGGCATAGACATAGACTTACCATGATTTGACCCTCTGCTCACTGGGTCAAAGAACACGTCATTGAGGTCACTGACTAAGTGATGGTGTGTCTGTCAGCCTGTCTGTCTGTCTGTCTATCTGTCTATCTGTCTGACTGTTTTCTGCACTTGCTTTGGCTTCTGTGTTGCTGGCGGAAAGTCTTCCTGCTAAAAGACGTAAAATAAAGAGGTGTGTGTGTGTGTGGTGTGTGTGTGTGTGTATTGAACAATGGTGGAGCAGGAGCTGATGGTTCGCTCTTCCTTCTCTGCCATTAAGTAGCTGGAGTAACGGGCACGTTGCGTTGTTGTGTGTGTATGTGTGTTGTGTGTGTGTGTGTGTATGTGTGTGTGTGTGTGTGTGGTTGTGTGAGTGAGATGAATGTGTGTTGTGTGCGTGTGGTGTGTGTGTGTGTGTGTGTGATGTGTGAGTGTGTGTGTGCGTGTCTTTGCTAGTGTGAGTGTGTGCGTGCCTGTTGTGCGTGTGATGTGCGCGCGCGTGTGTGTGTGTGTGTGTTGTGTGTGTGTGGTGTGAGTGGATCAGGTTGTGGGCTGGGATGGGGGGGTGGTGTAGGGTCGTGTGTACGTGGGGGTGGGGGTGGCGGTGTGTGTGTGAGTTGTGTGTGTGGTGTGCGTGTGTGAGGGTGCGTGTGTG
Organism: Rapana venosa; assembly: GCA_028751875.1. NCBI lineage: Eukaryota > Metazoa > Mollusca > Gastropoda > Neogastropoda > Muricidae > Rapana > Rapana venosa. The sequence continues at coordinate 71,249,621 of CM054135.1, forward strand.
AATGTGTGTGTATTTGTGTGTGAGTGTGTGTATGTGTGTGGTGCGGGAGGGGGTATATGGGTTGGGGTTGGGGTAATGGTGGTGGGGGTTTTGGGTAGTGTGTGTGTGTGTGTGTGATTGTGTGGTGTTTATTGTGGGGGGAGGGTGATGGTGGTGGGTATGGGCTATGTGTATATGTGTGCGTGTGGTGTGTGAGTGAGTGTAAGAGGGAGAGAGAGCGGAGGAGGAGGGAGAGAAGGGATGAGGGAGTGATGTAGAGAGAGAGAGGAGAGAGAGAGAGGAGAGAGAGAGGAGAGAGAGAGAGAGAGAGAGAGAGATTTATCAAACCCTATTCAGTAAGACCCAAACCCCATTGAAAGCGTTAGGCTTAGGCTGTAACCAGAAACAGTTTTAAAAACGAAACAGAACGTTATCAATTATGGTAAATTCTATACGATATCACACTTAGAAAGACACCATGAGCACTCTTTTTTCCCCTGGTCATTCATATTTATCTTTTCGGTTTTACCATCCACAGACTTTCAATATATTGGTATCTGGTTTGCATATGCGTAATTTTTCCTTCTCTTTGTTTCTGTTGTCTTTGTTCTGTAAGCGAACGGGTCAAAGTCCACTGGATGCATGGTGTTTTTGTCGCTTTGTCCCGTACAAAGGCAGCATTGGTTTAGTCTGTCTCGCCATGGCCCTATACTTACGTTATTGTTTTACATGTTTTCATGTTGGGGTATGCGCGCGCGCGTGTGTGTGTGTGTCTGTGTGTTGTGTGTGTGAAGTTCGTTTATTGTCACAAAATAACAACTGCAGTAACAAACGCAAAAACAACAAAACAATATCAACCGCAACAATAGCATCAAGAACTTCGACAGTAATAACTACAAGTACTATATGTTTTTCCGTAGGCCTGAAGAGATTTTATTTTTTGATAAAGAATTTGACTTTGACTTTGACTACAACAACATCAGCAACAACAACAACAGCAGTAAGAATGATGACAACGACAACAACATGAAAGCTGACGATAAGAACAAACGACGATATCTCCATTAATAATAATAATAATAATAATGTATGGAATTTATATAGCGCTGAATCTTGTAAAGCAACAAATCAAAGCGCTCAGATTTTATTTCATACCACTTTAAGTCATGGCAGATTTCTCTCCGTGAAATTCGGGCTGCTCTCCCCGGGGAGAGCGGGAGAACGCGTCGCCACTTAGCGCTGCGCCACCCTTTCACCCTTTTTTTTTTTTTTTTTTTTTTTTTTTTTTTTTTTTTTTTTTTTAGATAAAGCACTAACGATGACGGTGTTCAAGCTCAAATTCGAAAACACTTTATTATCTCAGAGACAGAGAAGTTCACGTGGGTTACACGCTGTACATTTAAAAAACATTAGACAGGCATGTAAACATAATATCACGGAAATATACCACTAAAAAGTATCCGAACATCAGCACGAACCCATCACAATATGAAAACCACTCACAAATCAGAAATACCTCAGCCAGTCACAAAAATTCACCCAATAAAATAACAAAACACTTATACGCGCACCAGTATGCCCACGCATCCACACATTCACATACAACTCGCAATCACGCACGCACGCACGCACGCACGCACACACACACACCACACACACACACACACACACACACACACCACACACGCAAACATTTGCACACATGCGCACAAATTTTTATGGTATAAACCAAATTGTTATAACATGTTGTATGATAAGACAAATATAAATGAAATTAATACTCTATACTATTAAGATATTGAACACAGTCTAAAATAAAAACGCGCGCGCGCTTTTTTTTAACAGTAACGGTAACGATAATAGCCCTGTTGTAACTGTCATGCTGACGATGATGATGGTGATGATGGTGATGACGGTGATGATGAAGACACTAGTGATGAGATATTGATGCGGGTGCTGTGGTAATGGCGGTTGGAACAACGATGACGTGTAACAGTTAAATCGATGTTTCTCTCGTTCCTTGGCTAGAGCTCCTAGGTTCATCAGTGGTGAAATGATCGCGTAAACAGCCATTTTTGCCCGCCAGTAAGGTAACTGCATTCAGGCTTCGGGAATAGTTAAGTGATTACGTCGTTTATACAGCAGCCCACTGCAGCTGCTGCAGAAAGGAAAAAAAATCCTCCCTCACAAAAAAAAAAACACCCAAAAATCCCAACACAAATTTTTTTTCAAATTTTTTATTATTTTATATCGAGGATAATGGAATAAGCACTTACGTGCTTTTTTTTACATCCAGTCCCCGTGTGTATGCGGTTTTTGTAAATTTTGTCATCTGTTCCCACCGGCACACAATGGCCTACTCTTACGAAAAGCGGACCAGGATTAAACCCAAGAACAATAATAACCCAGCACCCAAAACAAGCAAACTAACAAAACCCTCAAAAAGACCACACACAAAAAGAAAGCGAAAAAAAAAGTTCAGAAGATAACTGACATGTTCCTATCGATACTCCATCGTCATTTTTATTAAGTGCTGGGTTGATGGTTGTCACAAAATGCGCTGGTGTCTATTATTATTATTATTATTATTATTAGGAAGAAGACTAGCGCTAAGCAGGATATTGCTCATTTCCCTCGTAACAAGACTGCCAGTGAAAAACGGATTTTATGAAAGGAGAAGCATCTGAAGCCTAGCCCCGCTGTTTATTTTTAGCAAACGCTTGGGGAAACTCCAGCTTCCGTTTCATCCACGCGCAAGTTATATGGAAGATCTAGCAGCCTCGCCTGCAGGTTTCATGTAATAACGGAACTCTGTTGTCAAAGAGCTGCTTTGTTTAGGGGGGCCGAGCTATGAATAGCAGTGAGCATGATATGTTGTGGTTTTCCGAGAAATGTTGAGCAGCCATACAGGCTTTTGGTTTTCGTAATTGTATCGTTTGTGATAGGTGTTGCGACAGAAAGGCAGCGATCGTGTAACATGTATATTACATGCCATGTTACAATACTGAGAGAGATAGATAGATAGATAGATAGATAGATAGAGAGAGAGAGAGAGAAGAGAGAGAGAGAGAGAGAGAGAGAGAGAGAGAGAGAGAGAGAGAGAGAGATGTGTGTGCGTTTTGTGTGTGTGTGTGTGTGGTGTGTGCGTGCGTTTGTGTGTGTGTGTGTGTGTGTGTGGTGTGTGTGTGTGTATGTGTGTGTGTGTGTGTGTGTGTGTGTGTGGTGTGTGTGTGTGTGTGTGTGTGTGTGGAATACACAGAGACTGAGTGACCAACTGTCATCGCCACTGAAGCAACGACAATGAAGGAACGCATTAGTCAGTCATCATCGGCGTCAAATCTCTCTGCTCAGAAGGGTTGCACAGGCCCATCTCCTCTTACTCCTCCACCAGCACTGCATACTTTGATGTCCCCACATGCAAAAATTCTCCTGTGTGCAACACGATCATCTGGCTGGCACAAGAGCTTTTTTATGTCTTTTAAATTGTTAGATCCCCCCAACATCCAACATTACCAACGTCACTGAAACCAGTGGTCTGAGAGGGCTACCAGAGATCGCAGAGCTCAGAACAACACCACCACAACACATAACAACACTACACACACACACACTAAACACACAAGGAAAGAGAGAGGAGAGAGGAGGAAGAGAGGAAGAAGCAAAGAGAGAGAGAGAGAAGAGAAAGAGAAGAGAAGAGAGAGTAAGAGAGAGAGAGAAGGAGAGATCAACGTGGTGCATTGCTTGATTAACTACACAACGGATGAAACAGTGAGTGAGCTGAGTTTAGTGAGATATACACTTCTGAAGTACCGAACACAATAAATTTAAGTATTTCTTGATTAAAAAGGAGTTGTGTGGTGTTTATTGCAGGTAAGTAACAGAAAAAAAAATAAATAGAGTATTGAATACAAGTAATTTGCTAAAAAAATCAGAAGTGGGGGTTACACTATACTATTTTTGTAGTCTATAAAAGAGGTGCAGGTATTTCCATAGGGAACTGAAGTGTTCTGACCAGTGGCTATCACCATTATTGTGAAGTACAGTTTCTGTCTCACAACACAAAAAAGAGATCGCAGTTTCTCTAGCACTTTGACTGGCTGAGTTACTGGATAATACCAAATACAAAAAAAAAACAAAGACCAATAAGCGAATAAACAAGAACTATATTACCCAACAACAACTGACAACGTGGCTTCCACAAAACGCACGAGTGGATTTTTTTTGTTTTGCGCGCGCCACACACACACACACGAACACAGGAAAAGTAGGGATGTGGTGTTTCCCATATTGAAACAGTGAAATGGTAGCTACTTCAAAAGGCTTTGACACTTGACCACGCTATAGCGCTACAGGGTGGGTTTTCTTCCTGGTAACTTGAGGTTACAGCTGAATAGCCAGCACCACTGGACTTCACTCCCGGTGGACCAATCAAGT
>CM054135.1:71259033-71301533 GCA_028751875.1 Rapana venosa
GTGCCAGAGCTAGCTAGCTGTCTTCAGCCTGCTACAACTCTCTGTCTCTGCTTCTCTGTCTCTCTATGTCTATGTATTTCTCTCTCTGTCTCCGTGTCTCTGTCTCTCTCTCTGCGTCTGTCTGTTTCTGTATCTCTGAGTGTGTGCGTGCGTGTACGTGCGTGTGTGTGTGTATGTATGTATGCATTTTATGCATGCATGTATGTATGCATGTGTATGTATGTATGTATGTATGCATTTTATGCATGCATGTATGTATGTATGTATGTATGTATGTGTGTGTGTGTGTATGTGTGTGTGTGTGTGTTTCTGTATCAGTCACATTTGTATTCGCATAGAAAGTTCGAATCCCCCCTCCCCCTCCCTCTCTCTCTCTCTCTCTCTGAAAATCACATGCCTCTGTCTCTCTGTAGGCCTCAGTCTTTCTTCCTGCCTTTCTGTGCCGCCTGTCTCTGTCTCTGTTTCTGCTCTCTGTCTTCTTCTTCTGTTCTGTCTCTCTCTTCTCGTCTCTGCTCTCTCTCTCTCTCTCTCTGCTCTCTGTATTGTGGCCTAAGGCCGATTGTACATTAAACCAGTTCAGAGTTCTCTTCTCTCTCTCTCTCTCTCTCTCTCTCTCTCTCCTCTCTCTCTCTGTATTGTGGCCTAAGGCCGATTGTACATTAACCAGTTCAGAGTTCAGAGCTCTCTCTCTCTCTCTCTCTCTCTCTCTCTCTCTCTCTAAGGAGCTCTGATGCTGATTGGTTCAGACAGCTAGACTTTTTTCTTTTCTTTTTCTTCTTAACTATCCTTCTTTTTCTCCCTCTATTACTTCTTTCCTCTTCTCTTTCTGCATGCAAACCCTCTACAGTTAGGGTTTAAAAAATAAATAAAAAAGTACTCCTCTCTCCCTCCCCCAATTCTCCTCTCCATCCCCCCCCCTCCCCTGTCTCTCTTTCCTCTTCCTCTTCCCCTCTCTTTCCTCCATTCCAGCTCTCTCTCTCTGACTCTGTCTCTCTGTCTGTCTCTCTCCCTCTCTCTCCCCCCTCTCCCCAAGAGTTTCTGATAGGGACTACGTGCACGCCACACGCTTCATAAATCTGGAATGAGCCCCCCAAAAAGACTGGGTCCGGATTGATTGGATGTTTATAGCTGGAAGGCAAAGGGAACACACACACACAAATACACGCGTATGCGCGCACGCATGCACACATATAGACGAGCGAGTGCGCACGCACGCACTCGCGCAGACACACAGACACGGACAGACTGACACACAGACACGGACAGACAGACAGACAGACACACACACACATACACACACACGCGAAGATTTTGCGAACACGTTAAAAACCGTTTTCGGAAGAGTAGGCCATTGTGTGCCAGTAAGGAACGGATGACAAAACTGAAAAAAAAACCTTGCATACACACGGGGGACTAGATGTAAAAAAAGCACACGAGTGCTTATTCCATGATCCTGGACATAAAAGACTAAAAGAACACACACACACACACACACACACACACACACCACACACACACACAGAGTCCAGTCCAATACTGTTTATAGACACGCTGACCACAGAGGCCAGCCAGGTCAAGAGCTATCGTCAGAGAGAGGAGAGAGAGAGAGAGAGAGAGAGAGAGAGAGAGAGAGAGAGAGAGAGAGAGAGAGAGAGAGAGGAGTATATTACCGAAGTCTTTTGTTTTTGTTTTTTGTCCCCCCCTCCCCCCCCCCCGAGGACAAAGGAAAATGAGAATATTGCCCTCACAAATTTTTTTTCTTGTATAGTATTTCAGACTTGCTTTTTACAGCATTATTTCAAATATTTTGTTCGGGTGGTGGAAAGGAAAGGGGGGAGGGAGGGGGGCGGGTGCGGGGTAAGGGGTGATGATGGCTTTTGTTATGTTTTTTTTCCCATCGATTTTCTAACTTTTTTTTTTTTTTACTGCAGCAGTAGAGAGTATAAAGGAGAGGAGGAGGACAGAAATTGAAGAAGAGTGACGTCAAAGGAATATTTTAACGCCCGATACCTCGCACCCACAAAGGCCATGCACACAGGGCGAGACACATCGGCACACGCGCACACGTGCACACGCTCACGTGTTCACAGACGCTCACGTGTGCACACTCACGTGCGCATATGCGCACACTCACGTGCATACAGACACGTGCGTGTTAAGTGCCTGTATTGACACAAAACATACACCCGTCCTTTTTGAAGTCTCTTTCTTTTCCCCAGTGGTGCTACATGTTCACCTTTGTGTGTGTGTGTGTGTGTGTGTGTGTGTGGCTTTTGTTCGTCCGTTTGTTTGTTTGATGCGCTTTAAGAATAATGACTCATTCATTTATTCGTTCGTTCGTTCGTTCGTTCATTTATTCATTCAAGGAGCTGGAAGAGTAACTAACGCGTCGGAATAATCGTTTGTCAAGGTTATGGGAAATGAATTTGGAGAAGCTCTTTAATCTCATCTCTGTCTTCATGCCCCCCCCCCCTCCTTTTTTCATTCTATATAACACGATAGACAGTTGGTGTGTGACAATTGTATCAACCGTAACATTGACAATAGCATTGATAATGATGATGTTGATTTGCACACTTACAGCATCACTTGATAAACGGTAACAGAATATTTTGATGGGGATAATAATGACTGTGATACTAGCTATAATGCTGAAGATGTTGACGATGACGATGTTGATGATTATGAATGATGTGATTGATGATGGTGATGTTGATGATGATGATGATGATGATGATGATGATGATGATGATGATGACGACGACGATGATGATATTAACGACAATGTTGATAATGAGGGTGACGATGATGATGGTGATGACGTTGATGATGACGATGATGATGGTGAAGATGATGGTGTTGATGATGATGATGTTGATGGTGATGATGTTGATGATGACGACGGTGATGATAATGACGACCATGATGATGATGACGATGATGACGTTGTTGATGATGTTGGTGGAGATGATGATGTTGATGATGACGATGTTGATGACGATGATGACGACGACGATGATGGTGATGATGATGATGATGATGATGTTGTTGTTGATTAATGTTTAATATGTTGTTGATTGTTGTTGTTGATGATGATGATGATGATGATTAATATGTTGATGATGATGATGATAACGATGATGATGATGGTGATGATGACGACGATGATGATGACGACGATGACGACGACGATGGTGATGATGATGGTGATGACGATGATGATGATGATGATGGTGATGGTGATGTTGCAGCAGCAGCGTCAGGGGGGGCAGGGAGGGCCACCACTCAGTCTGTCTCAGATGTTCGGCATGGCGGGGTCTGGCTACACTGGGTCCAGCCATCGTCTGTCTGCCGATAGGGTATGTCCTTCTGTGTGTGTGTGTGTGTGTGTGTGTGTGGCTACATTGGGTCCAGCCATCGTCTGTCTGCCGATAGGGTATGTCCTTCTGTGTGTGTGTGTGTGTGGTGTGGTGTGTGTGTGTGTGTGTGTGGTGCGTGTGTAGTGTGTGTGTAGTGTGTGTGTAGGGTGTGTGTGTGTGTGTGGCTACATTGGGTCCAGCCATCGTCTGTCTGCCGATAGGGTTGTCCTTCTGTGTGTGTGTGTGTGTGTGTGGTGTGTGTGTGTGTGTGTGTGTGTGTGTGGTGCGTGTGTAGTGTGTGTGTAGTGTGTGTGTGGTGTGTGTGTGGTGTGTGTGTGTGTAGTGTGTGTGTAGGGTGTGTGTGTGTGTGTGTAGTGTGTGTGTAGTGTGTGTGTGTGTGTGTGGCTACATTGGGTCCAGCCATCGTCTGTCTGCCGATAGGGTATGTCCTTCTGTGTGTGTGTAGTGTGTGTGTGTGTGTGTGGTGTGTGTGTGTGTAGTGTGTGTGTAGTGTGTTGTGTGGTGTGTGTGTAGTGTGTGTGTGGTGTGTGTGTGGTGTGTGTGTGTGTAGTGTGTGTGTAGGGTGTGTGTGTGTGTGTGGCTACATTGGGTCCAGCCATCGTCTGTCTGCCGATAGGGTATGTCCTTCTGTGTGTGTGTAGTGTGTGTGTGTGTGTGTGTGTGTGTGTGTGTGTGTGTGTGTGTGTGTGTGTAGTGTGTGTGTGTGGCGTGTGTGTGTTGTGTGTGTGTGTGTGTAGCGTGTGTGTGTGTGTGTGTGTAGTGTGTGTGTGTGTAGTGTGTGTGGTGAGTGTAGTGTGGTTGTGTGTGTGTAGTTTGTGTGTGAGTGTAGTGTGTGTGTAGTGTGTGTGTGTAGTTTGTGTGTGAGTGTAGTGTGTGTAGTGTGTGTGTGTAGTGTGTGCGTGTGTGTAGTGTGTGTGTGTAGTGTGTGTGTAGTGTGTGTGTGTCTGTGTGTGTGTGTGCGTGTGTGTGTGTGTAGTGTGTGTGTAGTGTGTGTGAGTGTAGTGTGTGTGCAGTGTGTATAGTGTATGTGTGTGTGGGGGGTGGGGGGGTTGTAGTTTGTGTGTGTGTAGTGTGTGTGTAGTGTGTGGTGTGTGTAGTGTGGTGTGTGTGTCTGTTTCTCTGTGTGTATTCATTCATTGATTCATTTTATCTATTTCTTGTTTGGTACGGAGGATAGTGGCACCAACACTACATTGTGTTCCTGTGTTTTGCAGAGCCTGGTTCTGGAGAACGGTAGTCTCCTGTCGGGATCTCTGGAATCTCTCATCGCCCACCTCCTTCCCACTGCTGATTACTACGCTGAAGTGAGCACCAGCCGTTGTTGTTGTTGTTGTTGTTGTTGTTGTTGTTGTTGTTATTGTTGTTTTTGTTGTTGTTGTTTTCCCCAACTTAATTCTCTTTGAAATGTGTTCAGTAATTACTGATCTTTCTTCGCAGTTGAGAAATGGGTACTACTCTGTTTTTTAAAAGTAGATATTTTCCCCTTTGTCTCTCGCCCCTTCACTTTCTCTCCACTTCTTCTTCCTTATCCTCCTCGTCCTGCTCTGTCTTCTTCTTGTTCTTCTTGTTTTTGTTCTTCTTGTTTTTGTTGTTGTTATTGTTGTTATTGTTGTTGTTGTTGTTCTTCTTCTTCTTCTTTCCCCTCGTTCTCGATCTCCTTCTCCTCTCCCTGGGTGTCCTTCTACATGTCCTCATCCTTTTCTTGAATACACGTTAAATGTGGTAGGTTTTACTATTGATTTTTACTTAGGCTGCTCGCTTAATTTTTTTTGACATTGTTTATATCTTTAGAAATTCATTTGAGTATATCCGCTCGGCATGGTTGTCTGGTTGCTTTCTGGTTTTTATCTTTCGGGTTTTTCTTTTCAAAAGGGGAGGAAGGTGGCGCTGATAATGTTAAAGAATATAAAAAAAACTACAAAGGTGAAAGATGGAAGGGAGGCACCTACTCAAAACCTGATCAATAAATATTACAGACAGTCAGCGGGTCCAACCCACCCCACCACCCCCGCACCCCCAACCAAGCCAGCAACTTGGTGTAGTGATGGCGAGTGATAAATTGATTATGATTTCTTTCTTTTTAAAAAAAAAATCTGATTATGTATTTACTGATTCATCTCTGTGTGTGCTTGTTTACTACTAGTTCAATGATTCATACATGTAGTCGGTCATGTACGGGTTCATGTGTCTATGATAATGATGCTGATGCTTTGTGTGGTGGTTGCAGAGAACTTACATATTTGCCTTCCTGCTCAGTTCGCGCGTCTTCATCCGTCCTCATCATCTGTTCGCTCAAATTTGCCAGGTGAGTGAGTGAGTGATGAGTGAGTGTGAGTGTGTGTGTGTGTGTGTGTGTGTGTGAGTGAGTAGTGTGTGTGTGTGTGTGAGAGAGAGAGAGAGAGAGAGAGAGAGAGAGAGAGAGAGAGAGAGAGAGAGAGAGAGAGAGAGAGAGAGAGAGAGAGAGAGAGAGAGAGAGAGAGAGAAAGAAAAAAAAAAGAAAGAGTGTGTGTGTGTGCGTGTGAGTGTGGTGTGAGTGTGTGCAGTGTGTAGAGTGAGTGTGTGTGTGTGTGTTTGTGTGTGTGGTGCATGTGTGTGCATGCATGCCTGCGTGCCATGCGTGTGTATGAGTAAGCTTATGTGCATGCATCCGTGAGTGCGCAAACGTTGCATGTGTGTGTGTGTGTGTGTGTGCGTGTGCGTGCGCGTGCGCGTGCGTGCGTTCCTGCGGATGAGACTATAAACCGAGGCCCCGTGTGCGAACGCACGCAGAACACCTTGCGCTCACGTTAAATCCTGTTCCGCTTTTTGTAAGAGTAGGCCATTGTGTGCCGGTGGGAACATATGACAGAATTTACAAAACCGCATACACGCGGGGACTGGATGGGAAAAAAAGCACATGAGTGCTTATTTCATTATCCTCGATATAAAAGAATAAAATGAAAATGAAATGAAAATGAAAATTACTAGGTTTGTGTATGTATGTATGCATGTAACTAAGTCTGTGTGTATGTATATATCCATGTAACTAAGTCTCTGTACGTGTTGCATATGCATGTAATCAAGTGTGTGCGTCTGTGTGTGTATGTATGCATGTAACTGAGTCTGTATGTATGTATATATCCATGTAACTAAGTCTCTGTATGTGTTGCATATGCATTTAACCAAGTGTGTACGTCTGTATGTGTGTATGTATGCATTATTATTGTTGTTGTTGCTGTGGTTGCAGCTGAGCGGCAGTCAGCAGCCTGTGGGTGGAGCAGACAGCAGCATCAAGAGAGAGTCCCTGGGGAGGCTGAACACACACATCCTGCGCCTGATAGGGTTAGTACAGCGCAGCGCAGCACAGCACAGCATACCTGCAGCACACGCATGCACACACACACAATATAAACATACACACATGCATGTACATGCACACTCATACCTGAATGGACGTATACTCGCACACAGACATGCAGACTCACACGTACGCATGTACGAACACACACGTACACATACACACACGCATGCCCGCGTGCGCGCGCAAATATACACACACACGCGCGCGCACACATACACACACTGACGAGCGTGTGCATACATTGCACGGATGCTCGCGTAAACACACTTTTGTAAGCAATTGCGCACACATAAATTCAGCTCGTATCGATCTCATACTCAACACACTCACTCACACACACACACACACACACACACACACACACACACACACAACACACACACACACAACACACACACACACACACACACACATATTTGTATAATACACAACACACACAACACACACACACACAAGATATCAATATAATATATACACACACACACTCAGAGATATCTCTATAACGTATCTATATCACAACACAACACAACACACAAAACAAACACACACACACTCACACACACACACACACACACACACACACACACATATCTGTATAATACACACACACACACACACACACAGATATCTATATAATATATACCACACACACTCAGAGATATCTCTATACGTATCTATATCACAAGACAACACACCACACACAACAACACAACACAACCAAGCACACAATACAACACACCACAAACACAACACACACCAACCACACAATACAACACACACACCACAACCACACAGCACAACACACACAACACACCACACCAAACACACTCCAATCCCCCTTTCCACACACACACACACACTTAACCCACACACATTCCTACCTACCTACCTACCTCCATCCCTCCACTCACTCACTGACCTGGCATCAACCCTATGTGTGTTTTCCCCACAGGGACTGGGCAGACCTGCTGCCCTATGATTTCCGAGAGGAGCGGATGATGACGCACCTGCGAGATGCACCCAGAGGCTGCTGACCCTGCACCCCGAGACAAAGAGAGACGTCAGCGCCATCATGCAACGTCTGCTCACCAAGGTACCGGCTTTTCTCTTTGTTTACTGCTTTCTTTCTTTTTTTTTCTTTTTTTTCTTTTGTTTTGTGCTTTGTTTTGTCGAGGGTGGAATGCCTTTCTTTGATCTATCTAATCTATCTAATCCGTAGGTTTTGAGAACCGGTGGGGGATAGACTCAACAACCAGTCTACCATCTTGAAAACGTAGACAGAAAATAATATATGAAGGAAGGAATTGAGAAAGGAGGGATGGAGGGAGGAAGGGAGGGAGGGAGAGAAGGAGGGAGGAAGGGAGGGAAGGAGTTAGGAAGAATAGATAAAAAGCAACAAACGACAGCAGAGCTTTTAAAGCTAAGCCTTTAATTTCTCTATGTAGGGACAAACACACACACACACTCGCATGCACGCGGATGAAAACAGATGACAAAATTTACAAAACCGCAAACACACGGGGACTGGATGTAAAAAAGCACATGAGTGCTTATTCCATTATCCTCGATATAAAAGAATAAATAAATAAACGCAAGCATACACACCTACACCACACGCACGCATGCATACACACAAACGCAGCCATACATACGCACGCACGCACGCAGCCACGCACGCATATATATACGCGCTATCTTATGTAACATACCTTTTTACCTTACTAACGATATTGAATGCATTGTGTGTGTATGTGTGTGTGTGTGTGTGTGTGTGTGTGTGTGTGTGTGTGTGTGTGTATGTGTGTGTGTGGTGGTGTGTGTGTGTGTGTGGGGTGTGTGTGTGTGTGTGTGTGTGTGTGTGATACAACAGTTGTCGAGACTGGAAGCCTACGAGAGCAGCCTGGCCCGCCTGGCAGCAGAACTTCTGCAAAAGTCCCACAGCCACGCACACCCCACGGTGAGTGAAGTTAAATGATACACTGCACGTTTATTTATTTATTCATTTATTTATTTATTTTATTTATTTATTTATCTATTCCGCCTTAAGCCACGGCAGATTTCTCTGCGTGAAATTCGGGCTGCTCTCCCCCGGGGAGAGCGCGTCGCCACAAGAGCAGCGCCACCTTTCTTTTTTTTTTTGATCTGTATTTGTTTCCCTATCAGAGTGGCTTTTTCTAAGAATTTTGCCAGGGACAACTCCCTTGTTGCCGTGGGTTCTTTTACGTGCGCTGAATAATTTTGTGCAACACACGGGACCTCGGTTTATCGTCTCATTTGAACCAAGTGGAAAAACGGTCCATATGTATGTGTGTGTGTGTGTGTGTGTGGGATGTTGTGTGTTTGTGTGTGGTGTGTGTGTGTGTGTGTTGTGTGTGTGTGTTGTGTGTGTGTATGTAGTTACCAAGAGACTGACTGTTCAGTCTTGTCAGGATTCTGGTGGTGATCTGATTTGTAATGGATATGTTTGCCACGTGTAGGCACGGGCAGATTTCTTATCTCTGTTCAATTCTGCCTTCTCTCCCTGCAGTCAGGATAGCTCAGTGGTCAGATGATTTTGCTGCTCTTCCCCCCCAAGTTAAAGTTTTAATAATCAAGCAGCATTGAGCGTGGTTCTGTCTCTCGTAGATGGGTGACCTTTTCTGCGCTTTGGTTTCAGTATGGTCACCTAGTTCACCTAGCAGTAAATTTTTATAAATGCTTCTCCCCGTTCTTCTGCCATTTCCCCCTATTTCTGTCTCTCTGTGGACATGTCTATTCAGTGGTTTAAAAAAAAGTGATTTCTTTCAGTTTGCTGGCACCTTTCCTCAAGCCAAAGTTAGTTGTGCAGGGTTTTTCCCTCTATTTTGATTTTGCCAAGAACGTGACTTTTCTTCTTCTTGAGAGAGAGAGAGAGCATGACATGACAATGAAATATGTGAGCAGAGGAGGGAAGGATGACAGAATATCATAACTGAAAGAGATGAGATACTAAGCCAATATCAGGAGGACGTCAGGTTGTAGAGAGAGAGAGAGAGAGAGAGAGAGGAGAGAGAGAGAGAGAGAAGAGAGAGAGAGAAGAGAGAGAAGAAGAGAAGAGGCACAAAGAGCTCTATGCGAAGAGCAGTGACAAGATAAAAGGCCCTGGCAGAAAAGCCTCTCTCAGCAGGGAAGTGGGTTATTGAGCGGTATAGGTTCGTTCCATGGACAAAAGTGCGCACTCACGTACGCGCGCGCGCGCGCACATACATACATACATACATACATACACACACGCGCGCGCGCGAGCACATACACACACACAAACACACACACAAACACACTGGGCGGTGGTGACCCCTCCATAGTCACAATACCATCAGTGAGGATGAAGTGTTTCATGTCATCACCACTTGGATTGCCTCTTCATTACTTCCTCTCTCTCTTTCTCTCTTTCACTTTCTAATTGATAACACAGGCGCTGGATAGCAATCAACAATCTGATACATGAATCAGCTGTGTATTGTAATTGTTTCTTCACACCAAAGGAGGAATTCTAGTCTAATGAAATGATAACAAAAAGAATGTATTTGGCATCACAGAGACAAGTCAGAAAAAAGCATTCATACAACGAGATGACAACGGTATTGTGTCAGATTCAGCACCGGGCCGTTTGTGATGATAATGGCTGAATCAAATGAGCCACTGTTCATGGTTCTTTGTTGTTCTTGCCTTATTCTTGCTCAAAAGTGCCAACCGCTTTTTATAAACTTCAACACTTTTGTCAGCGGTCCCATGTCCTGGTTTGAGATGGCAGAACGCATTGAATAACAAGTCACTGAGTTCTAAAATTGGATATAGAGTATAATTATATAACGTATATATTCTACTGTTATTGATGAACTATTTTATTGATGTCAAAAGCAATTTTCTTGTGCTATTGAGGGTTTGAAGAAGGTCAGTGTCATAATGAAATGGAGTGAAGGAGAGATAATTATTGTAATAAGCCATCGATCATGGTTTTGCATTGTATTATGTTGTATCGCCTACCACCTTTTTTTGTCACGGTAGATTGCGTGAAATTCGGGCTGCTCTCCTCCATGGAGAGCTCGTAGCCACAAGAGCAGCGCCACCTTTTTTCGTTGTTTGAAATTCTTGTTTGCAAGTGTAGATTTTTTCCTATGAGGGTGGCTTTTTCTACAGAATTTTGCCAGGAAAAACTATCTTTTACCCGCAGGTTTTTTTTACGCGTGATCTATGTGTATTGTACACGGGACCTCGCTTTATCATCTTTTCTGAAAAACTGTCACTATAGCAGCGCGTGCCTGTGCTTTTAGGCGGGAAAATCAGCGACGGCAGAGGCGATTAACGGTCGTCAGTTTGATTATGTACTTTCATACTGTGACACTAGAGACCGTTTTTCCACTTGGTTCAAAATCGGGGACATCATTGGTTTTTTTTTTTTTAAATCTCGTTTGTGGTTTTTCTAGTATCGGTGGCATCGGAGCACAGACAGGTTTATTAACCATGGGCAAGGTACAGTCCAGCACTGTTGTTTTTCTAGGATTGTGTCAACAGAACAAATTCATCTGGTGTTTTAATTGTCTGTATAGTTTGTAGCTTCTGCTACTGTCGCTTGTGGTGGAAGCACTGCAGCGATTCTGTTCCGACGTCTGTTGTGATAGTCTGTTGACGGAGTTGATTGGTTTGGTTTTAAACAATATCAGCGGTATTCGTTAAGATTTGTTTTCCTTCGTTTTAATTATGTATTAAGATATCTAGTTTGGGTTTTTTCTTTCTTCTTTTGCTTCTTCCTCTGTTTTTTGTTAAAAAGTTTTTTTTGTTTGTCTTTTTGTGATGAATATGGAGAGGATGGGGGTTGTCGTTTCTAGATTGTATTTGTTTGTTGTTGTTGTTTTGGCATTCTCTATTGCATATCTTACCATCATCATCTTTGATGTCATCTTTTGCAATCATTATCTAATCACGTCATCCTAGATCCTCGTTGTCATCATCAGCACCCTCATTATGCGGCAAGAAAAAAAAGACAGTTTTTCCCCCTGGTTGAAATGAAAAGAACAAGAAAAAAAAAGCGTCTCTCGCTCTCTTATCTCTCTCTCTCTCTCTCTCTCTCCTCTCTCTCTCTCTCTCTTTTCTCTCTCTGTATTACTGACAATCATCAGTTAATCAATGGCGGTGTTTGCTCTGTGTTTCAGACGGATATTGTAGAAGTCTGTCCAAGTGCAGTGGTGCTGGCCCAACAACTGACTCACATTGAACTGGTGAGTTCTTCTCCGTCTGTCTGTCTGTCTGTTTATTTTTGTCGTCTTATGGTGCAAATGCATGCCCGTAAGGGCATGTTGTGTGTGTGTGTGTGTGTGTGTGTGTGTGTGTGTGTGTGTGTGTGTGTGTGTGTGTGTGAGAGAGAGAGAGAGAGAGAGAGAGAGAGAGAGAGAGAGAGAGAGAGAGAGTGTGTGTGTATGTGTGTGTTTAGAGGCAACTTTCCACTACAAACTATTAATGTGTATATCACTCAGGATTAGTGTTGACTTAGCAAGGCTATTAACACAGAAAGTAGAAGCTTATGTCAGACCAGAAAAAGCGATATTCCCAGAAGATATTAATGTAATAAATCATTCTGAACTAAATGAAAAATAGAATGAAGGAGAACCAGACTACGACTTTAAAGAGATAATCATACTTCATATTTTGAAATAAGAAAAAAATGGCAGTCACGTGAAACTTTTTATTCCTGGTACTGTTAGGCATTTGGTGGTAAAGGTGGTTGATAACAAGCCGTGGCAAACCGACAATGAAGGAGCTGAAGGAGGGAATGATTTGTGTTGTCACAGGAGCGACTGAGCATGATCGGCCCGGAGGAGTTTATCCAGGCCTTCTGCAAAGAGAAAAGAGACTCTGATGTAAGTATTGTGATAATAATAACAACAACAGCAACAACTGACAGATAGAAAATCAGGAAGAACAATGCCAACCAATCACAAAAAAACAACAACAACCAAAAACAAACCTGAAAGCAAGAATTCAATTGAAATCCAAATTAAAGGTCTTCATTTACAACGGTTTTCTGTTCTAAAGCTTGTATTTCACAACAGATTAATTTAATTTCTCATTCTACTCAAATACACAAAACAGTTTTTTTAAAAACTCGTAAGAACAATCTAGCACTTAGAAAATTTGTGTTAAAGTAAATGCACTTCACTAACGACATTGAGAATCATATTATGTAAACTTGTGAAGTTTACTGGTCAATGATAAAAAAAAAAAACCGCTTTGAATTTTTTTTTATATATATCATTATGATGGTTTGGTGTTGTAGTAATGTGATCACTGTTGTGTTGTGGTGTTGCAGGCCTATGCGGAGATGAAGAGAACCAGCAACCTGGAGGCCTATGTTCAGTGGTTCAACCACCTCAGCTATGTCGTGGCCTCCGAAATCTGCTCGGTGAGTTTGGGATGTTGAATTGAAGAATGTGTGTGTGTGTGGGTGTGTGTTTGTGTGTGTGTGTGTGTGTGTGTATGTGTTGTGTTGAGTATATCGTGATACCGGTTGGATGGAAATGTCTTTCTTCAGATTTGTATTGCTTTAAAACTTAATGTGTCATAAACAAATAGTTTGGTTCGGAAATTTCTAATCTTTCACTTGTTTTGAAAATAACATAAATTCAGATATTGTTATGGATCATAAAAAAAGAATCGGCATTTCATAGAACACTCAAATAGATTTTTGGTAATAGAGGGCTGACTATTATCATTATTATCATTATTACTCAAGGGTAGGTAACCTAACACTGCAATGCGCCATTAAACCTCTTCAAAATCCCCAACAAACCACGATTCCGATTGGCTGATGCCTGCAAAATACAGTATGCAAATGAGCGGCGGGGAAGAAAGCTGAATTGTGATTGGCTGGTGTCTGTGTGCAGCATCTGAAGCGGCGGAACCGGGTACGGGTGTTGGAGTACTTCACTGACGTGGCCAAGGAGTGTATCAACCTGGGCAACTTTAACTCCCTCATGGCCATCATTGGTAAGCCCTCACCTCACCTGACCTCACCTGACCTCACTCACCCCTAGGGTCCTGTATGTTCAGTGTGGTCATGATGTTGGTGATAATACTAATAATAATGTATGGAATTTATATAGCGCTGAATCTTGTAAAGCAACAAATCAAAGCGCTCAGATGACTTTTTGTTGTTGTTGTGATTGTCCAGTTGACCACAGAAGTCATGTGGAGGCTGTGTCTTTTTAGTGTGTGTGTGTGTGTGTGTGTGTGTGTGTGTGTGTGTGTGTGTGGTGAGAGAGTGAGAGAGAGAGGCTGACTTTGATTTGAAAATATTTTGAAAAGTTTGAAACAAATCAAATCATAATTTGTTCATGGTTTTTTTCTAGTTTCTGATTCCTTCAGTACCCTGTGGGCTGTCAGTGCTCTGTTCAGTAATTGCCCTTCATAGGATGATTACATTATGTTTGACCTTTAGCTTTTGTACTAAAAAATCTTTTTTATTTCGAGGATTATGGAAAAAAGTATTAACGTGCCTTTTTATGGACATCAGTCCCCGTGTGCATGCAGTTTAGTAACTTGACTTCACTCTGTGTGTGTATTTGTTGTGTATGTGCTGTGTAGAAACAATGCGTTCTCTGTGGATCTTACTCTAACTCTTGGCTCTGTGTGTGGTGTTACAGCTGGCATGAACATGAATCCTGTGGCCAGGCTGAAAAAGACAGTAAGTATCAAGAAAATCAACATTGCTTTGTTTTGATCTCATTTCCCTATTGTCCTGTCTGTCTGTCTGTCTGTTGCTGGCACCAACAATATGTACACCGTGTCTGTCCCTAGCCTCTGTGTGTGTGTGTGTGTGTGTGTGTGTGTGTGTGTGTGTGAACTGTTCTGACTTTGGTGTTCCTGTCTGTCTGTCTGTCTGTCTGTCCATCTTTCTTTAGCATGTATGTCTATGGTCATGGTGTTTTGCTGTTGTCGATGTAGTTGTTAGTTGTATTATTGATTGTGTTGTGGTTGACATTGACCTTCATCATAAGATAATGTAGATTGTATCAATCAGACAGACAGATAGACAGACAGACAGAACGAACTAGTAGACAGAGACACGCACGCACACACACACACACACACACACACACACCCACACACACACACACACACACACACACACACAGGGCTATATCAATCCATCCCTCCATCCATCCCTACCTACTACTTACAAACTTACCTACCTAACTACTTACCAACCTATCTACCTTACCTACCTACCTACCTACCTACCTGCCTACCAGCCTACTACATGTTTCTCACTCTTTCTGTCTCTCTGTGTACTTCAGTGGCTGAAGGTGAACAGGAGCAAGGTGGACATGGTGGAGAGGCAGATGGACCCCTCCAACAACTTCGGCACCTACCGCGCCTGTCTGAAGGCCGCTCTGGGCAGGGCGCGCTCTGCTGCCTCCGACAAGGAGAAGGTCAGTCCCTCTGTCTGTCTGGCCCTCTGTCTGTCTGGCCCTCTGTCTGTCTGGCCCTCTGTCTGTCCCTCTGTCTGTCCCTCTGTCTGTCTGGCCCTCTGTCTGTCAGTCCCTCTGTCTGTCTGGCCCTCTGTCTGTCCCATTGTCCCTCTGTCTGGCCCTCTGTCTGTCTGGCCCTCTGTCTGGCCCTCTGTCTGGCCCTCTGGCCCTCTGTCTGGCCCTCTGTCTGGCCCTCTGTCTGGCCCTCTGTCTGGCCCTCTGGCCCTCTGTCTGTCCCTCTGGCCTCTGGCCCTCTGTCTGGCCCTCTGTCCCTCTGTCTGGCCCTCTGTCTGGCCCTCTGTCCCTCTGTCTGGCCCTCTGGCCCTCTGTCTGGCCCTCTGTCTCGCGGTTTGTCTGGCCCTCTGTCTCGCGGTTTGTCTGTAGGTTGGTTTGTGTTGTTAGTTTGTCTGTCTGTTTGCTTGTTTGTCTGTCTGTCTGTCTACAAGTATTTGTTTCTTTTTCTGCTTGCTTAGGTGTTGGTCTGTCAGTGTTTGTGTGTAGCGGGAACGTGGGATGGGGAGGGGGGGGGGAGGAAAGGGGAGAGAAGAGTTGAGTTTGGATGGGGACGGCGTGAGGTGAGGGGAGGGAGTTGTGGGAGTGTTTTTGGATGTGGATGTGTGTGTATCTCTGTGTGTGTATGTGGGTTGGATGTGTGTGTATATATGTGTGTGTATGTGGGTTGGATGTGTATGTGTGCGGGTATGTGTATTGCATATGTATGACAATGACAAATTCTTTTATTTCGAGGATACTGAATAAGCACTCAAGTGCTTTTTTTTACATCCAGTCCCGGCCCTTAGGGATATATATGACGATCAAATAAAAATAAGCCCAATACTAATCCACTCGCACAGTAAACGGAAAGAAAAAAAACACACACAAAACCCATAAAACCTCGGAAAAAAGAGAGAGAAAAAAGGAAACAACAAATAATAAAAGAAAGCAAAACAGAACAAAAAGAGTGCGTGCGCGCGCTACAATTTTGATTTTAAAAAAATGAAGAAAATATCGTATTGTGTGTATATCATGTACTACTACTACTACCACCACTACCACCACCACTACTACTACTACTACTACTACTACTACTACTGCTACTACTACTACTACTATAATTATGTGTGTGTGTGTGCAGGTGGTGATTCCCTTCTTCAGCCTGTTCATCAAAGACCTGTACTTCCTCAACGAGGGCTGCACCACCAGACAGCCTGACGGCAACATCAACTTTGAGGTAACTGACACACGATGATGCTACTGACGATGGCTTCACTGCCTCGTCCATTCTAAACAAGAAAAAAATGTCGTTAAATATATGTGATTTGTTATTGGAAAGGTTTCAATGGAGTAAACAAACTTCTTTGTTGTTGGTTTTGTTTAGGTGACAGACAGACACACAGACACACCACACACACACACACACACACACAGACACACACACCACCACCACCACCACCACCACCACTACCACCACCACCACCACACACCACACACACACACACATACACACACATATACACACATATACACACACACGCCACACCACCACCACCACACACACACACACCAGCTTCCCCCACTTCACACACACACACACATACACACACACACACCACCTAACCACCCGGCCCCCCTCCCTCCCGTCCCACCCACACGTGTACATCATCCCTTCCTTCCTCTCTTAAGTACACTCGCTCAGGCACAAACAGGGGGCAGGAAAACTATATATATATTATATGTATTTTATTTAACTCACTGCTAACTGAGGAAGCTTTGTGACTGGAAGTGCTGTAGATGTTAATATCATAATATCATGGTTTGTTTTTCCTCCCTTCTCCAGAAATGCTGGACGCTGGCCAAACATGTCTCTGATCTCATCACCTGGCAGCAAGTGGAGGTAAGACTGATGATGGAATCTGTAGCTTATCTGCTGGTTTTGTTGCCGGGGATGGGGTGGTGGCTGTTGGTGGTGGGG
This sequence comes from Rapana venosa, assembly GCA_028751875.1. Classification (NCBI taxonomy): domain Eukaryota; kingdom Metazoa; phylum Mollusca; class Gastropoda; order Neogastropoda; family Muricidae; genus Rapana; species Rapana venosa. The sequence continues at coordinate 71,276,212 of CM054135.1, forward strand.
GTGGTGTGTGTAAGGGTGAGGGTGGGTCGGTGGTGGTTATGTGTGTGTGAGGATGAGTAGGTAGGGTGATGGTGTCGCTGTGCGTAGTAGTAGCATTAGTAGTTGGTGTTGGTGGTGTTGTAGTAGTAGAAGTAGTAGTAGTAGTAGAAAGTAGTAGTAGTGAGTGGTGTGTGGGTGGTGGTGGTGGGTGGTTACTGTGTGTTTGTGTGTGTAGTAGTAGTAGTAGCAGCAGCAGCAACAGTAGTAGTAGTAGTAGTAGTAGTAGTAGTAGTAGTAGTGTTGCTGTGTGTTTGTGTGTGTAGTAGTAATAGCAGCAGAAGTATTAGTAGTAGCAGCAGCAGCAGCAGAAGTAGTAGTAGTAGTGTTGCTGTGTGTTTGTGTGTGTGTAGTAGTAGTAGCAGCAGCAGCAGCAGCAGCAGCAGCAGAAGTATTAGTAGTAGTAGCAGCAGCAGCAGCAGCAGCAGCTGTAGTAGTAGTAGTAGTAGTAGTAGTAGTAGAAGAAGTGTCTATACAATAATTATATACTGATATGCTGTGGTGCTTGTTGACAGTGTCCATACACAAAGAACAGCCGAGTCATCAACTACGTGCAGACCCTCCCTGTCTTCTCTGAAGCAAGTGAGTATTCCCCCCCCCCAAGTTGTTTTCAGCAATAAACTATACCGTACAGCATACAGCCTGGTCTGGTGGTGTTTAACTTCAAAGAATGTTGAAGAATTTGTTGGGTATGCGCTGCGCGTTTTCATACAACATAATGAAGAAGTGTTTGACATGGGAGTTTTGGTTTTTTGGTATGATAAAGTTATGCCAAACTCCCTTTTTTCGGGGGGGTGGGGAGTTGTAAACCTGCTCTAAACGCTTTAATTGAACTCTTATAGAACATGTGTTATGTCTTTACACTTGGTTTGCTTGGAATATAGTTCGGTGTTTACACTTTTGTTATGTAGAATAGGCTCTTGATGCAGTAAAATATTATATACTGTTTACGGCATATTTCACATGTTTACACTGTCATTTAGTGACAAGATTTTATGTTACTTTATTAATATTTTCGAGTGCTTATATTCTGTTTTGATAAAGTGCTTTCTGAAGATTTTTTGTTTTAGGGTGGAAAAAATAGTGCATAAAATGTTTGGACTTTGTGTAGTCCTGTGTTAAAAGTTTGTGGTTTACATGCACTATAATTCAAAACTTCACTTATTGTATACATGACAAGTAATAAATGCTCGTCAATATAGGGATATGAAAAATAACGTACAGTTTTGTATGTATAATATTGTTGATGCTATGTTATGAATTATATCTCGTTCTGTTTCACAGCACTGTCGTTGGCGTCTTATGAGTGTGAAGGCCCCGAAAGCAGCTACGACAGAGAACGCCATAAACACCTCAAGTAAGCGACATGTCACTGCTGTCATTATCAGCTTTTCTTTTAATAGTACATCGACCGTAAACAAAATTATTTTGCTAGAGACAATTCTAGCTTTGCCGTGTTTTTCGATTGTGTGTGTGTTGTGTGGAGAGAGAAGAGAAGGAGAGAGAGAGGAGAAGATAGAGAAACAAAGTGTGTTTATCTTGATCTAAACGTGTGTCTTTCAACGGCATGAATAAATCTGAAGCTTTTAGTAGAGGAAATTAATTAAAAATTGCTATAAAATATTGATCAAGATGATTATTGTGCATCTAGAATAATGTACAAACTGACACCTCGTTTCGACTTATCCAAGCTGACCGTATGTTTTCCTTCATCTGTTTCTTCTTCTTCTTCTTCCTTTTTTGTCATGTTTCTCCCAGGGGAGGTTTGACATTGATGAGCCTTCTGTTTGAGATGAAAAAAAGGACTCTAGGGGACCAGCTGTTTGCACTGAAAATGTAACTAAGCAGTCAAAAGTGACACAGCACTATCAATCACAGCATGCTGTCCCTATACAAAGAACCGCGGATGAAAAAAGACGTTGACTTAAGGTCAGTCCTGCGTGGCCTCAGCTATGATGCTGGAGTGAGCAAAACGAGTTCTCTCCCTTGCTCCTTGCAGCTGCTGTATTTTAATTATTAGCCTAGTGCTCTAGCAGCAGTTCGGCTTTTGCCTCTGATCTTTTCTCTGCATGTGCTGTGTCTGTATGTTTCTTCCCTTTTACGTCATTCATCGAGACTCTCATTGTTGTCTCCAACACTATCTTTGCTTCTTCACTGTCTCTCTGTATCTTACGTCTGTCTACCTGCCTGTCTGTCTGTCTGTCTGTCTGTCTGTCTGTCTGTCTCTCTCTCTCTCTCTCTCTCTCTCTCTCTTTCTCTCTCTCCTCAAAATAAAAGAATAAAAGAGAGAATCTGTCTGTCTGTCTGTCTGTCTCTGTCTCTCTCTCTCTCTATCTCTCTGACGTCTGTCTGTCCCCCCCCTCTCTCTCTCTCTCTGACGTCTGTTTGTCTGTCCGTCTCTCTCTCCTCTCTCTCTCTCTCTCTCTCTCTCTCTGACTGACGTCTGTCTGTCTGTCTGTCTGTCTTCTCTCTCTCTCTCTCTCTCTCTCTCTCTCTCTCTCTCTCTCTCACATGCACCAAGCTAACCGCTAGCATGTTATGGATTGTGTGCAGAAGCCAGGCGGGGTTGTAACGGACAGGCTGAACACGCGCTGCACTGACCCTATCTGTTGTGCCATGAACATCATTATCTTTCTCAGGGGCCATGCCCCGCCACTGTGCCATGTGCTGACGTCACGCCTGCCACGTCATTCTGATGATCTGACATCACTGCGAATCCCCGCTCATGAAGCTTTTGACCATGAACGTTGTCAGAACCGCTTGCCGAAAGGCCGGTACAGAGCATCGAGTATACACAGGCTGATTTGTTGGAGTCTACTTCACGTTCTGTATGCTGTCTGATTGTTTAGCCAGCCACCCAGAAGAAGGCTTTGTACAGGGAAACTGACGTCCTTGCGGAATAGGTAGCCTCATACACGTCATCATCTGTTCATGACATTACTGTAGGAACAGCCAGGTTTTGGAGATTTGATAGAAATCTATTTTTTTCCAATTGTGACCATTTCCTTTCTTTTTTTCCCCTTTTCTCTTCCAGTGAGAAGTGTACTTTTTGCTCATGACGGGGCAGACTGTGACAGAGAGGTGTACAGCCTGACGTGACCACAGTTGCTTGGCAGCCTGTTGCTAGCCTGCAGATCAAAGGTCCAACGTTTTCTTTCTTGAAAAAAGCAAGCAGACTGATCTCAGTCTTGACAAGTGTGCATCAGAATAATGCACAACACAAATTGAAAGTATTTTATACATATCTTAAACCTTTCATTTTTTCCCCATCCAACTATGAAACTAGTTTTGAAGAAGATTGTGAAAATGGGGTTGGGTGGTGGGTGGGGTACAAGTTCCCTGACGAAGGATTGAGGGAGTGATTGATATTCCACGGTGCCAGAACTCAGAAATGTCGGTAACACTATTTGAAATAAACAAACACAATGTGACTTCAAAGACTTTGTGCCAGAATCAATCTGTGACTGATATATTCCATGGTGGCAGTGCCACTGAGGATAAAAACTGTCATTATCGACTTGACTCCTTAAAAAGGTGTGGCTTCTAAGACTCTGTGCCAGAGTTTTTCTGTGGATGGCATTCACCAGTATACAATGGCAACTCTGTACTGACCATGATTCCAGCCTCTGCGGACAGACAGTGGTCAATATCTACAGAATGTTCTTAATCTTCCTTCCAGCCAGTGTAAAACTGACATAACTTTATGTGTATATATATATCTCGCGTTACAATTGTGTCCAGATTATAAAAAAAATTGAACCACGGGTCGTGTAGTCTGCTGTCATGTGTTTTTATGCTGCTGAATTTATTTTTGTTTGTTGTTGATGTCTATTCATCGTCACACTGATAAGTGTTACTGGTAGAACAGTGAACAATCTTCCTACGTCATAAACTGAAGCCTGCAGAAAACCTGCAAGGTTCGTGTGTGCACCCGTCCTGAGGCCAGTCAGCTGTGTGTGGACAGAGAAAGACTGTTTCATTAGAATTGTAAAAACGTTTCAAACATGATATCAGAACATTATGGTTTTGTATCACTTCACATGTCGAATATAAAAAAAGAAAATCTAAATCTATAATTATAACACGTCTGTTTCATGTTATAGAACAAGTAGTAGCCAGTTGCCTGGCACGAGTTACTAGTATTAACCCACATTGGGATTTCTGATGTACATGACTGTGTACAGTCCCTTTAATTGAAGACTATGATGGTCAGTTGCTCAGAGTGTGTTAGGTGTCAAATTCACCGTTCCGTATTTTGTATTGTATGTATATGTGAATAACGACAACTCCCCACAAAAGGTTGGAGAAGATGTGTCAGAAAAAAAGGTTCTTGTTACATGTCAACCTAAACAGGTTTATTGCAATTTAAGCTGTGACATTTTAGGATCATTTTAAAGAAAGTGTGTGAGAAAACAGTTTTTGTAATGAATGAATTATAAACTGGTCGCTAACTTGGGTGGCTTCTTTCACTATAATGGCATACACACAACACTACTCAATCTGCATGATAAAACTACTAAATCTGTTAAAAAAATATTTGCCATTTCTAACAACGAATATCCTGAAGCATTTACATATGTATTTGGGTTTGGGGGGGGGGGGGGGAGGGTGATTTTTTTTCCGGCCTGTATACTTTGAAAAAAAAATTAATACGGATTACATTGGAATACTCTTGCGCTCAAATTTTGAAATTTACAATAGATAAGACCGAGGACAAGATCTCAAGTCCATATTTATTTATTCAGTATGAGTGTGTGTGTGTGTGTGTGTGTGTGTGTGTGAGTGTGTGTGTGTGTGTGTGTGTGTGTGCGTGTTTCTTCAATCATCAACTTTGACCCTTTCTTTTGAACCGTTTTAACGTCCTTTCATAACACTAGAAGGACAACAACGCACAGTAACAAAATCAACGAAATCAAGCCTCTCTCTCTCTCTCTCTCTCTCTCTCCCCATGTCTCTCCCTCTCTCTGTTCCCTCTCTCTCCCTTCTCTCTCCTCCCTCACCCCCCTCCGGCTCTCTCGCTCTCTCCCCCCCCCCCCCTCTCTCTCTCCCTCCCTCCCCTTCCTCTTTCTCTTTCTCAATGTATCTCCCTCTCTCTGTTTCTCTCTCTCTCTCTCTCTCTCTCTCTCTCTCCTTCCGCCCCCCCCCCTTACCCCCCCCCCCCCCCCCCCCCCGCCCCTCTCTCTCAGAATGAAGGAGGGGAAGGGCGCCAAGTAAATGGGAGGGAGAGGGGCGTGTGCGTGAACATGTGGACTGTACTTTATTTATACATCATTATACTTGCTTCCATGTGGGACTCGGAGAGAATTGTTATCATTATTGCTAACACGTGTTGTTGACTTGCAACGCCATTTCACAGTGTTTGAAAAACAGTGATCAGCTCAAAGATTGTTGTGTGGGATTTGTGTAAGATAACTGAATTCAATATACTGTGTCATGTATTTAACGATTTGTATGGGCTGTGTTGATAATGATGAACATATTATAAGTGGTGATTAACATATTATTATAAGGGTGGGGAGAGAGAGAGAGAGAGAGGAGAGAGAGAGAGAGAGAGAGAGAGAGAGAGAGAGAGAGAGAGAGAGTGCGTGTGTGTGCGCAGGGGTGGGTGGGGGTGTACGCTTGCATATCCGCCTGCCTGCCTCTGTGTGTGTGTGTGTGTGTGTGTGTGTGTGTGCGCGCGGTGCGCGCTATTGGCATCTAGAAAAGTGTACCCATAAGAATACTGGTATGACAATTGAAAATAAACATGAGAATGAAGAAAACATACTTTCTGAGTCTGTCGTTTGTGCATTAACTTGCAAGTGGAATATTCTACACTGTGTGTGTGTGTGTGTATGTGTGGTATATGTGTGTGTGTGTGTGTGTGTGCTGTGTGTGTGTGGTGCGTGCGTGTTGTGCGTGCGTGCGTGTGTGTGTGTGTGTTGTGTGTGTGTGTGTGTGTTTGTTCCAGCTTGAAAAATCTCTCGAAAGCTATCATAAAATAATGTGAAAGCGTCAACAAAAGAAAGACACCAAAACTGTTACACCTACAAATCACTGCCATAATTATTGTAAGCACTCACTGGATGTGAAGTTTGAGTGTATGGCTGTTTTCAAACACCTCACCACATAGGTAGCCGTACTTCACAGGATTTTTTATCCCTTTAATGGAGAGGACAGTGTGTTATGCAAGGAGCATGTCATTGGAAAACCCCCCAAACTGAACAATCTCAGTATGCAAAACATTTCAAAACACAGCATTTTGATATAGGCTGGTTACATCAGTGGCTAAGGGGACGCGATAGCTCAGTGGTCAGAGCACTCGCTTTCCTCCAGCTAAGGCTCAGCAACATCGAGCGTGGTTACCACTTGGATGGGTGACCGTTTGCGCGCTTTGGCTTCAGTACAGTTCCCCAGTTCACCCAATTGTAAATGGGTACCTTGCCCTCTTTTAGGGTCAGGGAAGGTAAAGCAGCGAGGGAGAGGAGATGGGCGCCGCGCTCAATATGCTGGCCCCTAGAGAAGTCGAGGTCTCTGACGTCTCGCTCTCCTACGACCACATAGGTTATGGGACTCCTTTACCTTTACTTTTTACATTAGTGACTGACAGTGACAAAGCTTTTGGACAGGGCCAGAGTGCTCTGGTTCCAGTCACACCTTTACCATGGTGTTTCATACTGGACCTCGGCTCAGAGTCTCATCCACATCCCCGCTCATAGTTAGCAGTCTCACCAAGTGGAGTTTTCTCCCTTCTACTGCCGCTAGAGCTTCGAGGTTCACAAAATAATGGCGAGGTTTTGTGTATGCGACCTTTTGTTGCCCACCAGTGAGGTAACGGCATTCCGACTTCGGGGATGAAGCGTAAACACGACACCAGTGTGCATGCGGTTTACAAAGAAAAAATTGTCTGTACTTACCGGCACGCAGTGGCCTGAACTCTTTTGAAAGGCAGAACGGGTTTTACCGTGTGCGCAAAACAATGTTTTGCGTGCCTTTGCCTCTGTTTATAGCCACATCCTATGACTTTCGCGGGTGTGGAGTTGGTACTGTTGTTAACCCCAAGGAAAACTGTTCCTTGAACGGGTGCCTCGGTGGTGGCTCAAACCCGGGCCGTTAGATCGCTAACACAATGCTCTAACCACTGGGCTATCTCCCGCCCACTCTCCTCCCCACCATCACCATCACCAGACAGGTTTTTCAAAAAAAAGTTGCACGCTAAACAGGCCGAGAACAAGCAACTATGATGCGAAAAGAACATGTAACCCAGGCTCTCTATCCTTTCAGTTGCACGCTAAACAGGCCGAGAACAAGCAACTATGATGCGAAAAGAACATGTAACCCAGGCTCTCTATCCTTTCACTGGGTACATTAAGAGATTTCGGGTTCGGATTCTTTCTTACAAAAGAAAAAGGACAAAATATAAAATGGCCGTTGACAAGATTTATTGATGTTCATTTCTTAGAAAAACTAATGGTGGTACTACAAAAGACAATGTCCCAAATCAGACTACTCAAATCACAACAGCATTCTAGGTTTCATGGTGTTTCGTGCTCTCTGCACACATTTCCAAATACGAACCATTTGCAAGTATTAAAAAATAAAAGAACTCGCTTATAGTGAAATATTTCCCAACTTTAACCAACACACAATCAAACATACACAACAATACCAATGTGAAGTGGACTATAAAAAAAACAACATGCTGTGGATAGACAGCCCAATACTTATTCAATTATGGCTACTTTAGCCATTCTCAAAAACTTTTGTTTGGCAACATGAACTTTTGTTCATTAGTGGCTAGACAGAGGAACTTCACTCCCAGAGTGTTACTGTTCCCATTATATGCATAGTCAATCCCATGCACAATTTACCCAACAATTAGGGTGAGTAGCATATACTACTTCTGTGTTCTGCTTGTACAACTGAATAACTCAGCAGCTTGCAAATATCTGCACTGCCTTGTTATTACTACAAACTTCCTGCCACAACCCTTCCAAACATCTTTGCTTCATTGTTCAAATAGAGGACTAAAAACATACAAAATGTTTCTCCTTGGGAAACCCACTTGTCCTTCACTAGAACACATGTTTCCTTAATCCATTCTTCACACACAAAATATAACAACATACACATCAATATGATCTGTGGGAAATGCTCCAATAAATCACTATTCACTCATAAGACAAATCAACACTAAAAGGCACAAAATTAAAACTAACAATCAGTACTATCAGCTATTCCCACATGTGTAATAATGGGTGCTGCCATCTTTGATAATCTCTGACCTTCATGTCAGATAAACTTACCACTTTTAACATTACAAGCCACTAACCCAACACACAGTCTGTAAATTATTTCTTTATAATTAAAAGGATGTGTTTGGATCAACAATATAAAACTCATAGCTAGGTAAGGAGGAAGGTAAAGGAGTCCCATAACCTATAAGGTCGTAGGGGAGCGAGGCGTCAGAGACCTCACTTCTCTAGGGCCAGCATATTGAGGGCGGCGCCCATCTCCTCTCCCTCGCTGCTTTACCTTCCCTGACCCTAAAGAGGGCAGGTACCCATTTACAGCTGGGTGAACTGGGGGAACTGTACTGAAGCCAAGGCGCGCAAATGGTCACCCATTCAACTGGTAACCACGCTCGACGCTGCTTAACTTGGCTGGGGGAAAGCGAGTGCTCCGACTACTGAGCTATCCCGTCCCCAGCTAGGGAAATACTAAAAAAACATCAATGCATTTCTAATCATGACATTTTACTTTGACCTAGATAACTTCAGAAATATATCAAAACCACATTCTTCCCAAATGCTAATATTTATCTCAAAAATGTTATAGTAGCACATATCAACATACCACCCCTAATAATCAAAGCAAAATCAATAAGAACTGACACTTACCTATAAAAAAGAACACGGTCATAGCCCCAAACATTTGGGTGGACAACACATGTTGCCCCTATGAAACCTGTCTTAGCTGGTGGCTGTCAACTCTCTCTTGATCAGCTGGGAACTGCCAGGTGTCTCAAGTTGACAAGAAGTCTCAGGAAAATGCTGAGACTCCTACACCTTCTTCCTTTACTATTAAAATTTTCTAAACATTTATAAATTTTAATACAAACCAAAAATACTTTTTAAACTACCAGTAAAAAACTAACATTCATCTTTTTGGTTAATTTAGAACCTATTTAAAGTTTTTGGTACTATTTTCTTTTGGCTTACACTTCATGGAGTTCTGTTTTGGTCACAGGTGTCCCGTTTTTTGTTGGTTACCCCCTAAAATTTTCCCCTTTCCTGGACAAATTTTTTGGGTAGGTTACAAACACTTGGGGGCGTCGGCAGGAGGAGGGGGAGGGGAGGGGACAAGGAGGGAGGGGGATGAAGAAAAAGGACTGTTGACTAGAAAGATCCGCAGTTGAAGTCACTTTGCAAGGTTGTTTGTTTACCTCCCTTGTTCACTGCAGAGTTATCACCCCTGTTCCATCTCCTCTCTCTTCTCTCTCTCTCTCTCTCTCTCTCTCTCTCTCTCATCTCTCTCTCTCTCTCTCTTTGGCTGGTGATTAAAAAATTTTGTCTTTCGGAAGAAATATTAAACAAAAAAATAAAAAAGATGCCACGATGACAGGAACACAAAATAAACATATACAGGAAATAAATCCTAAAAACGGATGGCGCTGTTCTTGTGGCGACGTGTTCTCCCCTGAGAGTTCAGCCCGAATTTCACGGGGTAAAAAATCTGCCATGACTGAAAGTGGTATACAATACTTCTATTGCCACCACCCCCACTACTGCCTCTGCCACCACCACCACCACTGTCACCATTTCTACTACTACTACTACTACTTCTACTACACTATTTGTGCTACCGACAATAGCAACAACAGCACCAACAACAACAATGATGATCATCATCGTCTAGAAGTAACTCACCTATCCACTGAAGGTAAAGTTTCGCACGGTCAATTCCCCCTTCTGAAGCCTGGTAGTTTTCCCCATACACTTGACCATCATCGTGCTCTCGGTGCTAGTCTTTCGGAGCAGACGATATAATAATAATATTGTATGGAATTTATATACCGAGCTCCAGTGTGTAACATACATTTAGCGCACGTTAAAGAGCCTTCGACGGCAGGAGAGTTGCTCCTGGCCCAAAAAAAAAGGGAAAGTAAAGCAAAGCAACAACCCAACCCAACGTTAATAATCAACAATAGCAACAACATTAGCACTTTAAATGGGAAACAAAATTAACGCAACCACAGAAATCAGGAAAGAAATCGCTAAGAAGAGGGGCGGGATAGCCTAGTGGTTAGAGCACTGCGCTCGAGATCTGATGGCCCCGCGTGGCACTCGTTCAATGAGATTTTTCCCCTGGAGTTAACATCAATACAGACTTCACTTCCCCCCAAAAGTCCTTCGGAAGAGATTATAAACTGATGTCCTTGTAGGAACGCACGCAGAACATTTTGCACAAACATTATTAAAACAAGTTCAGCCTTTGTAAGAGCAGGCCATTGCGTGCCGGTAGGAATGAATGATAATTTTTTTTTTTAAAGCATCATGCATACTGGTGTCGTATTTTGACATCATCCCTGAAGTCGGAATGTGGCTACGTCAGTGGTGGGCAAAGAGGCTGCATAATCCCACCATGGGTAAACCCCGGAGCTCTAGCTGATGAGCGAAATAAGATCGATAACAGAAAGTGGCGCTAGTATGGCGGACAGCTTCCCAAAGTCCTTCGGAGGAAACTATAAACCGAGGCCCAGTGTGCGAACGCATGCAGAACATCTTGCCCACACGTTAAATCCTGTTCCGCTGTTCGAAAGAGCAGGCCATTGTGTGCCGGTGGGAACAGATGACAAAATTTAAAAAACCGCATACACAAGCATAATTTTTTTTTTAAAGTCATCTGAGCGCTTTGATTTGTTGCTTTACAAGATTCAGCCTAAAATTCCATACATTCTTCTTCTTCTTCTTCTTCTTCTTCTTCTTCTTCTTCTTCTTCTTTCAAACAGAGAAGACTGTAAGAGGGATACAATACAATATACAACCAACAGGAGTCCTTGGAATCAGCAGTCAGATTAATTTCTGAGGAAGTGCACCTGACGTTTGGCCTCACCCCAGGTTCAAATTTTAATCTATTTTTCTACTGTTTTGCCTATTAAACTCGAACACACATACAGCACTGACCATTGCATCCCCCAAAATGAACAATAAAAAAGTCCCATTCTGCGAAAGGCTACATCCTGGTTCACAACTCACATGATTTTGAACGATTCTGATTGTTTTGAATTAAAAACAACTCTTCATGCCTTTATCGTCTCCTAGCCTCCCAATAAGAATATAGACTACATGCACGAGGTCATTGGTTCCAGATGGTACATTGAATACAAGCTTTGATTTGTTGCTTTACAAGATTCAGCGCTATATAAATTCCATACATTATTATTTATTATTATTAACGCAATCTTCAAAATCCTGATGTTCCTCTCCTATTTTCTCATGACTAAGCATCAGTCTTTGGCCTCAACCCCCTAAAACAGTTATAGGGTGCCTTTCTTCCTACCCTTAATTAATGCTTTAAAATGAACCGATTTTCTTCTTTTGAGCTACACTATGTAGATATTAATTTAAGCACTCCACCAGGTTAGGCGGTAGTGTAACCTTGTATAGCGCCAGCCCACATGAAGGCCAATAACAATAACTCTGTACAACTTGAGGTAGCTGTTTATATGGAGTCGCATCCCTTCCCTTGCAATTTGTATCATCTTAAGGTTTGTTGAGAAAGGATATTGCTTATCTTATACTTATACGCCTCTCTCTCCCTCTCTGTCTCTCTCTGTCTGTCTGTCTGTCTGTCTCAAAGTCAGTCAAAGTCAAAGTCAAATTTTCATTGTTGGAGATTGAGTAAGGTAATGCAGTTTGACTTTTTTCATCCGGCCATCTAGATTATCAGGAGGCAAGCAGCGAAGCGAGTAAGCGAGTCACGAACAGAATAACAACAAGAACGAAAAGCAAAATGGAGGGTGGGGGGGGGGGGGGGGGGGGGGGGAGGCGAAAAGAGAATAGAGGAAAATCACTAGAAAAGGAACGCGATACACTTAAAAAAGTGAAAGCTGTATCAGGTCACTTTATTCCACCATCTGTTCTGCAGTGCGTGCGTACGTGCGTGCGGTGTGTGTGTGTGTGCGCGCGCGCGTGCGTGTGTGTATGTGTGTGTTGTTCTTTCTGTTCCAGTATAACGGAATAAGCACTCATGTGCTTTTTTCATCCAGTCCCTGTGTGTATGCAGTTTTGTAGATTTTGTCATCCGTTCCCACCAGCACACAATGGCCTACTCTTCCGAAAAGCGGAATGGGTTTTAACGTTGTGCGCAAGTCGTTCTGTGTGCCTACAGAGTTCTTGTGGTTTACAGCTCTTTTGTGTGTGTGTGTGTGTGTGTGTGTGTGTGTGTGTGTGTGTGTGTGTGTGTGTGTGCACGCGCGCGCGTGCGTGTGCGTGTGAGAGAGAGAAAGTCAAAGTGTGTGTGTGTTTGTGTGTGTGTGTGTGTGTGTGTGTGTGTGTGTGTTTGTGTGTGTGTGTGTGTGTGTGTGTTTGTGTGTGTGTGTGTGTGTGTGTGTGTGTGTGTGTGTGTGTGTATGTGTGTGTCCCTCCTGTATGATCCTTTACCTTCACATCTCCCATAGTCTAGTCAACTGTTGGACACCACTGAAAATTTGTCAACCAGCTTCTTCCACTTCTCGCAGTTCTCAGCTTTTCGTAGTGTGTGGTTCCACTCAAGGCTACTCCACTCTCTGATGTTGTCTTCCCATCGTTTTCTTTGTTGGCCTCTTCGTCTCCCTCCTTGTACTGTTCCCTGTAGGACAGCAGTCCTGGCCAGTCCAGAGTTCGTGTAACGTGACTTCAGTTTGCGTTTTTTCACTGGCTAGGACCCCTTTACACGGTCATATGGCGTTTTCAATTCTGGTTTTTAATTCCTCGTTAGTTATGTGATCTCTGTATGAGATGTCAAGAAGTTAACGAAAGCATCTCACCTCAGTTGCTTGTATCCTTCTTTCTATGACAGCTGTTTTGGGGCCCCATTTCACATTCAAACGAATAGATGTGGGCATGACCAGGGAACGCATCAGTCTGATCTTAAAGCTGATGGCGATGTTCTTGTTGTTCCAGAGTACTTTCAGTTTGGTCAATTCAGCCGAGGTCTGGGCTATCCTGGAGAGAATTTCAGGTTTTGATCCTTCTTCATCCAATACTGTAGCTCCAAGATATTTACACTTATGGACGGTCTCCATTTTCTTGTTGTCTATGATAATGTCAGTGCTGATGCCATTGGCACTATCATGTTATCAATAGGGTTTTCTCTGCGCTGAGCATTTGCTGAAGAGGCTTCATCACGGTGATTTACTATGTTGACCAGCTCTTGCTTTTTGTCCAGATAGGTCGATGATGATGTCCGTAAAACGTAAGTACAAGTCTTTTATTTGTGCACACGTGCGTGTATTATGTATACGCTAGTTATTATTGTGCCTACGCACACGTGTTTGTAACCAAAAACGTCACATTTGAACTCTCTCTCTCTCTCTCTCTCTCTCTCTCTCTCCTCCACACACACACACCACACACACACACACACACAACATACTATCTATATAGATTGGAATAATCTTTTAATGTGTATTCATACCAACACGTATCTATTCTACTTAAAGCCCTTATCTCATTATGTCCCCCCCCCATCCCCCCCTGCCTCCATCGTCTAATATCACTTTAAGTGAACAGACGTAAAATTGAAGACACACACACACACAAGCCTGTTTTGGGAACAGGGAAACGTTGTTGTGGTGGTTTTTTTTTGCATAATACATAGGTCGCACAGCGAGTTGGTGGAGAGAATGTTTTCAGAAAATTTATTAATTGATCATTATGTGTTCGTTGATGTTATCGCCGCCTCATCCAGCTGTTTAGATTACTTCATTCTGTTGCTTAATTGATCGTTATGAATTTGATTTATAATTGGCGTCTTTATCAGCCGGTGACTTATTTCATTCTGTTTGTATGGATGGAGTCCAACTCTTTGGGAGTTTTCTTCTTCATTAATTCTGTTCTTGTTGGCTAGATGGGACTGTTGGCTCTGTGTGAGTGTTTGTGTGTGTGTGTGTGTGTGTGTGTGTGTGTGTGTGTGTGTGTGTGTGTGTGTGTGTGTGTGTGTGTTGTGTGTGTGTGTTTGTGTGTGTGTGTTTGTGTGTTGTTTTGTGTTTTGTGTTGTGTGTGTGTTCTTTTGATTTAACGTCTTTTCACTATAAGTGATATTAGACCAGAGAGAGAGAGAGAGAGAGAGGAGAGAGAGAAGAGAGAGAGGAGATGAGAGAGGAGGAGAGAGAGAGAGAGAGAGAGAGAGAGGAGAGGGGGGGGGAGAGTCTGTGTGTGTGCGTGCGTGCGTGTGTGTATGTGAGTGCGTGCCTGCGTGCGCGCGAACGTGTGTGTGTGTCTGTGTCTGTGTGTCTGTCTGTGTCTGTGTGCGTCACGTGTGTGTACGTGGGTGCATGCTTGCGTGCGTGGAAGCGCATGCAAGCACATGTGCGTGTGTGTATACAATGAGAACGTACTTATGTACCTACGTAGTAATATACTTGAGTCTATAAGTTGTACTCGCGTAAACGTGTATGCCTACGCCACCTTTTGTTCATATACACACGTGTTTGTAAGTTTTTTTAAATGTCAAAAAAAAGAAAAAAAGAAAATGAAACCTTGGTGTTTTCTGAAAGCATAAATGTGTTTTTTTCTGTTTTTTCCCCGTTTTTACCTTATAAACAGGTCATAGTCCCAGTCAAAGAAAAACCTGCTTTCAGAACGTTTTCAGTTGAACAGTACGAAGTTCTGTTGCTATGGCCGTATTCTCCAGCTGGTGTGTTTAACTTCACTCTGTTTGCTCGGAATCAAATTAGCTGGGAGTTTCCCTCATTAGGTCTGGGGTTTTTTTGCTGACCAGATAAAACCTCTGGCCCCTTTGAATTAAAAAAGAAAAACAACACGAAACAAAACAGCAACAACATTTTATTTAAAATGGTGGATTAGGTAAACAGACGCCAAAACACCTGATTTTAATCTCACAGTAAATTAGTTGCTAATGAATGTCAGCACATCACAGAGAGAGACAGAGACAGAGAGAGAGAGACACAGAGAGAGACAGAGAGCTGTGAACTAGTTCAATAGTACATCGGCTTTAGGTCACAAGACATCACAGGGATGGGGTGGGGGGTGGGTGGGTAAGGGGTGGTGGTGAAAACAGTGATTTTACAAATACAATATTGAATAAGCAAAAAAAAAAAATTACACTCAATAACATGAATGCACACATCACCCTACAACAAAAATCAGAGGAAGGGACTACATCACCATCGCAACGTGGAACGTCAGAAGTCTGGCCCAAACAGGCAAACTCCAAGAACTGCTATACGAGCTGGACAGGTACACCTGGCATCTGGTAGGTCTCTGTGAGTCAGATGGAAAGAGCATCGGTGAACACCATACTGACGAGGGTCATATGCTCTACTATAGTGGGGAGCAGGACAAGCATATCAATGGCGTAGCATGCTTGTCAAAAAGAACATAAAGAACTCGGTAATAGGATTCACCCAGAAAACAGCCGGTTTGGGGGCCCATCCCCCCTTGGGCAGCCCCATTAAAAAATTCTATGATTCAACCCAAAGAAACCAACAAGGAAATCACGATGATGAAGTCTTTAGGGGAAATTTAAAACCCCAAACTACGGGGCCCTTCACGATAAGATGAAAAAGGAAAGGGACTTTCTTGATTCCAGGGGGGGACTGGAAGGGCCAAGGGGTGGGGGGAAAGGACGCACTAAAAGGACTGGAGAAAAATTCTGCGGTCCCCCTGAATGCGATCACCAATGGGGAAAGGACCCCGATTTACTGGAATTTGCCAGCTAAAACGCACGGTGTCGCCAAAAAACCCTTGGGGAAAACAAAAAGGACCCAGACGCGGGAATGGCATGCCCCCAAAATGGGTCCATCACAACCAGATTGATATTTCCTGGTGCAGAACCGGTTTCATCTGGCATCAACAGGGGAAAGCCCGAGGCTTTCCCCAGGGGCAGCCCATGGGCAGCGATCAGGGCCCTTTCGTGCTCCTGAACTTTAGAGTCGATTAAAGAAGACCCATAAACAAAGAACCCCCAGACTCAATTTTCAACCTGGACAGATAAAGGACCCCCCCCTCCCCGGGGGTCCTTCCAAGCAAAAATGGGGGGGAAAATCGCACCTGCGGCCTTGAAAAAGATGCCAAAAACGATGACACCATTTTTAAAACACAGTGAGGGACTGAGACGGCAAGCATACTCCTTGGCAACATCGCCAAAAAAAAAAAAAACAAAAAAAAAAAAAACATGGGGTCACGATAAAATTTCTTAAAATATGTGGGGGGGAAACCAAAAAGAACCTAAAGAAGAGCAAGAAAAAACAAAAAGCAGGGGACAGAAAAAAAAAAAAGTAAAAAAAAAAAAATTTAAAAAAAAAAAAAAAAAGACCAAGGGGAAGGGTTTTAGAAAAAAAACAATGTACAAAAAATAAAAAGAGAGCCTGCAAAAAATTTAATTTGCAGAAGACCCTTTCCCGATTGGGGAAAGAGCTCACCAAACAGAAAAAAGGAAAGGGGAAAGTCGTAACATCCAGGACAAAAAAGGGGAATTCCCCCCCCCTCCCCCAAAAAAGAAGGAAACGTTGGCAGAGGGACGGAATCTGTTCCGAACTCTACTTTATCAGACGTAGGCGACCCGGTTTACTTGAAACCCAAAGCCTCATCGAAAAAGACAACTTCCCAATTTACGCGGGGGAATTTGAAGTAGCAATTAGATCGCTGAAAAAAGGGAAAATCACCAAGGAATCGAAAAACCCCAGCAGAGCTGATCCAACACGGAGGGAAGAAAGGGGACGACACCCTTAAAAGTATCGCAAAAAGATCGGGCCCAGCCGGAGAGGGCCCCTACACCATGGACCCAAATCCTCATCATATTTCTCCCCAAGAAAGGAAATCCCCAGCAGTGCCAAAACTACAGGCCAATAGCCCCCATAAGTTTGCCAGAAAAAGTCTTTGTTTAAAAATTTGACCCTAAAAAGGGCTGAAAACCACGGGAAGAGGGGTCATCCCGTAAGGGGCGGGCCCGGTTTTTCCCCCCCCCCAAATAGAAGCACCCAGAACAGATTTTTAAACCTGAGGGTTCTGTGTAAAAAAATTCAGCCAGCATAACAAAAATCTTCCACGTCTTCATTGATTTTAAGAAGGCCCTTTGTAGGGGTTTTTGGCATGACGCTCTGGGGGGCCCCCCATGAAAAAATTCAACTGGGCCCCGAAGCTGATCCACACCAAACAAAGGAAAATCTACTCAAAAAGGCCCCCAGTGCAGTACTCGTACAAAGGGCCAAAAAAGGTAGGGGAAAGGTTCCGTACCTCAGTTTGGGGTCCCCCAGGGATGTCTGCTGTCGCCCACATGTTTAAAAATTTTCCTCGAACGCTTTTGACGGGCGCCTTGGAAGCCCCCAAGGGACGGCGCATTGGAGGGGGAATAATCCCCCAACCTCAGGTTTGCCGATGACATTTACGGTTTGGGGGAAAAAAGAAAAGGAACTGGCCCAAATAGTGAAGCAAATGGACGGGAAAAATCCTCCGATACGGGATGGAAATCGGGGCCGAGGAAAAACCCAAATCATGTCCAAAAAGTGGGCCCCGCCTATCACCACCAAAATCACTTTCAGCGGAAAAAAATTTGGGGATGGTTGGGCCCTTTCAAGTACCCCTTTGGAAACCCTTTAAAAAGTGAGGAGGGAAACGAAGCCGAAATCCCAGCAAGAGTGGCACAAAAAGCGCAGCAATGGCAAAAAGAAGACCTTTTTGGGAAGGCAAAAAAATCCCTCTCGGAAAACCCGGTAAAATTACTAAAGCGCTAGCACCTCAATTTATGCTTTACGCCCTGTGAGGAAAGGACACTGAACGCAAAACCTACCCAAAGGGGGATCCAAGCAGTAGAAATGGATGCCTCGAAAAGGGTCCTTGGCACTCATACAAGGGGCCCTGTCCGAACAATGAAGTCCGCAGGAAAGATTTATCAAAAAAGTGCGGGACTATGAAAAACCCACTACCAAAGGCAAAAAAAAGGAAAATCAGATGGTTTTTGGGCACGTAACACGTCAGGGAAAGGCTTGCAAAGACCATTTTGCAGGGAAAAAAATCCAGGGGGGGGGGAAGAAAGGGGCAAAACATTTGGAGAAAATGGGCCGACGAAAACCGTGATTGGCAGGGGGGGATTCAGTGTCACCCAGGCAAATCGCCCACGACCGCCTAAGGGGGAGCCAGTTGGGTCCACCCTTCGTCCCCCCATGCAGGCCCCTCGGGCCCGGGGGTTACGGGGGCCAGTGAACAGTGAACAGGAACCATCTTAAAAAATATCAGCAACAGTTTAGGGTTTTTAAATTGGGTTTTTTGGCCCCTTTCCTCTCTTCCATTTCGATGATCCAGCAGCAAAAATAGCTTTTGAGGGGAGCGAAAAAAACCCCAAAAGAACTCCTTTTAGGGAAAAGTTTTTCATGTTTATCAATCTATCTAAAGTCATGTAAAAAAGCGATTAACCCAACAAAAGCAAACCCCTTTAAAAAAAATGGCAAATAGACACTTAACCCCGCGTGGGAAATTAATTTTAAAGTGGGTGACAACTCGTTTTAGGCTTTTCGGGGGTCCAAAATGGTTTCAAAGGGCGTCAGTAATTTCGACTGTTAAATAACATAGGGTTCTCCCTTTTAGATTGGGAAAATTATTTAAAGTTTTTTGTTGGGTAAAACCCGGAAAACCCTTTAAACCCGGTTTAATTTTATACCTTACTTTACCGGGTTTCAGGACGTTGCAGGAAAAAGATTCAATCAATTTCCCGCCAAACTGAAATTTCGGGTCCCACGGGTCAGTTCTAGGCCCTGTTTGGTTCATCTTTACATTTCCCCCTTGTCCATAAAAATAAAACGTCATCAAATCAACCAAACATTTTTACGCAGATGACTCTCAGTTTTAAAGCCCGTGTTACTCCCGAAAAAACTGCCCTTTTGCTCCTGGCAAATAGGGCCCCCCTGTTTGAAGATATTCAAATTTTGGGTGGGCACAGGGAAAAAATTTCAGCTAAATTTCAGGTAAAAACCGAAGCCATGCTTGTAGGAACCAAACACAAACTCTCTTCCATTACAACAGCTTCAATAGAACTTGGCAATGCATCAGTCCCTCTATCCACTGCTGTAAAGTACCTAGGTGTTGTTATCGACAACACACTCTCTATGCAAAAATTCATCACCCAACCCTGTCAGTCGTGCTACTATCAGTTACGGCGTATTAGTGCAATTCGAAAGTACCTGTCCACCGATGCAACAGCCAAACTTGTCACTTCTCTCATTCTTTCACGTCTGGACTATTGCAATTCTCTTTTGTCTGGTCTGCCAGCATCATCTATTCACTCCCTTCAACGTATACAAAACTCCGCAGCTCGACTAGTTCTCAGAAAGAAAAAATCGGAGCACATTACCCCCCTCTTGCGATCTCTCCACTGGCTGCCTGTGCCACAGAGAGTAGAATATAAGATCAGTACTCTCTGTTTCAAATGTCTCCACAAAACTGCACCCTCCTACTTCTGTGAATGTCTTAACCTGTACACTCCTTCACGTTCCCTCCGCTCTGCTGCAGATACCTTGTGCCTACGAATACCTAGATTCAACCAATCTACTGTTGGCCGCCGCTCTTTCTCTATTTCGGGTCCATCGACCTGGAATGAGCTCCCTCTCTCTCTTCGCCAGAAGCCTAGCTATGACACTTTTAAATCAAACCTCAAGACATATTTATTTCAAACCTAAGATTTCCCCTCCTGTCTCATATCAGAACTATCCCACCCTTCACTAACCCATGTCCTATCACCCTGCTAAAGTATATGACCTGTGTGTGTGTGTGCTTTTGAAAAACATTTGACTACTGCAATTTTATTTCATAGATTTGGTCTGCAGCGTACCATGTTTGTAATATCTGTTTGAACTATTGATTATTTGTCATTGGTTGTATGACTGTGTAAGATTAGGTCGAATGCATGCGCTTTGATTTGTCTTTGCAAGATATAGCGCTATATAAGTTCCGTTTATTATTATTATTATTATTATTATTATTATTAAACCATTATTCAATATCTTACCTCACTTACAGTGACCAAACATCATTATACAAGCAAACACACAGAACTTCAAAAAAAAGGTGAAGGAAAGGGTTCATATTCAAAGAAGTTGCAGAGCTAATCGAATACAGTGATACATAGCGATGTGGCCCAAATGTCAGAACTACAACATCATCTTGCTTCTTCCATTGGTAGCATGAATCACACACGCGGATAAACTACATCTATGCGTGACATTTTTTTTTGTTGCTGTGAGCAGCACGTTTAAAGGAAGTGTAATAAGAGCTTCAAAGATTCATTTTTGGGTATGCTTTTTGTTGGGGTTTGTTTTTGGTTTGGTTTTTCTTGAGAGAGAGAGAGAGAGAGAGAGAGAGGAGAGAGGAAGAGAGAGAGAGAGAGAGAGAGACAGAGAGGAGAGAGAGAGAGAGAGAGAGGGAGAGAGAGGAGAGAAGAGAGAGCAGACAGAGAGAGAGGAGAGGAGGAGCAGAGAGAGAGAGAGGGGAGAGAGAGAGAGAGAGGAGAGAGGAGAGAGAGAGGAGAGAGAGAGAGAGAGAGAGAGGAGAGAGAGAGGAGAGAGAGCAGACAGAAGAGAGAGAGAGAGGGAGAAAAGAAGGAGAGAGAGAGAGGGGAGAGAAGAAGAGAGAGAGAGAGAGAGAGAGAGAGAGAGAGGAGAGAGACAGAGAGAGAGAGAGAGAGAGAGAGAGAGAGGAGAGAGACAGAGAGAGAGATGAGAAGAGAGAGAGAGAGAGAGAGTGGAAGCAGGAGAGAGAAAATGATGAGAGAGAGGGATCAGAACGGAGTGCAGAGGAGGAGGGAGAGAGAATGTATGTGCGATATCATGCGTCCATTGTGTTGATGGTGTTACGGGGCTATTCTCAGAACAGGAGTCCCAAGTGTGGGGCGATAGGACATAGGGTAATGTGCATAGTGTGTCCATTCTATATCGTTAGCGCATAGACTTAAAACCCACACACCCTACATCTCATATCATCATCATCATTTATCATAGTCATTATCGTCGTCATCGTCATCGTCGTCGTCATCGTATCATTATTATCATCATCTATCGTAATGTCATCATATCATTCTATCATATCTTCTTATCTTCTACTTCTTCTTCTTCTTCTTACTTCTCCTCTCTTCTCTCTACTCTCTCTTCTCTCTCTCTTCTCTTCTCTCTTTCTCTTCTCTCTTGCTAGCTTCATTTATTTGATTTTTGATATGGGATTTCTGATAACAGCAATGATGATGATGATGACGACGACGACGACGATGATGATGGAGACGATGACGACTTACGGTGATGATGAGAGGGGTGATGACGATAATGATGACGATAACAATAACAACAATCATCATTATCATCGTCAATACCACTCCCATTGATTTCCACAACCACAACTACGACGACGACCACCCCCACCACCACCGCCACATACCACTACCACTAGCCCCTTTAACCCCCCCCCCCCTCGTTTTTTTCCACCCCACCCCCCCCATTTTAAAATATACCATCATCACAAGGGTTTTGCAACACCAACGCGCTTTTTACATTGCAAAAAACCTTTAAAAAACCCAAACACAAAGAGGCAAGGATACATACAAATAAAAACCTTTCCCCCCAGCTAAAACACGTGAAACCCCTTTAAAAAGGGGATTTAAATCACGTGAAACGCAGGGGAAAAGGGAAAATAAAAACCGCAAAAATAATAATAATAAAAAATTTAATAATAATAATAATAATAAAAAATTTAATTAATAAAAAATAAAAAAGAAGAAAAAGGGGAAAAAAGGAAGTAGAAGAAAAGAAAAAGAAGAAGAAAAAGAAGTTTGGGGGCGGGTTAAAAAGACTTTCCCAGTTTTTTTAAAATTTCGATTTTCAAGGTTGGTGAGTTGGGGTTTTTTTGAAATTTTTCTTTTTAATTTAAAAAAGGGAAGTGGGAAAAACATGTTTAAATCATGAGTGATTTTTAAAATTAATATAAAGGGGGGGGTAAGGGGGAGAGAGGGGGGGGTAAATGGAAAAAGGAAGGGGGAAAGAAGATGGGGGAGGGAAGAGGGGGGGAGAGAAAAAATTGGGGGGGGAAGAGAAAGGAAAGGGAGGGGGGAGGAGAGGGGGGAGGAAAAGGAAGGGGGGAAGAGGGGAAGGGGGGGGGGGGGGGGGGGGGGTGGGGGGGGGGGGGGGAGGGGGGAGGGGGGGAGGGTGTGGGGGAGGGGGGAGGGGGAGAAAAAGGGGAAGGGGGGGAGGGGGGAGGGGGGAGAGGGGAGGGGGGGGGGGCAGGGGAAGAGAGAGAGAGAGAGGGGGAGAAGGGAGAGAGGGGGGGGGGGGTGAAAAAAAGGGAGAGGGGGGGTTGGGGGGTTAGTGAATCCGTTTTAAAAACATAAATTGTTTTTGGGGCCTTCTACTCGCACCCAAGCGACGTCGTGTGTGTGTGTGTGTTTGGGGGTGTGTTTTTTTGTGGGGTGTTGTTTTGTTTTATGTATGTGTTTTTGTTTGGGTTGTGAGGTTTTTTTGTGTTGTGTAGTTTTGTGGTGTTTTGTTTGGTGGGGTGTAGGGTTGGGGTTATGTGGTTGTGTGGGGTATGTGTGTGTAATGGTTTGGGGGTTTTGTGTATGTGTGTGTTGTGTTTTTATGGGGTGGGTATGTGTGTGTTTGTGTGTAGGGGTTTTTGTGTGTGTTTGTGGGTTTGTGTGGTATGTGTGTGTGTTTGGGTGTTTGTGTATGTGTTTTTTGTGTTTTGTGTGTTTTGGGGGTTGTGTGTTTGTGGGGGGGGTGTGTGGGTTGTGTGTGTGTGTGTGTGTGGTTGTGTGGTTTGTGTGTGTGTGTTGTGTTGTGTGTGTGGCTGTGTGTTTGGTGTGTTGTGTGTTGAATGTTGTATGTGTGTGTGTATGTGTGTGTGTATGTGTGTGTGTATGAGGTTTGTGTGTGTAGTGTGGTGTATGTGTGTGTTATGTGTGTGTAGGTGTGTATGTTGTGATTGTGTGTGTTTTGTGTGTGTGTGGTTTTGTGTGTGTGTTTGTGTGTGTGTGTTTGTGTGTGTGTGTGTCTTCGATTTTATTTGTTCATTTCAGTGATTTTTGATGTGGGTGTGTGTGTTTGTGTGTGTGTGTTTGTGTGCGTGGGTTTTGTCGTGCTGTGCGTGCGCGCATGAGCGGGAATGTGTAGGAAAAGGCAAGTGTGTTGAAGACTGAACGAAGTCAGAAACCTTTCTGTTCATATCTTCCATGGGAAACTATTCAACACATTATCCCTCCCTGTTCCCTTCAAAACCACACCCCCAAACCAAAACCACACACACCACCCCCAACACAACACCCCACAAACACCCAAACACCACACACCCCAAAACCCCACACACACACACGTTTGCACTCCGCAGCCGCACGCGCGCCCCAAAAATTTCCCCCCCCCCTCCACACCACCACAACACACCACAACACACCACACCCCAACACACACACACCACAAACACACACAATCTGTTGGCGGAAGGATGTTTCGTATGATTATTTAAAAGTATTGAAAGCAGATTATCTTTTGTACACGTTCAAACTGGCCCGCCTTTGTGAAGGGTGGCACAGTTTTCCCGTGGAAAAGGGGGTTTAAAAAAAATCGACAAAGCTGTTGTAAGGGACTGTATGTGAAAAAAAAGCCCACCGGTGTTTTTTCTTATCTAAAATGGAATTTGAATTAAATTTATATAAAAAAATTTTATACCGAAACACGCATACCTCCCCTTTCCCCTTTCTCTTTTATGTTTTTTTTCGTTCCTCGGCTAGAGCTCCGAGGTTCACCAATGTGGGGTTGGGCTGGAAAAGTTGGGCAAAAAGACAAAAATTTTTTTTCCACCCTTTTGGTAGCTTTATTACGACTTCGGGGTTAATTTTTTTTTTTATTGCAAACTGCTTCCTCTTACAACCCCAAAATTACCAGGTTTTTAAATTTTTTTCCCGCAAAATCATCAGCCCCGGCCAAAAAAAAAGCGGGTTAGTTACTGATGTAAGGTAAGGCCCCAGAAAACAGTAGAATGTTGCTATGTTGTGAAAATGTTATGCTGAGTTTTGGGGGTTCCGCCATGGGACAGGTTTTTAGCTTTAAAAACCCCCCCCCCCCCCCTCCCCACTCTCCCTTAAAAGGGGACCCAAAAAAAAAAAAAAAACCTCTGACGTTGGAGTTTTGGGCCTTTGGTTAGGTACTTAAAAAAAAGTTGTGGCACAAATTTTCATCCAGTGTGAGGCCCCCACTTTTTTGACACAGGATTTCCAGGGGGATGGTAATCGGTCGAGTCGTATTCGGCCCCTCCCCCCCCTCCTCCCCCGGGGGGGGTTTTTGCTGGGAACGCACAACAAAAAACAACAAAAAAACAACAGCCTCAACCACCACCCCCACACCACAAAAACAAACAACGCCGGAAAAACGATGATGAGGATGATGATGATGGATGATGTGATGAGGGGGGGGAGGAGCGGGAGGAGGAGGGGGAAAGGAGGAGGAGGAGGAGGAGGGGGGGCAGGGGGAAAAGAAGAAAAAGAAGAAGAAGAAAAAAGAAATGCCCCTAATGGTTTTTTTGAATTAAGTAAACATTCTTAAAGGGAAACATAGTGATTCCCCGGGCAATTCAACCCAGAGAAAAACGGGCCCCAAACCAGCGATTAGCCTACCTGCAAATGAAACTTTTAGATAAATGAGAAAAAAAGAAAGAAAAAACTAATCCCTTATGAAAAAAGGGATTCTTATTACTGGAAAACCGAAGAAAAAGGGGTAAAGCAAAAAGCGCGCCCCAAACCCAAAAAACAAATAAAAAAGAGGGGTACTTAGGGTAAAACGTAAGTAAACATTATGCGTACATTTTTATGCAATAGGGGGACAATTTCACACGGCAAATTTTTATTGATGTTATAAAAATACAAAAAACCCGGGGTTCCCATTCCCCATCAAGGGGATATTTTTCCCCTGGAAATTTTAAAATTTGGGCAGACTCCCCTCTCCCCCCAAAGTCCTTCGGATGAGACTATAAAACCCAAGGTCCCGGGGTGCGAACGCACGAGAAAAAACTTTCGCAAACCCCTTTTTGTCTGTTCCGGCCCTTTTTGTAAGAGTA
>CM054135.1:71306533-71314033 GCA_028751875.1 Rapana venosa
TAAGCGTAGAGTACAACCCTGTCAAGTAGTCTCAAAGCATATGCACTTCCACAGCAGCATCATTACGTCATCCTCATTGTCATTGATCATCATGCATTAAAAAAAATTGCCTCTGATTCGGTGGTCCCCGGTTTCTCTGGTCTCATGGTGACCTCAGATTCGGTTTGCCCATACACTTCTGTGCCTGTGGTGAGTTTGTGTCAAAGCCTTTGGGGTTGGAGGTTCGCGGGGGACGGTCGTTGGAGGGACGTTGTGGTGGTTGCCAACCTGGGGTGGGCAACTCACTCAGTCTGGCTCCGCGACTGAGCTAATACTGTCGTTAGTAGGGGCCTTAGTAGGTGGTGTCCTGCGTATGTTAGCTCAGAACAGGCACCACTGAACACCACCAAAGTGACCCAGCAGCAGTGCAGGGCCCCTCTGGCTGGTGGCCCCACGGCGGCCTGATAGTGATGGGCTCCCTGTGGACTTCCGACCCTGAGGATGAGACATAACAAATCTGGGTATGGCTGTGGCGGGGAGATTGGAATGAGCGTCGTGGGAACAGTAGGACGGGAGTCGTCAGAAGATGAGGCAGCAAAAAAAAAAAAAAAAAAAAATGATGAAGATGATGGTGATGAAGGTGAGGGTATGGGACAAAGGGAATGGGGCCACATTTACATTTATAGAAGGATGATGATGGTGATGATGGTGATGATGATGATGATGATGATGATGATGACAGGGGATTGTGATCAAGGGAAATAGACCACACTAATATCGATGATGATGTTATGTGCATTTGACCAAAAAATGTAGGCAACACTTCCATTGAAAATGATAGTAATGATGATGATGATGATGATGATGATGATGATGATGATGAGGAGGAGGAGGAGGAGGAGGAGGATGATGATGATGATGATGATATGGGTGTGTGACTAAGAGAAGTGTGCCACATTTGCATTTATGACAATGATGATGATGATGGTGATGATGATGGTGATGATGGTGATGATGATGGTGCTGTGCGACCAAGAGAAGTGAACCGCGCTTGCGTTGATGATGATGATGATGATGATGATGATGATGATGATGATGATGATGATGATGATGATGACGACGACGACGACGACGACGACGACAAATTATAACAAACATTTCAAAGTACAAAAAATATACATTAAAAAGTGCCACATGGGCAAATAACCAATTCCAGCCATAAATATTGTGCACCAATTATGCTATGGCTCTGTTGGGACTGAACAAATAACTAATTAAATGTAACCCCCCCCCCACTACCACAAACACACACACTGTGTCATTCCTTGTATAGTTTTACTCAGTTTGCATAACACCTTGAACACATTACTCCACTGCCCCCAACCCCTAACCCCCACCCCACCCCCCAAAAAAAAAACCCAACAAAAAACCACAAACACACAACAACAACAAACAAAACTAATAACCATTATAGCTGAATGCATGTGTGTCATGAGCATACACAGGATATCTTCTGCACCTAAAAACGAAAACGGAATGGGCTTCCTAAAGAATATGTTACTGTTTGTTTCTTGCTTCTACTTTCTCCCCATTAATTTGTAGTTGGGATTAACAGTTTGGCAGCACAGAACTATGACAGTAAAGTTTGTTATAAATTTGGTTCCAAATTACCTGAATTTTCATCTAAGTGACGATAAATGTTTGAAAGAATGGGTCCACTTTCTGGAACACTTGGACATATGAGGCTGACTAACTGAGAGTTTGGGAGGTGGGATAACCTAGTGGTTAGAGTCTTAGGCTCACAATCTGATGGCAGATGTTCAAACCATCATCTGAGTCCATTTGAAGGCATTCTTCTCGTGGAGTTAACACCAGTACCGACTCCACTCCCCTCTAAGTCCTTCATATGAGAGACTTTCTATAAACCAATGTCCGTTTATGAACGCATACATGCATAAATTAAAACCCATTCTGCTTATAGGAAGAGTAGGCAATTGTGAACCGTAGGAACAGATGACAGAATTAGAAAAAAAATTAGAAAAGAGAATTAGAAAAAAAAGAGGTTGGAGGCAGGAAGGAATTAGAAAAACGTATTCACACTGACGCTGTGTTTAGCTATCATTTCTGCAACAGGAATACAGCTACCTTAATGGTAGGCAAACGGTCACATACGCTATTTTTAATGTACCCCCCCCCCCTCCTCCCAAGTGGTGTACCCTGAAGCTCCAAATAAAAACCTGAAGAACGAAAAAAACCCAACCCTAACCCTTTTTTTCTTTTTTTTTAACATTATAAGTATAATGCTAATAATGGAACTATAACTCTGCGAAAGTGAAATGATTTATTTAGAATAAGCCTAAAATTTGCAACCCAAAACTTGTAAATGCTTAGTGTCAGTTTAACTTGGAAATTAACGTTTGGCTCCATTATCACTGCGACCATGTGGGATTTACTGCTTTGGTCCCTGAAAAAAAGGGCAATGGAAAATAATTATTACCTTGTAGCAGTATGTGAAAAGATAACCACTCGTGTAGTCAGTATAGTACGACATATCCGTTAAGGAAATTAAAAAAAAATGCAGAATGTAACCTCTTAACATCACAAACTACTTGGGTTTTTTTATCATCGAACACAACATGGAACTCACCTGCAAAGAGCGCGCCATGTCACATGATACAGAGGAATAACTCTGCATGTTTCCTCATACTTCCCAATAACTATTTTTAACCAATCAGTAACGGGTATTGCCGTTTGCGCCAAGTTTTAGCTAGCTGTCTGCTAAATGGATCTGGACCTTTAAATAACCCAAATTTAGTTGCAACTTTGAGCACAACGGTTTTTCTTTTTATCCCCCCCAAACCCCCCCCCCCCCAAAAAAAAAAAAAAACCCACCACACCCAACAACAACAACACCAACAATCCCCCAAACCCCAATCCAATAAAAGACAATAATTGTGGGTGGAAGAGGAGATTAGATGAGCATGGGTAGAAGAGGGTGAATGGAAAAGTTTAGGGAAGGGCAGTAAAGGGGGTGGGGGGGGGGGGGGGAAGGATGAGATATCGTGGACAGGGGTTGGAGGCAGGAGGGATAGATAGCGTCCTGTTCTGTCGTGCTGTCAGGAATCACGTAGGCACGGGCGTTTGTTTATATCATTATGTCTGGCAACAAAAATGATATTGGAATTTGTACAGGTGGCAGGTCTACTATTTTGTTATGGTCTGGCATCGGTGACTAGAGGTAACGCGCCTGTCTAGAAAGCGAAAAGTCCGTGTCGGAAGTGTGCGGTGGTTCGAATCCCGTTTGGACCCGAAACTTTTCCCCCATCCATTAGACCATGAGTGGTGGTCTGGGCGCTAGTCTTTCGGATGAGACTATAAACCGAGGTCCTGTGTGTTACAAAAAAAATTATTTAGCGCACGTAAAAGAACCCACGGCAACAAGAGAGTTGTCCCTGGCGAAATTCTGTAGAAAAAAAGCCACTCTGATAGGAAAACAAATGCAGTTGCAGACCCCCCCCAAAAAAGAAGAAAAAAAGGGTGGCGCTGCTCTGTGGCGACGCACTCTCCCTGGGGAGAGCAGCCCGAATTTCACGCAGAGAAATCTGACGTGACTTAAAGGGGTATAACTAAACAATAAATAAATAAATAAATAAATAAATAGTGGGCAAATGACCCCCCGTCCCTTTCCTTGACCAGAACTGTGGACACATTTCACCAGAAACCGCCTTCCTGGAAAGTCTTCCCACCAGGCTCATGTCTGGCAGCATCCAGGTCAGCCAGAGGCCTTGCTCAAATCCACCCCGCACGTCTACAGTTCTGGGAGGGGGTTGAGGCAGACTTCACCCCCCCCCCTCCCCCCACTACCCCCCCTTCCCACCTGTGGACGATTAGCTTGGTTTCGACACATCAACATCACGACTACTAACCAATATAAACTTCTAATCTCTAAGTCGTCTCATTTGGAAACATCCACTGCCTGTAAACCCGGTAATTGGACAGGGATTTTCACGGATGGAGGTGACTACTGGAAGGAGAGTTGGGAGGGAAGGGGGGTGGGAGGGAGAGAACAAAGGGTCAAGACCGAGTTTTACTGTTGATAGAGAAAGAAAGTCTGTTGACTTAGACCGAGCTGCCATAACAGCGACCACACATCAACAGAACCCAGTAAATTGGGGGGTAAAACCCGTTCTAATGCCTTGAGGTTATCCCTAGTGTGCTGAGCCATTACTTTGTTTTGTTACAGGGCTAAATGGCAGGGCAGGAGACCAATGATGACTTTAGAAACGATGTTATGTTTAAATAAACAATTTGATAGTATTGGAGGAAAGCGAGTTTTGGTGTATGTTTCTTTCTTTTTATTTTATTTTATTCATTTATTCTTTTATATCAAGGATAATGGAATAAGCACTCATGTGCTTTTTTTCTATCCAGTCCCCGTGGGTATGCGGTTTTGTAAATTGTGTCATCTATTTCCACCGGCACACAATGGCCTGCTCTTCCGAAAAGCGGAACAGGATTTAACGTGTGCGCAAGATGTTCTGCATGCGTTCGCACGGGGCCTCGGTTTATAGTCTCATCCTTCGGATGAGACTATAAACTTGAAAAGTGTGTGTGTGTGTGTGTGTGTGTGTGTGAGAGAGAGAGAGAGAGAGAGAGAGAGAGAGAGGGGAGAGAGGAGAGAGAGAGAGAGAGAGAGAAGAGAGAAGAGAGAGAGAGAGAGAGAGAGAGAGAGAGAGAGAGAGAGAGGAGAGAGAGAGAGAGAGAGAGAGAGAGAGAGAGAGAGAGAGAGAGAGAGAGAGAGAGAGAGAGACACGTATGTGAGAAGAAAACTGAGCCACTTCTATTACCAGCATATACTTCCATGATGCAGTCAATGGGGGACAGGAAAGCCTAGTGGTTAGAACATTGCGCTCGCAATCTGACGACCCGGGTTCGATTCCCGTTCAAGGGGATGTTTTCCCCTGGAGTTAACATCAGCGCAGACTCCACTCTCCCCAAAAGTCCCTCGGATGAGACTATAAACCGAGGCCCCGTGTGCGAACGCACGAAGAACATCTTCCGCACACGTTAAATCCTGTTCCGCTTTTCGTAAGAGTAGGCCATTGTGTGCCGGTGGGAACAGATGACAGAATTTACAAAACCGCATACACACGGTGACTGGATGTAAGCAAGCACATGAGTACTTATTCCATTCTCCTCGAAATATAAAACAATAAAATCAAATAAAATCAATACAATAAAATAAATCACAAGTAAAAGAAAATGTTTGAAAAATCGCATACACCTGGAATCAATAGAAACGAAGTGACATCCAGCCACGATGACAAAAACGAAAACGTTGTCAAACTCCTTACACTTATAATACTTAAACACTGCAAAAACTTAAGTCTGGATCCTCAATCGACGTAGGCCTACTACACAATGCACAAAATCACGCATATGTCTAAAAAACAACAACCCAACCGAAACACTCACAGCACGATCTGTATGGTATGAAGAGTAGAATTCCTCCACCAGTTATAACCAAAAAGGGCTCTGGCACTAGGCTAGCCTATCGTTTAACCAAACGTCGGTCAACCAGCCCCTGAAAGGGAAGGGGAAGGGGGCTGGGAAGGGGGAGGTCAAGGTCAGCCCTTGTACATCTACAGTGCAGAGAAAGGGCCAGACAAAGAGGGGCCGGACAGCTGTGTTCAGTCAAGTTTGTACGTCTGTGATTTTTTTTTTAGACTCCATTTTCATGTTTTCTTTAAGTTCAATAAGTGATGAAACAATTTTAATTGTATGATTTTATTTCATTTAAATGTTAATTTTGGCATTTGGTAGAATATTATTTTCCTGTGATTTGCTGTGGTCTTTGTTCTCGTATTTTGCCCCTCTCTTGCTTTTTTGGTTTTTGTTGTTGTAGTTGAGTCGTTTTTTGTTTGTTTGTTGTTTTTCTTTTGGGGGGTGCTTTTGTTTTTGTGGGGTTGTTTTGTTGTTGTTGCTGCTGTTGTTTAATTGGTGTCGTGATGATCATTCAAAGATAGAAATGCAGAGAGAAACAGAAGCTGCTGTTGCTGAACAACGTCTGCATGCGGATGACGGTTTCCAGGACAAGAAAAGGGGGGTGAGATGGAGAGAAAAGAATGTTGTTATTAACGATGACAGTTTGCCTGCCATTTCAAATCCTTTCTTTTGTGTTAGTTTGTTTGTTTCGTTTTGGTTTTATTGTTGTAAATCTTTCATTGAATTTAAAACACTTCAAAGGAAAATACTTTGTTAAACGTGAAGGGAAATTAAAATGCACGGATGAATTTATTACTTTTTGCGCATTGATACTATAAAAAAAAATCCCCGAAATTTCCTAGATTTGGAAAGTGTGCAAATGTGCTTTAAAAAAAAGGCCACATCGACAGTTAACAATGTTGTGAGCACCAAAAAATGGCTTGCAATGAATACTGTCTTGTACCTTTTTTCTATGAAAACGTAGCCTTCAGTAAAAGGAACAAAGAAAAGTAGCCATCCTCCCCCACCCTACACACACACACACGCACACACACACATACACGAAAACAGAAGAAAAAACCCAGAAAGAAAACCCCCCAAACCCGAAAAACAATGCAGTGGCAACGAATAGGCCTGTTACCACATTCCTATGTCCATACGCAAATGAAAAACAGTGTGTGTGTGTGTTTGTGTGCGCGCGCGCGCGCTCACACACACACACACACGCACACACACACACACACACACACACACACACGCACACGCAGAGGCGCACACTCACATAATGTGTTTGTGGCGTTTGTCCTTGAGTGGTGGCGGCATAATAACTATGGTTGACGTCGTCAAGTGGCAGGCTGTGACCGGGCAGCCTTTCATAAGACCAGTGGACGGAGGAGGGTCAGGGAGAGAGGGCGAGGGCCCTGCAGCCACCCTCCCCGCAGGGTCAACGGTCCTTCATGTCACAGGCCTGGCCTGCCTCTCCTCTCCTCTCCTCATCTGTTCGGTCCCATTCTCGGTCCGTCAAAGGATTTGAACTCATACCGTCCGCGGTTCATTCTTCATGACACCGCATAGTCAGTGACATCAGTGGGGGTCTTGACGTCATCAGGTCTTCACAGGGGGGGCTTTTAGGTTCAGGGTGAGGAGTTGTTGACTTTTGCTTTTCTGTTTGCTTGCTTGCTTGCTTGCTTGCTATTTGTTTGGTTTGTTTTGTTTGATTGTTTTGTTTTGTTTTCTGTCTTCACATTTTTACTGCCTAACCTGTCGTCGCGAGTAAGCATCAATGATGTTCCTTTGCTATCGAATTCAAATGTCGCATTCTTTCATTTCTGTCATCCCTTTAGAGATATGGAGACTTTAAACACAGATTCAGATTTCGTAGCACACATGTTGCTATGCTAATGTAAGAGCCTGTTTTGTATGATTGCTTTTAGATATGACGTTCTTTACTTAATGATGCGTATATTATAGATGGTATTTTTGTCCAGTTGGGAAATTATGTCATTACCTTTAGTTTGCATATTGTCTTTTGCTCAC
>CM054135.1:71326533-71336533 GCA_028751875.1 Rapana venosa
CGTTCGATGCTGCTTAACCTTGGCTGGGGGGAGAGCGAGCGCTCTGACCACTGAGCTATCCCGCCCCCTGGTATTGAACCTGTTATCTTTCGTTTTCCAGACAGATGTGTTATCGCTAGACCATCGATTCACAAGGCTGCAAGGGAGTGGATGGCGGAGAGAGAGAGAGAGAGAGAGAGAGAGAGAGAGAGAGAGAGAGAGAGAGAGAGAAGAGAGAGAGAGAGAGAGAGAGAGAGAGAGAGAGAGAGGAGGGGAGGATAATCTAGGGAGGGGGAGGGGTGGGGCGGTAAGGGAAAGGGAAGAAGTGAGAAAATAAAAGGAACACAAATAAAAAGCCAATCTCCCTAGAGATGTGACGTCCAGACAGCAGCAGGGTAAAATTGGTTGCTTCCTACCCTCCCCTCACCTCGCCTCTCCTCCCCTACCCTCACCTCACCTCTCGCTGCTGTACCTCTTCTCCCTAAGGAGAACAACTTTTTGCATAGTTGCTTTACTGTTTAAAAAAAAAATAAAGATCGTGTGTGCGTGTGTACATGTGCACGCGCACGTACGCATATGCATACGCGCGTGCATGCACAGAGAGATTTTAAAATTTGTTTTTTTATTTCTTTCTTTCTTTTATATCGAGGATAATGGAATAAGCACTTACGCGCTTTTTTTTTACATCCAGCCTCGTGTGTATGCGGTTTTGTAAATTCTATCTGTTCCCACCAGCACACAATGGCTTACTCTTACGAAAAGTGGTACAGGATTTAACGTGTGTGCAAGATGTTCTTCGTGCGTTCGCAGAGAGAGAGACAGAGAGAGAGAGAGACAGAGAGAGAGAGAGAGAGAGAGAGAGAGAGAGAGAGAGAGAGAGAGAGAGAGAGAGAGAGAGAGAGAGAGAGAGAGGGAGAGAGAGAGAGAGAGAGAGAGAGAGAGAGAGAGAGAGAGAGAGAAGAGCGCGAGAGAGAGAGCGCACACACACACACTTAGAAATAATTACAAAGCGCAAGCACACGGGGACTGGATGTAAAAAGCACATGATGAGGGCTTATTTCATCATCCTCGAAAGAAAAGATAAATAAAATACCACACCACACCACACCACGCCCACCACATCACACCACACTACATCACACCACACACAACTACATCACAACCACACCACACCACATCACACCACACCATACCCCACACACTGTTTCCAAACAGTTTTCATTAACGGTCAGATATCCAGTTACGGTGACACCACTACAACAGAGACCACGTCTGCAGAGGAAGTCATTCAAATGCAGTATAATGCAGAGGACAAAGAGAAAAACAATACAGTCCTTCATACATGGAGAAGGACATGAATGAATGTCGCTGATCAAGGCCTGCATTGTATTTCAAACTGCTAGGCCGTTATTTTTGAAGGGGGTAAAAAGCCACTTGGAGACATATGTCTTGTTCAGGCTGATTAGTTTCTGGCATTCCAATTTCCGATTCCGCAGGGAGACTGCAAATGGCAGCATGAGAAAAGCACAACGATCTTTTTTGCTTGTTGTTGTTGTGTAAAATTCTCTTTAATGTGTATTTCTCCTTGCTGAACACAAGTAAACTGTTTTTCATTTATGTCGTGTGTTTTTTAACATTAGCGGCCATTCCAATGGTTGTACGTGTTTTGTTTTTTTCCCCAGTTTGACGCACCTCTATCGTAGATGAAGACTTTTCAAACTTGTAATCTTGACAGGTTCAAAGCCTACATCGAATCCGATCTTGTCTTTGATTGCACTGCCGACCACTGTGGCCACATCGGGGCTGCATAACTAACCCTTCAGTGTTTGAGACAAATG
The DNA here is from genome assembly GCA_028751875.1 of Rapana venosa. Classification (NCBI taxonomy): domain Eukaryota; kingdom Metazoa; phylum Mollusca; class Gastropoda; order Neogastropoda; family Muricidae; genus Rapana; species Rapana venosa. Next base: position 71,328,351 of record CM054135.1, read on the forward strand.
TGACACTTGTCTACCTGCACTAAACTCTGTGTGTCAAAGACCGGTAAACATCTTCAATAACAAAAACAGAACAACCAACAACAAAAAAGCCCCAAACAAAACGCTGAGTGTACAAAGAATAGCATGGAAATCAGACAACTTCTGTCACACAACATTAGCACTCACTGGAGGTTCGGGACAACATCGCTTCACAAGTTAAAGACCGTTAGACATAAGTCTTGGGTAAAATTTGGTTCCAGTCCAGACTGTAATTCTTCAAGTAAAAAAGAGAGAAGAGCTAAAAATACAAACCCAAGCCGAAAAGGAAATCTGTTTGTCTGAATGAGCTGAAACTTCTTCAAGACACTTGGATCCCTGATAAAGACACTGTTCATAAATTGCTGAACCCTGACAAATTCGATTTTTTTTTCAAAAGTCACTGCTTCAGAACGAATAAACAACCTTTCAAATGATGTCTGAGAGTTTGATGAAGAAGAAAAAATTATGGGAATTTGGGAAAGACTAGTCTTTAGTAAACCATCAGTTTTTGATGTGAAACTACAAGTCATGGTTCTGTGATCATGCCATGACGGGCTGTGGCAGAGTGGAACAGTGACATGTATACAGCAGGGTCAAGATGCATATGATTAAGCTAGTTATCAGGTGTTCTTTTAACGTGCCAGTGCAATTTCACTTCAAAAAGAAAATAAAGAAAAAAAGCTTGCAGGGGCCTTCACACACACACACACACACACACACACACACACACACACACACACACACACACACACACACACACACACACACACACACACACACACACACACACACACTTCTGCTTGTATTATATATCATATACAGGACGGGAGGTAAGGCACTGGCAGGCCTGCACTTGAAGTTGGTCTGGAAGATCGTAAATAGTCCCCGCCCTTAATTCACCAGATGCCACCGCAGAGATTCGAACCCACGACTTCATGGACCCACAGGATTGAAGTCAAGCGGTCCTAACCACTCGGCCACAGCGGCCACCGACAGCAGGCTCAGGATGAAGGCTCCAGAGAAGTCCTAGAGGTGGTTGATGATCTGATGAATGAAGTTAGAAAGCAACGTGATTGACTGCTGGCACCAAAGAATTTCTGTTCGTATTATTCTGACAGTTGGGAATCTGAACACTGAGTCTACTTCAGGTGGAAAAAGCAGCAGCAGCAGCAGCAGCAGCAGCAGCAGAAAATAGCCCGCCAAGCTGTCAGCGCGCAAGCTGCCGATTCACAATGACCTGAGGTCACTATGCCCTTCTGCAGTTTTTATTGAGCTAATCAAATAATTCTCTCCGTTCACTGACCACCATTCTTGTTTGTTCTCAAGTCTGAGGTTAGTGTAGCCACTTGCAAAAAGCATAACTAAAAAAAACAAAAAAATAACAAAACCACGTATGGAATGAAAACGTGATTTTTTTTTCAATGGACGTCCTCATGAGTGTTTCACCCCTCTCACCAGGTCATCTTTCTTAATTGACATCCTTGTGAGTGTTTCGTTCTTCTCACCAGGAGGTTGGCACCCATACTGAGGGTTGTACACCCAAAGAAGAACAAAAAATGTCGGTCGGTTCATCTGTTTGGTGTGTTAATACACTGGTCAATGACTTTCTTGCCGCGAACGTCAACACGACCAGAAATCTAACAGAAACAATGTATTCTTGCTACCAAAGCTCGTGCAATAGCAAAAACTAAACCAAAACAAAGCAAAAAGCTAAAACATCAAGAACGAAAAATGGGTGAATATGTATATCAGCCGATACCCGGAAGTGACAGTAAGGGAGACAATTAGTAGAGGAGCTCAAAAGCTTGAGATATTCAAAACAGCGTACTTTGAATGCTATGACAATAACAATAGGAATGGCATATTTTATTTGGGTGGTGTTTTTTGCCAATTCACGCTGGAAATAAACTTAATCGGTTGTGAGAAGGTAAATACCTATACATGATAGGAAATGAACATACACATATAGTGTCACGTAACGAAACCCACATCATGGCTTTTCATTTTGGTGACAAAACAGAGATGAGTGATATAGCTAAACTATTCTCTATCTAAATTACGCACCCTTGCATATATGCAGGCAGGCAGGCAGGCACGCATGCACACACACACACACACACAAACACAAACACACAAACACACACACACTTTTACAGTGCTTCAGGATCGATCAGGAATCAGATCAGCCACAACACATCTCTGTCAGAATGTCCCTTTTTGCACAGCTGTATTTGTGTATGTCGAGTGTCATGCTATAAAATGTCCTCATTTTGGATATGTTATAACACGTTTACAACATTCTCTTACTTAGATTTCAGCTTTCAGTTTTCGGTTTACACATGACGATATCTTAAGCGTGCACATATGTATATGTATGTATGTATGTATATATATATATATATATATATATATATATATATATATATATATAATATATATATATATATATATATATATATATATAATAACTATATTATGCATTATATTATCATTGATCATATAATACACCGGGAATTGAGAAACCGGCAGATGTGCACTCTAAGTTAACCCCAGTACATCAACAACAACATCAACAAATCCCCACTCACAATTCACCAAACGCCACTGCCGAGATTCAAACCCATGACTTCATGCACCGACAGGGATGGAATCTTAACATTATATCCACTGAGTTGTAGCACACAGGCTGCACAAGTCTTCTGAGGGCTCTTCGAAAAAATTAATGTGAAAAAGTTAGGTGTAATCCTAGAACCGATAACAAACTTCTGGCTTAGAATCCACGAGTCTCCGTCCTCCTCCTCTTCCTCCACTGCAAAAACAAAGCAAAACAAAACAAAACAACAACAAAAGTTGGGTTGGTGTTTTTTTTTTAAAAAGAAGGATCGTTTTGTGGAGAGATAGTCTATCCACTGGTACATTCTTTTAGAAATCCTGTTGTAATCTGGGTGAGGTGTCGCAACAGGCTTTCTTTCTTAAAGGTTGTTCTGTTCTGTGGAGAGATGTGTGTCGATGTGCATGCTCTTTCACTAATCCCACAGTAATCCGGCTGTTAGCACAGCAGCATTGACTCATAGTCTCTTGTCGAAGTTTTCCTTCTCCTAAGTTGGTTTCTAGAGTAGTTCAAGTATGTTTTAGACCTTGAAAAAGAAAGAAAGACGGAAAGGACAGAACGAACGAATAACAGACAGACAGTCAGACACACAGAAAGAAAGAAAGAAAGAAAGAAAGGAAGAAAGGAAGAAAGAAAGGAAGAAAGAAAGAAAGAAAGAAAGAAAGAAAGAAAGAAAGAAAGAAAGAAAGAAAGGCAGACAAACAGAGAGAAAAGTTAGACGGAAAGAGAGAATGAAAGAGAGAAAGACAGATAGGCAGGCAGGCAGACAGACAGACAGACAGTCAAGCATACAGAAAGGAAAGAAGGAAGGAATAAGCAAGGAAAGTGAGTAGAATAAGGATAACAAGTTTAACACCATCATCAATACCACCTCCACCACCACCATCACCCTTACCAGCAGCAACGAAAACCATTACAGAAAACATTTCCAAACGACTGCATCTTTTAATTAGACAAATCTCTCTCCCCCCCCCCCTCTCTCTCCCCCCCCCCCCTCCTCTCTCTCTCTCGCTCTATCTCTCTCTCAATGATAGTGACAAGCTCACCACAATAAACATCTCTCTCTCTCTCCATCTCTCTCTCTCTCTCTCTCTTCCCGCTCTATCTCCCGCTCTCTCTCTGTCATTGATAGTGACAAGCTTACCACAATAAACATCTCTCTCTGTCATTGATAGTGACAAGCTTACCACAATAAACATCTCTCTCTGTCATTGATAGTGACAAGCTTACCACAATAAACATCTCTCTCTGTCATTGATAGTGACAAGCTTACCACAATAAACATCTCTCTCTCTGTCATTGATAGTGACAAGCTTACCACAATAAACATCTCTCTCTCTGTCAATGATAGTGACAAGCTTACCACAATAAACATCTCTCTCTCTGTCAATGATAGTGACAAGCTTACCACAATAAACATCTCTCTCTCTCTGTCAATGATAGTGACAAGCTTACCACAATAAACATATCTCTCTCTCTGTCAATGATAGTGACAAGCTTACCACAATAAACATCTCTCTCTGTCAGTGATAGTGACAAGCTTACCACAATAAACATCTCTCTCTGTCAGTGATAGTGACAAGCTTACCACAATAAACATCTCTCTCCCTCTCAATGATAGTGACAAGCTTACCACAATAAACATCTCTCTCTCAATGATAGTGACAAGCTTACCACATTAAACATCTCTCTCTCAATGATAGTGACAAGCTTACCACAAGAAACATCTCTCTCTCTCTGTCATTGATAGTGACAAGCTTACCACAATAAACATATCTCTCTCCCTCTCAATGATAGTGACAAGCTTACCACAATAAACATCTCTCTCTCAATGATAGTGACAAGCTTACCACAATAAGCATCTCTCTCTCTCAATGATAATGACAAGCTTACCACAATAAACATCTCTTCTCTCTTTCACTCCCATACATTTCTCTCTCTCTCGATATGACAAGCTCACCACAATAACATCTCTCTCTCGTCTTAATCCTCACCACATCATCTCCTCTCTCAATGATAGTGACAAGCTTACCACAATAAACATCTCTCTCTGTCATTGATAATGACAAGCTCACCACAATAAACACCTCTCTATCTCTCTGTCATTGATAATGACAAGCTCACCACAATAAACATCTATCTCTGTCAATGATAATGACAAGCTCACCACACTAAACATCTCTCTCTGTCATTGATAGTGACAAGCTCACCACAATAAACATCTCTCTCTCTGTCATTGATAGTGACAAGCTTACCACAATAAACATATCTCTCTCTGTCAATGATAATGACAAGCTTACCACAATAAACATCTCTCTCTGTCAATGATAGTGACAAGCTCACCACAATAAACATCTCTCTCTCTCTGTCAATGATAATGACAAGCTTACCACAATAAACATCTCTCTCTGTCATTGATAGTGACAAGCTCACCACAATCAACATCTCTCTCTATCTCTCTGTCATTGATAATGACAAGCTCACCACAACAAACATATCTCCCTGTCAATGATAGTGACAAGCTTACCACAATAAACATCTCTCTCTGTCATTGATAATGACAAGCTCACCACAATAAACATCTCTCTCTTCAATGCATGACAAGCTTACCCAATAACATCTCTCTCCTGTCTGATTCATCTCACCCATACATCTCTCTCTCTCTCTCTCTATCAACTCTACCACAATACTCTCTCTCTTCTCTATCACTCTCACCACATCACTCTCTCTCTCTCATTTGCACTCTCCTCCCACTACACTAACTCTCTCCCTTCTCTCCATCTCTCTCACACTCTCACCCACATACTCTCTTCTCTCTTCTGCTACACTCTACCACTAACATCTCTCTCTCTCATCTATCGTAAGCTTCCTACCTCTACACTCCTCTCTCCTCTCTCTCCTCCTCCTCTCTCTCCCCCTCCTCACCCTCTCTCTCTCTCTCTCTCTCCCTCTCTCTCCCTCCTCACCCTCTCTCTCTCTCTCTCTCTCCCCTCTCTCCCCTCTCACCCTCTCCCTCTCTCTCCTCTCCCTCTCTCCTCTCTCACCCTCTCTCTCTCTCTCTCTCCCTCTCACCCTCTCTCTCTCTCTCTCTCCTCTCTCTCTCTCCCTCTCACCCCTCTCTCTCTCTCTCTCTCTCCCTCTCACCCTCTCTCTCTCTCTCTCTCCCTCTCACCCTCTCTCTCTCTCTCTCCTCTCTCTCTCTCCTCTCCCCTCTCTCTCCTCTCTACCTCTCTCTCTCTCTCTCCCTCTCCTCTCTCCTCTCTCTCTCTCTCTCTCTCCCCTGATCACTTTCCTGTTCTTACCCTGAAGTCTTGAAAACGGAGCCGTGCCGGTATCAGCTGACCTCCCTCTCTCCTACTTACTGCACGCTGCCCACAGCGCTCTGTCAATGAGCCACTAGTCTGTGATCACCTATCCCTCATTAACCCTCGCCTTCACAACTCCCCCCCCCCCCATCCCACCACCACCACCTCCCTAGCCCCACCACGCTCTACAAAATAGTCACAACTCTATTCAACAAGTCATGACTGTGTGGTGTCCTTAACTTAGTGTTGTCCTAAGCTGGTCAGGCTCGACAGCGATGAGAACTGTTTCCTTCCTAAGGTCTGGAAACCTCCTGAGGAATGTTGCGCACCGCATTATGTGTAAGACATGTATGTGTTCAGCTTAAGATGCGCCCCTCTCGACTTTGATGTTAATGGGCATCGATATTATATGCTGCTGATATAAAAAGGTAAAGGTGTCCCATAACCTATGTGGTCGTAGGGGAGCGAGGCATCAGAGACCTCACTTCTCTAGGGCCAGCATTTTGAGGGGAGATCCCATCTCCTCTCCCTCGCTGCTTTACATTCCCTGACCCTAAAGAGGCAGGTGCTCATTTACAGCTTGGTGAATTGGGGGAACTGTACTGAAGCCAAGGCGCGTAAATGGTCACCCATCCAACTGGTAACCACGCTCAACGCTGCTTAATTTGGCTGGGGGAAAACGAGTGCTCCGACCACATAAAAAGGTAAAGGTGTCCCATAACCTATGTGGTCGTAGGGGAGCGAGGCATCAGAGACCTCAGCATGTCTAGGGGCCAGCATATTGAGGGCGGCGCCCATCTCCTCTCCCTCGCTGCTTTACCTTCCCTGACCCTAAAGAGGGCAGGTACCCATTTACAGCTGGGTGAACTGGGGGAACTGTACCGAAGCCAAAGCGCGTAAAGGGTCACCTATCCATTTCGTAACCACGCTCGATGCTGTTTAACATTGGCTGGGGGAAAGTGAGTGCTCTGACCACTGAGCTATCCCGTTCCCTAATGATGTAACATCCCTAACTATATCTTCCTACGTGGTCAAACTTCATCGTCTTCCCCCGTGACTTTCAGTAGGATGCTACGCTCTTTATGTTCGCTTTGGCAATGGAGTTTTTATTTAATTACTACAATTTAAAAAAAAATATTATTGCCGAAACTTTTAGGCGGTGTTTACATCTGAGTTGATTCGGAAACAATGTGCTAAGCAGTTTATAAATGATTTCTGGTTACTTATGAATCGGGTTCGTGCGCCTGAACGTCATGTACCAGTTAACAACAAGAGCACCACTTAAGGACAAACACACACACACACACACACACCACACACACACCACACACACACACACACACACACACACACACACACACACACACACACACACACACACACACACACACACACACGCGTATGATCACCTACCTATCATTAATATAACTCTCTGCCCTCGCCCCCCCCCCCCCCCCCCCCCCCCCCCACACCCTCAACCTACCCACCCACACCTCACCCATCACCACGCATCACAACCACCCCTCCCCATCTGTCTCCCTCCCCTTCCTTCCTTCCTCCCTTCTATACTAAGTCCTATCTCAGATTAAGGTTTCTTTCTTCTCCGGAAGGAGTGTAGAGGGGTTTTTACCTGAAGAGAGGTAATGTAAGGAGGGCTGGTGATGGGTAGGACCACGCGGCTAAAGGTGATTAGCAACAGGACACCCAGGTCTGCCCTTATCCGAGCCACAGCGCTAATGAAGCAAGCGCTCTGTGGCTTGGCAGAGCCTAGGTAGGCCCTGTGTTGTGGTGTCTGCCGCTGAAGGACAAGACTCAAGGTCAAGTGGCTTCTCTGATGCTGCTGGTGGGTTTGTTGGTTCGGTCGTTTGGTTGGTTGGTTGGTTGGATGGTTGGTTGGTTGGTTGGTTGGTTGGTTGGTTGGTTTAGTTGCTGTTCTTTGCTACTACTGCAAGATGCACTCTGTCTCTATCCCTCTGTCTGTCTACGTCTTTCCTGTCTGTCTCTTGTCTTTGTAGTTCAGTACAGTACAATTACCAAAAAAAGAGAGTGGAATGCAGTTCAGTTACAGTAGAATGCAGTACAGTACAGTTAAATGCAGTAAAGTCCAGTAGAATGCAGTTCAGTACAGTTAAATGCAGTAAAGTGCAGTAGAATGCAGTTCAGTGCAGAAGAATACGAAAGTAGAATGCAGTTCAGTACAGTTGAATGCAGTACAGTGCAGTAGAATGCAGTACAGTGCAGCACAGTGC
>CM054135.1:71341533-71356533 GCA_028751875.1 Rapana venosa
TGCTTTACAAGATTCAGCGCTATATAAATTCCATACATTATTATTATTATTATTACAATGGCCTGCTCTTCCGAAAAGCGGAACAGGATTTTAACGTGTGTGCAAGATGTTCTGCATGCGTTCGAACACAGGGGCCTCGGTTTGTAGTCTCCATCCGAAGGAAGACCCACGAGCACTAGCCGCCCACCACCTGAGAGAGGGGCCACAGCCTGGTATGAAGGGACTTCACCACCCTGCCTGGGAACATGGACTGTGTCTGGTCAGCTGACGTGGGGGAGGGGAGGGGAGGGGAGGGGAGAGAGGAAAAAAGCCCTAACAAAAAGAACAACCCCACCCAAAAAAGCGCCCCCTAGTGATTGTGTTGTCCTAATTGTCTACCTTGCGTAAGGACACAGGGCGCGAGGCCATGTGTGTGTGTGTGTGTGCGTGTGTGTGTGTGTGTGTGTGTTACAAAAGTGGGTACGCCAGTGAAGTATGCGAGTCTCTCTCTCTCTCCTTGGGTGTATAATCTACTTCTGAACTTGTCAGATATATATATATCTGTTATGTTCATAAAGGTGATTTAGAATCTACTATGCTTATTGTGTAGAGGCCACATCCCAGCAGTTCTGTTCTGATCGTGCTCCCTAATTAGGACTTTGCTGCAAGAGACAGGACTTACTTATACCATCCCTACACAGAGAATAATACCAGCAAAACAAAACACCACCACCTCCAGCAAACATATACGTAATTGTGAAACAGCAGCCGATACTTCTAGAGGTCCTAAAATTACATGTCTGGTGTGCTCAGAGGCTGATAGTGATGGAAGGAAGGTGGCAGGATGGTTAAGACGTTCGCCTGCCAACAAGTCAACCGTGAGGTTCTGGGTTCGATTCCCAGCCTCGCCCTTTCTTCCCAGTTTGACAAAAAAATCGAACTGAGTGTCAAAAGTCCTTCAGATTAGACTAGAAACCGAGGCCCCGTGTTCGAACGCATACAGAACATCTTGCGCAGACGTTAAATCCTGTTCCGCTTTTCGGAAGAGTAGGCCATTGTGTGCCGGTGGAAACAGATGACAAAATTGACAAAACTGCATACACACGGGGACTGGATGTAAAAAAGCACATGAGTGCTTATTCCATTATCCACGATATAAAAGAATAAATAAATAAATAAATAGTGACGAATGCTGTGTGGCACTGCAGTCACTGTCCTCACACAGTATTACCGCAGACAGCCAACAGTTATCGTAGGAAATTAACTGTCATGCTGATACTTTTTGTTGTTGCTGTGCATACATCAGAAAGGAAATAACTTTGAAGAAAATTGGTTTACAGGATATAATTTGCAGCAGTGTCAGCAAAACAAGTTATAAAATCGTGGTGTGTGTGTTATGTGTGTGTGTGTGTGTGTGTGTGTGTGTTGTGTGTTATGTGTGTTTGTGTGTGTTATGTGTGTATGTGTGTGTGTTGTGTATGTGTGTGTGTGTTTGTGTGTGTGTGTGTGTATGTTGTGTGTGTTATGTGTGTGTGTTATGTGTGTGTTGTGTGTGGTGTTTGTGTGTGTGTGTTGGTTTGTGTGTGTGTGTGTGTGTGTATGTGTGTGTGTTATGTGTGTAGTGTGTGTGTGTGTGTGTTTGTGTGTTTTGTGTTATTGTGTGTTTGTGTGTATTGTGTTGTGTTTAGTGTGTGTGTTATGTGTTTGTGTGTTATGTGTTATGTGTGTTATTGTGTGTTTTATGTGTTGTATTGTGTGTTATGTGTTATGTGTGTGTTGTGTGTTGTTTATGTGTGTATTGTGTGTTATGTGTTATGTGTGTGTTATGTGTGTGTTGTGGTGTGTTATGTGTGTATTGTGTGTTATGTGTATGTTGTGTGTGTTATGTGTGTGTTGTGTGTGTTTATGTGTGTATTGTGTGTTATGTGTTATGTGTGTGTTATGTGTGTGTTATGTGTGTATTGTGTGTTATGTGTATGTTGTGTGTGTTATGTGTGTGTTGTGTGTGTTATGTGTGTATTGTGTGTGTTATGTGTTATGTGTGTGTTATGTGTGTGTTGTGTGTGTTATGTGTGTATTGTGTGTTATGTGTATGTTGTGTGTGTTATGTGTGTTGTGTTCGTTCCTCGGCTACAGCTCTGAGGTTCACCAACAGAGTGATTTTTCGCTTTTTCTCACAACGAAGGTAGCCGCATTCTAACTTCGGGGGGAAAATGTCTGAACACGAAACCAGCGTTGTTGTTTTTCTTTCTAAATTGTCAACCATTCCTGCCGGCACAAAATGGCCTTCTCTTATGAAAGTGCAGGACGGGTTGTGAGCGCAAGATGTTCTGTGTGCGTTCGCTCACGGGACTTCGGTTTATAGTCTCATCCAAAGGACTGTATCGAGGGGGTCAACTACTTAAATTCATTCTAAGTTAAAGAAATGCATGCATTCAAAGATTATAGAAAAACATTATCAGCAGTTTCCTTGCCCACGGAAATTAGAAATTCTAATACATAAACTGAGATTAAATGCATGGAATACTAAATATTCAAAAAATGTAACATGTTGTTCCATTCCACTTTCAGTCCACCATTTGTTGTTTGATTGTCCAATTCTTCTTGACATGTATAAAAGGAGAGGTTTAGATATTCATAAGAAATATGCCACTAATCAAGAAGTTTTATATGACTCTCAGCAATTCATAGTGTCAGTTGCTGAAGTCATATATTCTTCACCTGTAAAATCTTTACTGTAATTACATATATATATATATATATTTATATACTTATGTGTGTGTGGATGTGGGTGCGTGTAGGGGAGAGAAAGAGAGAGAGAGAGAGAGAGAGAGAGAGAGAGAGAGAGAGAGAGAGAGAGAGAGAGAGAGAGAGAGAGAGAGAGAGATGCTGTGTGTAATAATAGGTACTTTGGTATGAATGCGGGTGTGTCTAAATCACTATGTAGTGAATAGACATTAAACAAAAACAAAAATACTTACTGTCCGGTCTTATGTCCAGTAATGACCAAGCACTTAGAGTCAGATAATTATGGTATCAAATAATGATCAACTACTGACAGGCATGTCCTGTGACAGGCAATAATGACCAGGCACTTCTTCTTCCTTCTCTGGGTGTTAAAAAGCCAGCAAGTGACCAAGACTGGAACAGTTTTTCAACCCTCTTGTTTGTGAATGACCAAGAAACTAATGCAACGAACCAATAATAATAATAATAATGATAATAATGATAATGACGACGACGACGACGACGACGACGATGATGATGATGATGATGATAAACACTTTTTGAGACACTTGCCAGAGTGAGACATAGCAATACATCCAAGAATATAACACAATAATACCACACATACACTAAAATGAAATAGACAAAGTGTGATTTAAAAAAAAGTACATGACCATCGCTTCCAAAACAACAAAAATGTAATAATGACACACACACATGAAATATGTGAGCGCAGCACATGGCTAATACACTCGCACATACGGGTTTACACTACACTACACTACACTACACTACACACACACACACACACAACACACACACACACACACACACACACACACACACACACCACACACACACACACACACACTCACACACACACACACACACACACACACACACACACACACACACACACACACACGAAACGTGTTTTTTTTTCAAAAAGCTTAGTCTTTCAAACAGGATTCAAACGAAGAAAGAGAAGAAGAATGACAGAGTTCCTGAAGCAAAAGAGATGCAACGCAGAAGTGGGCTGAATAATTATGAAAAGGCACGCCGCAACCCCCCCCCCCCCCCCCCCCCCCTCCTCAACAACAACCCCTCCCCTTCCCAGAATATTCGTCAGCATTGGCTTTCAGAGATACACTAAGCTGACTCCTAAATAAACAAACGCAGTAAATATTTCGGTAAAAAGCTGTTATCGTCACGTGTATGACGCTCTATTTACCCAAATTTCTTGATGATGATAATAATTGTCACTAAATCCAAAAGACACCGACGCAACAATCAGTCGTGACACGTTTGATAAGTTCATCAGTTAGCATTGTCATGCTCCATATGGAAAAACAACAACACCGTTATGATGAAACTATGGGCACTGATCACGTTTTCCTGATGAACAGTTTAAGCAACAGGAGTGTGTGTGTGTGTGTGTGTGTGTGTGTGTGTGTGTGTGTGTGTGTGTGTGTGTGTTGTGTGTGTGTGTGTGTGCGCTTGCATGTGTGCGCTTGCATGTGTGTGTGAGTGTGTTGTGTTGTGTATGTGTGTGTGTGTGTGTGTAGTGTGCGCTTGCATTTGTGTGTGTCAATGTGTGTGTGCTTGCATGTGTGTGTGTTTGTGTGCTTGCTTACTTGCTTGCGTGTACGTGCGTGTGTGTATGCGTGGCTGTGTTGTGCACGTTTGCGTATATGCAAGTTTGTTGTTGTACGCACTTACATGTCCATGTATGTGTGTGTGCACTTGCGCATGTGTGTGTGTGCGTTTGCATATGTGTGTGTTTATGTGCGCGCGCGCACGCGAACGTGAACACGAGCCCGCATGCATATTAATCAATCAACTAGTCACCGAATTTTCGAAAGAGCCTGGAATCACTGAGGCTCATACGCGGTACAGAGCTGTATCCTCTGTAGCCAGAGGCCAAATATATGAATATCTAAGCAGCTAAGGAGCTAGGAGCTATACATCCACACTGCAGAATGTGGGAGACAGACCTTTCAAACTGCCAAGTGTAAGTAAGGCTCTCCAAGGACATAAAGTTAGCAAGGTTCTGAGATTTGTATGCAAAGCTCATTCTGTTGTATTGTGGTGTGTGGTGTGGAGTGTTGGTGTGTGGTGTGTGTGTGTTGGGGTGTGTGTTGTGTGTGTGTGTGTGTGTGTGTGTGTGTGTGTGTGGTGTGTGTGTGTGTGTGTGTGTGTGTGTGTGTGTGTGTGTGTGTGTGTGTGTGTGTGAGAAGGGTGGGGTGTAAGATACTGTGTTGCAATGCATTGTATCGCATTGGCATGCATTGTGCAGTATTTTATTGTGTTGTTATGCATTGTTTTGTCTCGTATACCTTATGTATAGTATTGTATTGTCTTACGTCGTATTGTGTATTGTTGGAACGCATTGCACTGTATTGTGTCGTGTTGCCTTGTATCGCATTGCAGTGCCTTGTATTATGCTACATTATTCACTGTATTGTAGTGTACACTTCTGTCGTCCTGACAGACTTTTCTGTGAGACAAATTTGGTCTGCTCTCCCTGGAGATCGTGCCTCCGCCATCAGAGCAGAGCCACCCTGCCTTCTCTCCTTGCCCTGCATGCAGAAGATTGTATCAATATTTCATTCTCCTTGGAGACTGGCTTTATACGCCAGAATATAGCCAGCGACAACTAACCGTCTCTTTTCCCTTGGCCTTTTACACACGCTTAAGTCGGTCTAACCCACAGGGCCTAGTTTCGTCGTCTTATGTAAAAGACAGATTTTTCCAGACCAGCTATATAATATGCGAGAGAGAGAGAGAGAGAGAATCTGACGGGGTTTCGAACGCAGGATCTTTCTCTTTCGAACCCCGGTGCGTTAGCACTAGACCTTCGCAAGGCTCAACGTTCAGGGTTTGGGGTTAAAGTGTGATTGTGGTGTCTGCATTATTAATTAATGAGGGTGTACATCGTTCTGAGGTGACAGATTACCCTGGTACATGGGGTCATCCGAAAACTCATTTTTACTGACTCTTCTATGTGTATCCCCTCCAACCCCTAAAAATAATCTCACACACATAGGCACGCATACACACAATACTCGCGCGCATGCCTGCACTTACGTGTGCACGTGCACGACTCTCTCTCTTTCTCTCTCTCTCTCTCTCTCTCTCTCTCTCTCTCTCTCTCTCTCACACACACACACACACACAAGCAAATTCAATGTTCCATCTGGAAATAAAAATTTGAGTTGACTTGACTTGACTTGACACCACACACACACACACACACACACACACACCAATCACCCCCTCACCCTCACCCCCTTACCCGCCCCCCCACACACACACACCACCACCAAACCCCACACTCTCTTCCCTCACCCCCACCCTCACCCGTGTGTCCTTGCCCTTTTCAGTTAACCTTTTTTTAGGGGGGAGAGGCCTGGACGTTATCTAAGGTGTTCCATTATTCATAGCAGCAACACGGATGGGGCAGCACTGGCGACTGGTCTGGTTAGCATCATCTTGCAACAACAGGTCCCTCCAGTCTTCATCTGTTTCTTCTTTTTTCTACGGGGTTTGCTAGGACTGGAAAGACTGGGCTAGGCCTATAAGCAGACTGGCCTGCTGCATGCTGTGCTCCTGTGATTAGGCTAGTTAGAGTCGTGATGATGACTGTCTGCTTGTGCTGTGATGTGTCTGTCTTTACTTCTGGGAACTGCTCTTAATTCATTCTCTTTTGTGGCACTTTCGTCATGCGTTGTGTTGTGTGTTGTGTTGTGTTGTGTAGTGTAGTGTAGGTAGTGTAGTGTAGTGTAGTGTGTGTGTGTGTGTGTGGGGGGGGGGGGGGTGTTTTGTAGTGTGTGTGTAGTGTAGTGTGTGTGTGTGTGTAGTGTGGTGTGTGTAGTGTGGTGTGTGTGCGTTGTGTAGTGTGTGCTGGTGTTTGTGTGTGTGTGTAGTGTTATGTTATGTGTGTGTGTGTGTGTGTGTGTGTGTGTGTGTGTGTGTGTGTGTGTGTTTGTAGTGTGTGGTGTGTGTGTTGTGTAGTGCGTGTGCGTGTGTGTTTGTGTTTTATTATTTTTTTTAATTTTTTATTTCGAGGATAATGGAATAAACACTCGGGTGCTTTTTTACATCCAGTCCTCGCGTGTACACATTTTTGTAAATTGTCATTCACTCCCCCCTAGGTACACAATGGCCAAAAACCCCACGTTTTAAGGAAAAAGCCGGAACCGTAATTTATCAATGTGTGTGTGTTGGTTTCTTGTGTGCGTTTGCTGAGATGGTTTGTGTTTTTGGAATTGTGTGTGTGTGTGTGTGTGTGTGTGGTGTGTGTGTGTGTTTTGTTGTGTTGTGTGTGTGTGTGTGTGTGTGTGTGTTTGTGTGTGTGTGTGTGTGTGTGTGTGGTGTGTGTGTGGTGTGTGTAGGGATTTGGAGGGAGGGGGTGGGAGGGGAAGACAATAGTGGGCGGGGGATGTCGTACATATGCAATGCCGTAGTGTAAATGCTGTCATCTGTTCCCACTGGCACGCAATGGATGGCCTACTCTTCCTGGAGGCGGAACTGGTTTGAACGTGTGCTTCAATAAATGATATGGCCTTGGAGTGAGAAAACACTGTAGCAATTGGGTTAGAGGCTGTACAACTTGTGTGCGCATATGCACGTTTGTACTGATGGGTAAACGTGTGGTTGTGGTTGTAAATTTTGTGGGGCAAGGAGAGAGAGAGGAGAAGGAGAGAGAGAGAGAGAGAGAGAGAGAGGAGAGAGAGAGAGAGAGAGAGGAGAGAGAGAAGAGAGAGAGGAGAGTGAGTGATGTGTGAGTGAATGGTGGTGTGTATGGTTGGTGTGTGCGGTTGCGGTGCGTGCGTGTGTGTGTGTGTGTGTGTGCGCGGTGTATGTGTGTGTGTGTGTGGCGCGCGCACGCACGCAGGCCAGTGATGTATATAAATGTTATCCAGTATGCTCTAACATTTGCAGCAATGATAATCATGTCAACTATTTCTATTATTATTATATCACGAAGTTTTCTTTAAATGATTCTCTATCATTTTCTTTTCCCATGAGTTCCATGTCCTAGCATCTTTCATAACATCAGCAGGATTGAGGAAGGGAGCCTGTGACAACCTTCACGAGGGATTTCTTCTGTACATTAAAACAACAACAACAACAACCCGTATTCTAATAAATCAGATGGCCTTGAGCTAAGACACATACCAGCCAATGTGGTTAGCAGATGTCAAAGATTTGCAAGCATGTGTGCGGTAGTACTGCTGATGTGTGTGTCTGTGTGTCTGTGTGTCTGTGTGTCTGTCTGTCAGAGTAAATGTGTGTGCGTGTGTGTATCAATACGTGTTAGTATGCTTTACTAAATGTGACAATTTAAAAGAAAAACCCCAAAACGAGTCTTTTCATGTGGGCATTTTTCATTTTACAAAATGCACTCTTTTCCTTCGCTGTCTACATCCCTCTGTTTCTAGCATCTTTGACAGCATTAGCAAATGGAGGCAGGAAGCCCGTGAAAGCTTCACAGGGGATTAAAAAAAAAACACATTTATTTTCTAAACAGTGCTTTAATAAATCAGATGGCCTTGGGCTGAAAAAAAATATTGCGGCAATTGCGTTACAGTGCGTCAAACATTCGCCTGTCGAAGCGTATTTCTACTGATGTTCGTAAATGTGGTGGTGGTGGTGGTGGCGGCGGCGGCGGCGGTGGTGTGTGTGTGTGTGTGTGTGTGTGTGTGTGTGTGTGTGTGTGTGTGTGTGTGTGTGTGTGTGTGTGTGTGTGTGTGTGTGTGTGTGTGTGTGTGTGTGTGTGTGCGTGCGCGCGCGCATGTTTCTATGTGTTTTTGTGTGTGCTTTTATGAATGAGTGTGAATGCGCATGTGCGTGTGCCTACGCGTCTAAAATCACTTTAAGTGAACAGACGTAAAATTGAAGACACACGCGTTTGTGTGAAAATGTGTGTTTGTGTGTGCTCTCGTGCGCGTGCGCGTGCGCGTGCGCATGTGTAGATGCGCACACGTGTTCATGCGTGCATGCAATTGCACGCTCTGTGCTAAGCTGTGTGCGTTTTTGGATAAAAGGCACCGATCTACATGGATCAATGTCAAGTATTATTTTTTTTCTTAATTTGAAGATTTTTTTTCTAACAAGAGGTATTCTTTTGTTTCTTTGATTTTCCCCATCCTCCAGTTTCGCAAGTCCTTCACACAGTCATCTGACTCAGTCACGAGACCTTGACAACCAACATCCAATTTTTTTTTCATGGTTTTTAGTGTGATATTCGAACAGCCCAGATAACCTTGAGCCAATGAAATAACGCAAACTCTTGAGTCACAATGAGTTAATGCATTTGTCTTGTGTGTGTTGTTGTTGTTGTTGCTGCTTCGATTTTACGTCTGTTCACTCATGATATTAGGCGATGGGAAGGTGGTGTGTGTGTGTGTGGGGGGGGGGGGGGGCTAAATTGATGGGTGTATGAAGTGAAATGGATCTAATCCTACATAATGTAGACAGCATACAGTGTGTGTATGTGTGAGTGTGTGTTGTGTTGTGTTGTGTTGTTTTGTGTGTTTAATTGTAGGTGTGTGTATATACTATGTGTATGTGTGTACATTAATGCCGTCAGCGCCTGGGCTTTATCACAGTTCTTGATTAAACCATTGGCGCTGGGGGCAACAGCAAAGTGAGAGGCTGTATGACCAGTGGCTTTCCCACTCATGGAATTCCACTTTACAGCTTAGTGTTTAGTGATCGACTATGACTCTCTGACTAGGAGGCTTGACTCGCACAGTCCTTATGTGCTGCAGCCCTGGGGGCTGGTTGGCCTTTAGAGAACATCTCCAACGCTGAATGTCCTTATGCCCATTTGGCCGAGAGAGTGGGGATGTACTGTGGGAAAGGCATCTCCACTATAATCAAATTTCTGCCCAGTTTCCAAAACAGCAGCTGCCTCCTCTGCTGTTTTGGAGGTCATCGTCGGACACGACGGACAAACATACATATGTATGTACAAGAGAGAGAGAGAGAGAGAGAGAGAGAGAGAGAGAGAGAGAGAGAGAGAGAGAGAGAGAGAGAGAGAGAGAGAGAGAGAGAGAGAGAGAGAGAGAGAGAGAGAAGAGAGAGAGAAAGTGTATTTATGCGCGCGCGTTCATGTATGTGTGTATGTGTGTGTGCGAGCGAGTGTATATATGTATCTGTATGTGTCTGTCTAACACAGTGAGTGCTGCAAACTTTCCACCTATCCTTGCTTGAAAAATTTCTAATACCTCTGGGTCCTTCAGCTTCTCGAGGTCAAATTTGATCCTGATGTTGTTCCGCTTGTGGATTTTCTTTAGACGTAGTCGGAAAGTCATCATCACAAGATCATGATCACTCCCTATGTCTGCTCCTGGAAAACTTCGTGTCTGTGCGATGTTAACGCTAGACTGAAACCGTCTTTTCACCATGATGTAATCTATTTGGTTGTGGTGTTCTCCATTTGGGCTATGCCATGTCCATTTTCTGGATTTCTTGTGTGGGCCAAGTGTATTCACTAGCTGGAGGTGGTTGTTACTGGCAAACTCCAGGAGTCTCAAGCCTCTTTCATTTGATTGGTTATTACAATGTGGCCCACAAACGCCCTCCCAGTCTTTCCATGCATCTTCTCCTACCTTGGCGTTCCAGTCGCCTTGCACAACGAGGATGTCTTTCTTGGGTGTTTGATTCAGAACCTCTTGTAGCTGGTCATAAAATTCTTCTACGGCTTCATCTGTGCAGTCTGATGTAGGGGCGTATGCCTGTACTATAGTTATGTTAAAGGGGGTTGCTCTCAGGCGGATGGTAATAAGTCTGCTGGACACAGGCTGACAGCTCATGACGGTGTTCACGGTGTCTTTGTGAACGAGAAACCCCACGCCGTGTTCATGTTTATCCTGTTTTCCACTGTAGTATAATTTGTGGTCTTCCTGGGTCGTTGTTTCTCCCATGTTTTTCCACCTGACTTCGCAGAGCCCAAGGATGTGCCAATGATATCTGGACATCTCATGTGTCAGTTCTTCCACTTTGCCTGCAGCTCTTAGTGTCCGTACATTCCATGTGCCAATGATGGTGTTGTGTCTGGCACGAATTTTGCTGCGTTTTACATCAGTAGCATACTTTCGACATCTGTCCTGATGAGCAACAGAAGGCGCGGTCCTTGGTAACCCGGGCGACGACCGATCCGGTATGGAGATTCTGGCTGTCTTTGTCATTGGTGTATCTTGGGCAAATCAAACCTGGCGGAGCCCATCCCTCTCCAGGTCGGATTTTTTGGTTGGGTTTACTCCCCACATGTGGCAGGTGGTACTGGGTTACATGGTTACCAGTAGCAGAAGGAGTCTCTGACCTGACCAGTTAGACTCAGACATAGACACACTGACGAATAGTTTCAATACAGCAGTGACTGAAACAGCAAACGAGCTTCTTGGCAAACGCCGACCAGTCAAAAAACCATGGGTCACACCTAACATCCTACAACTATGCGACAAGCGTAGAGAGTTGAAGAAAAAGAAAAATGAAACAAAAGAAAGAGCAGAACAATATAGGGCAGTCAACAAAAGAATCAGGAAGTCCATGACGGAGGCAAAAGAGAAATGGATCGGTGAACAGTGCCAAGACATTGAAGAGAACATCAAGAAAAACAATAGCAAGAAAGCATATCAGCTGGTGAAAGACCTGACTAGCACGAAACAGAGAAAAGGTTTAACAATCCAAGACAAAAATGGGAAGTGTCTCACTGACGACCAGGATATTCTGAACAGATGGACAGAATACTGCTCCGACCTGTATAACTATAGAACCGCAGGAGATCCAGAAGTCCTTAATGTACCCGAAAGCAAAGACACAGACAGTCACCCTATCCTCCGAGAAGAGTGGAAACAGCAGTCAGATCGCTGAAAAAGGGGAAGTCAGCAGGGGCTGACAACATTCCAGCTGAGTTGGTCCAAGCTGGAGGGGAAGCCATGATCAGCGCCCTACTAAGAATCTGCAACAAGATCTGGCAGACAGGAAAATGGCCAACACCATGGACGCAGTCACTCATCATCACCCTCCCCAAGAAAGGAAATCTACAACAATGCCATAATTACCGCACAATCAGCCTCATATGTCACCCAAGCAAGGTCATGCTGCAGATAATATTGAATAGACTGAAGCCACAAGCAGAGACCATCATTGCTGAGGAACAAGCAGGTTTCAGAGCAGGGCGCAGCACAACAGAACAGATATTCAACCTCAGAATACTATGTGAGCGGTACCTTCAACATCAACAAGACCTATACCACGTATTTATCGATTTTAAGAAGGCATTTGACAGGGTGTGGCATGCAGCTTTGTGGGCAACCATGAACTTGTACAGCATCAATGCAAACCTGATCAGAGTCATCAAACAGCTGTACAGCGAGGCCACCAGTGCAGTGTACTACAACAACAACATTGGAGAATGGTTTCGAACAACAGTTGGAGTAAGGCAGGGCTGTCTACTCTCACCCACTCTTTTCAACATCTTCCTTGAGAGAATCATGGCTGATGCACTGGAACATCATGAAGGATCAGTCAGCATTGGTGGCAGAACGATCACAAACCTCTGCTTCGCAGATGACATTGATGGAATAGCAGGATCAGAAAAAGAGCTTGCCAGCCTAACAGAACACTTGGATAAGGCCTCCAAAACATACGGCATGGAAATCAGTGCAGAGAAGACCAAACTGATGACTAATAACACCAACGGCATTAGCACTGATATCAGGGTTAATGACCAGAAGCTGGAAACAGTTCAAAGCTTCAAGTACCTGGGAGCCATTGTATCCGACCAGGGATCCAAGCCAGAAGTAGTATGCAGGACTGCACAGACAATAACAGCTTTGTCAAAACTAAAACACCATCTGGAGAGATAAGAATATCTCACTTATCTCCAAGATCAGACTAATGCGCTCCCTTGTCATATCCATATTTCTGTATGCCTGTGAATCATGGACCCTGACTGCAGATTTGGAGAGAAGAGTACAGGCAGTGGAGATGAGATGCTTTCGGAGACTCCTTGGCATCTCCTACAAAGACCACATAAGCAACGAAAGCGTGCATAACAGAATCCAGCAAACCATTGGACCCTATGAGAACCTTCTAACGATCGTGAAAAAGCGTAAACTTAAGTGGTATGGGCATGTCACAAGATCCCAAGGAATTACAAAGACAGTTTTGCAAGGCACTGTCCAAGGAGGAAGAAGAAGAGGCAGACCAAGGAAGAGCTGGGAGGATAACATCAGTGAATGGACAGGCCTAGAACTCAACAAAACCCTGAGAAAGGCAGAACAGAGAGAAGAATGGAGGGAACTGGTTGCTGAGTCTTTGAGGGTGCCCCCACGGTCGTCAGACTACGGGACAGATAGATAGATAGATAGATGTGTCTGTATGTGTGTGACACAGAGGAGGAAGAAAGAGAGGTGAGAGGAGAGAGGTGACCCAGCTTCACCATTGATCTCAGCTAATGCCCATCTCAAGTCTCCGAGTGGCCCTCACGTCTCTCTCTCTCCCTCTCTCTGTCTCTGTCTCTCTCTCTCTCTTTATCTCTTTCTCTCTCTTTCTCTCTCTCAACTTTCTCTCTCTTCACTTTCTCTCTCTTCTCTCTCTCCTCTCTCTCTCTCTCTTCTCTTTTCCTCTTTCTCTTCTCTCTCTCTCCTCTCCCTCTCTCTGTCTCTGTCTCTCTCTCTTTATCTCTTTCTCTCTCTTTCTCTCTCTCACTTTCCCCCCCCTCTCTCTCTCACTTTCTCTCTCTCTCTTTCTCTCTCTCTCTCTCTGTCTCTCTCATTGTCATTGTCTCTCTCTTTCTCTCTCTCTCTCTCTCTCTCTCTCTCTCTCTCTCTCCTCTTTCTCTCTCTCGCTCTCTCCTCTCTCTCTCTCTCTCCCCCCCCCCTCTCTCTCTCTTTCTCCTCCCCCTCTCTCTCTCTTTCTCTCTCTCTCCCCTCTCTCCCCCTCTCTCTCTCCTCTCTCTCTGTCTCTCTCTCCCTCTCTCTCTCTCTCTCCTTTCTCTCTCTCTCTCTCTCTCTCTCTCTCTCTCTCTTCTCTTTCTCTCTTCTCCTTTCCTCTCTCCCTCTCTTCTCCTCTCTCTCTCTCTCTCTCCTCTTCCCCCTCTCTCTCTCTTTCTCTCTCATCTCTCTCTTCTCTCTCTCTCTCTTCCTCTCTCCTCTCCTCCCCCTCTCTCTCTCTCTCTCTATCTTCTCTCTTCTCCTCTCTCTCTCCTCTCTCCTTCTCTCTCTCCTCTCTCTTCTCTTCTCTCTCTCTCTCTCTCTCTCTCTCTCTCTCTCTCTCCTTCTCTTCTCTCTCTCTCCTCTCTCCTCTTCTCTCTCTCTCCTCTCTCTCTTCTCTCCTCTTCCTCTCTCTCTTCTCTCTCTCTCTCTCCTCTCTCTTCTCTCTCTCTCTCCTCTCTTCTCTCTCTTCTCTCCTCTCTCTTCTCTCTTGTGTCTCTCTCTGTGGAAGGCGGAATGGGGACATATATCTCCCCCTAATTCCAGACACAAAGTCGTAAAAAGTCCCGGTTCCTGAGTTATGTGTTTACAGATCCATACCACCGTCTGAGAAAGCGGACTACGTTGGCAGAGTTTTCTTCAGCAAGCCCGCGATGTGTGTATAATTATGGTAAAGCATTTGCGTGTACTTCTCTAAATCTGGATTTTTTTGTTGATGTTGATCCTTAGACAGACAGACAGACAGACAGACAGAGATCTATATCTATATGTGTGTGTATGCACGAGTGCATGGCGTGTGTGCGAGCACGAGCATGTGTGTATAAGGTCCAAGGTTTGCCGTTTACTCGCCGTAAATGTAGCCGCATTCTGACTTCGGGGTTGATGTTCAAACACGGCACCAGTGTGCTTGCATTTAAATACAAAATATTCTGTCATTTGTTCCAACCGGCACGCAATGGTTTCCTGCCATGTTTCAAACTGAACTTGTCGTTGTTGTTGTTGAGCGCATTTTAAGCTTTTAGCTTGTCGATGCTCTATTATAAGTGTGCATATGCATGATTTTCTTTGAGTAAAAGCTTGTCTAAACAAATGATCTGCTTTTTCTAAAATGTGGAAAGGATTTTTTAACGTGTGTGCAAAATGGTTTGCGTGTTTTCGTGGCACAGGACTTCGGTTTATAGTCTGATCTTAAAAGATATTCCGGGAAATGGAGTCTGTACTGGTGTTAACTCCAGGGGGAAAATCTCGAATGGGGCGTCTTGGTGGCGGTTCAAGTCCGCAAAGTCGGACCTCGAGATCATCGCTCTAACCACTAGGCTATTCCGCACCATATGTTTGTCGTTGG
>CM054135.1:71366533-71371533 GCA_028751875.1 Rapana venosa
TACGTGCGCTGAATAATTTTGTGTAACACACGGGACCTCGGTTTATCGTCTCATCCGAAAGACTAGCACCCAGACCACCACTCATAGTCTAATGGATGGGGGGCAAATTTCGGGTCAAAACGGGATTCGAACCACCCGGACTTTTCGCTTTCTAGGCAGGCGAGTTATCTCTAGACCACCGATCCACTTATATATGGACCGAATCAACCATATTCGTTTTATTACATAATTATGTGCATTCTCCATACAAAAAGTACGTTACATCGAAAAGAAAGAGTGCGTTACCACAAGACAATGGCTCAACTTCTTCCTAGCTAGGGGAACAGGGTCCTCAAAACTTTGTAATTGCCTTTGTTGTGTTTTTGTTCGAGGTGTTTATCAACTTTTCTTTTATCTTTCTTTGGACATGTTTGCTTATTCGATTTTTGGCTGGTGTGATGTGATTATACATGTAGACAACACCTGCCTGCTCTTTTGGAATATCGTTGTTGTGGTTGTTGTTTTTTGGTTTCGTTACTGATGTTGCTGTTATTGTTTCGTTGTTGTTAGTGCTGCTGTTCTTGCTGCTCTTGTCTCTTTTGTTTGTTTCTTTCTGCTGCTGATTCTGCTGCGGCAGCTGTTGACCTGTTGTTTTTCGTGTTGTTGTTGTTGTTGCTGCTGCTGCTGCTGCTGCTTTTGTTACTGCTTTATCATTAAGTATGTCTAAAATTTCAATTTGCCGTTTGAGAGTCCCACGAACAGCCACACGGTCAAGATGGTTGTTCAGTTCGTGTGCTGTTGTTGACCGCTGTGCTGTGACACATGAGGCAGTCAAAGCAGACTGGAGTCAATCGTCAGTCTGGTGTCTTGACCTCATGTGTTTATGTAAAAACGAAGAGGATTGATTTGTGATATTTTGAGTTAGTTCATTTTGGTCGTCCTCTCTTTCTCCTCCATTTTTCTCTTCCACCTACCCCCTGCCCACCCCCTCTTTTCCTAATTCTTCATGTCATCTTTCTGACTGCACTTTTATCTAGATGACTGCATTGAAATGACGCAAGTATATCGTTTGTTTTGATATTTAGTTTACAATCCTTTAATATTTTTTAAAGATCCTAATGATGATATTTTTTTGTTTGTTTTAGTATCTGTTTATGATTATTTGATTTGTCTTAATAAAGATGATCTGATTTTGTTTCTTTTACTATATTGTTCCTAAATCTTTTGATCCATATTAATGATGCCAGTGTGTTGTTTGTTTTATCTAATTTCGTTCATAATCTTCAATATATTTCGATTCTGTCCAGTATTGCGTTGTTTGTTTTACTGTTTTGTTCATAATCTTTTGATACATTTTGATTATGCCAGTATTTTGTTATTGGCTTTACTGTTTTGTTAATTTTTTTAAAGTAAATGTTAAAGATTCTGGTGTATTATTATTTGTTTGTTTCCTATTGTACACACTCTCTCTGTCTCTCTGTCCTGTCTCTCTCTGTCTCTGTCTCTCTCTCGTCTCTCTCTGTCTCTCTCTCTGTCTCTCTCTGTCTCTGTCTCACAGTCTCTGTCTCTTCTGTCTCTCTCTCTGTCTCTCTCTGTCTCTCTCTCTGTCTCTCTCTGTCTCTCTCTGTCTCTGTCTCTCTCTCTGTCTCTCTCTCTGTCTCTTTCTCTGTCTCTCTCTCTGCGTTCCCTAACTGGGTGGGGTGTGTAGTGCCTGGTCTTCTCCTGTGTTTGTAACTTCTCTGGAGGTCCGCTCGCTGACCAGCAGACACATTCCCACTTCAGAGCAGCTCATTTCATTCTACAGGTTGCATGCTGGGTATTTTCCGGTAATCCACCGCACGCTGACATGAATTACGAGATCTTAACGTGAATATTTTGATCTTAGGCATGTGGGTATACACGAAGACAATTCAAGGCACTGGCAGGTCTGCACATGAAGTTGACCTGAGAGATCGTAAAAATACCTACCCATAATTCACCAGACGCTGCCACCGAGATTCGAACCCACGACTTCCTGGACCCGTGGGATGGAAGTCAGACAGTCTTAACCACTAGGCTATAGTCTCCGTCAATGTTTTGACCAACATTGTGTAATGCATTTTCATGATGCTGACATGTTGTTTTCTGTTTGACTATATAATCATAATCTTTGTAATACATGTTAATGATGCTAATATTCTGTTATTAGTTTCGTTTCTATGTTGATACTTTTCGTTATCATCTACTTGATATTCTGCTTCCAAGGAAAAGCAATGCATCCTCAGGAAAAATGAAACACACCTCTCCTTAGAAAGCTATGCACGCAACTGGTGTTTTTTTCAGTTGATGTGTCAAGTCTCATCATCATCATCAGACCTGTGACCTTGGCGGTCGTGGGGGAGACACGAAAGACGATGCCGTGGCAAGCCTCCTCCATCCATCTCGGTCCTCGGCTCTGCACAGTAGTGCCGAGTCAGTCATCCTGGTCCATTCTCTGATGTTGTCCATCCATGACTTGTTCTGTCTTCCCCTCTTTCTGCCACCTTCGAGTGTTCCCTGCAGTACTGTTTTTGGCAGAGTGTTGTGGCGGGTGACGTGGCCGAACCATGTCAGCTTTTTCTTCTTGACGATGGTGAGAAGGGGTTCCTGTGGACCTGCCAGCCGTGTTATTGTCAAGTCTACTGGTGTCTAAAAGAAAATTAGTGGTTTGCGTTTATATATCACGGCTAAAACAAACAAACAAACAGACAATTCCATTAATAAGAAAAGACATATCAAAGTTTGAAACTTTCTGTTTATTATGTTTAAGTGAATAAAAAGGAAGACGGATGAGGAAGAGGAGAAGGAGGAGGAGGGAGAAGAAGAAGAAGAAGAAAGATGATGATGATGATGATGATGATGATGATGATGACGACGACGACGACGACGACGATGATGATCAGAGAGAGAGAGAGAGAGAGAGAGAGAGAGAGAGAGAGAGAGAGAGAGAGAGAGAGAGAGAGTATGTGTGTGTGTGAAAGTGTGTGTGTGTGTGTGAAAGTGTGTGTGTGTGTGTGCGAATAAGGGAATGTGTGTGTGTGTGTGTGTGTGTGTGTGTGTGTGTGTGTGTGTGTGTGTGTGTGTGTGTGTGTGTGTGTGTGTGTGTGTGTGTGTTTGTCACGCGTGTACGTCTGCACGTTCTTCATATAAGACCACCTTAAAAAATGATAGGTGACTGCCCCCCTCCCCCCCCCCCTCTCTCTCTCTCTCTCTCTCTCCCACCTAAAATGAATCATCAGTTTCGTTTCATATATTGAACAGCACGGTAGGGTTATTTGTCATTCGGTTGGTTTGACTGTTTGTTTTCTTATTCAAGATTGCATTGCTGTCTTAGACTGTTGACAGTAAATTAGATTCACGACACATAGCCATGATTCTCAGGATGTTTTTCCGCATTTCATCTTTGGTAAGTTATGCTGGTGCTTTGTGATCAAACTGGAATGAGTGAGCGTACATAGTTACCAAGTTAAAACCCTAAGCTGTTGACAGGGGAATATGTGTACATACATAGAAGTGAAGCTTTTCAACTGATTCAAAATTCTATTTGCATTGTGAAATCATTGTTCTCTTCCATTGTATACCCGCCCCCCGCCCCCAACACTCCCTTTTGTTGTATTGTGGCCTAAGGCCGATGTACTATTAAACTATTTCAGAGTTCAGAGTTCAGAGTTCTCTCTCCCAGAGCTAAGATAAAAAACATGGTTGCATCCATTCTGTTCTTCCGTACAGTCACTGTCCTGACAATAATCCTCTGCTGATCAACAATGACCAGGACTTACAGGTAGGTACACACTGCAAGGTGCTGTCTACTATCCACCACACACGAGGCCAACAAAGCATGTGATGTTCGTATTGAAAACATGCGGTGTGTGCATGTATGTAGACTTTAAGTACGTAAATACTGGGATGTATATTGTGCAGAGGGATATATGTTTTATGCACGCACGCACGCACAAGAGCACACACGCACACGAGCACACACACACACACACACACACACACACACGCACACACGGAGAAACATAATTACTTACTCACATGGATGACAAAATTGACAAAATGGCATACACATGGGGACTGGATGAAAAAAGCACACGAGTGCTTATTCCATTATCCTCGAAATAAAAGAATAATAAAGAATAATAAACAGACACGCACACACACACGCACACACACAGACACGTGCAAGAGTGTGCGTACACACACGCAAACGCACACGCATACACATATATGAAACACACACACGAAACATACACACATAAACACTCACTCATGTTCATGTGAGCACGCACAGAAACAGGCGCGCGTACACATGCACACACACACACACACACACACACACACACACACACACACACACACACACACACACACACACACACACTATTGTAGAATCAGTAATACTTAAAAATCTAAACTGCTCCTGCCTCATAGTTCCTCCATTCCTTAAAACTGTATGAATATTAATGATAATCATATTTCTATGCTTCTACTACACCCGAATGTCTCTTGTTGTGTAACATTAATCGCTCGCTACATAATTATCAGATATGCATATATCCTGTTTTTATGGGCCATATGGCCTGCAAAAAGTGAATAAACCGTTAACATTATTGTTACACACACACACACACACACACACACACACACACGCACGCACGCACGCACGCACAAACACACACAAACACACACCGATGAAAATGGATGACACCATTTACAAAACTGCATACACACGGGGACAGGATATAAAAATAATACTCCACATGAGTCCTTATCTCGAAATAAAAGAAAAAAGAAATAAGGAAATGAGAATATGTGTCTGAATGTCAGTCTGTATGTTTCTATCTATCTGTCTATCTGTCTGTCTGTCTGTCTGCTTTAGATATCTGTGGCTTTTCTTATCTCCCCCTTTTTATTCTAAGGCTCACACTTTGACTCGCACGCACATGTGTGTGTGTGTGGCGCGCGTACCCGTGTGTGTGTGTGTGTGTGGTGTGTGTGTG
>CM054135.1:71384033-71386533 GCA_028751875.1 Rapana venosa
TTAAAGTCCTTTATACTCCCAAGTGATATTGGATTACTTTTTTGCTTTTATCCTGTCTGTTTGTCTGTCTGTCTGTCTGTCTGTCTGGCTTGTGCGTGTGCCTGTAAGTATGCATGCATGAATGTGCACATGCATGATTACGGGGGAGATGGCACGCACGCGCACACGGATGTAGGCGCACGCAAACACATAGACGCACAGACAGATAAACAGAAGCACAGAGAGAGAGAGAGAGAGAGAGGAGAGAGAGAGAGAGAGAGAGAGAGAGAGAGAGAGAGAGAGAGAGAGAGAGAGAGAGAGAGAGAACTAACAGAACGACAGCGACCAAGACAAAGAGACAGAAGCATAGAGACACACAGAGTGAAAATAAGACAGAGATAGAGAGACAGAGACCAGAGAATGCTGAATTCTTAACTGTTTTGGTCGTCTCCTTGCTGTCCAATCTTTCAGACAAGAAAAGTTGGACATGTATAGTTTTCCTCTTCTTCTTCTTCTTCTTCCTGGCTTGTTGCATCCTTTTAAAAACAAGTTACCACAAAGGGGAAGGGGGGGAGAGAGAAAGAGAGAGAGAGAGACAGACAGACAGACAGACAGACAGACAGCCAGCCAGCCAGCCAGCCAGACAGACAGACAGACAGGCAGTGACAAACAGACAGGTACAGACAGAGACATATTCAGGTTCAGATAATTTATTTATTCATTAAAGGCCGTGACACCATATGCCGGGGTTAGGTACCAAAGAATATAACAACAACAACAACAAAAACCAACACACACCAAGACGATGAGAGAGAGAGAGAGAGAGAGAGAGAGAGAGAGAGAGAGAAGAGAGAGAGAGAGAGAGAGAGAGAGAGAGAGAGAAAAGAGAGAGAACTCTGAACTTTGAACTCTGAGATTGTTTAATGTACATCGGCCTTAGGCCACAGTACACTTTTAGGGGCAAAAATGGAAGAAGCAAAGAAAATGAAGTATAATTTCTCATAAACTTTGATAGAACTTTGACACAATACCGTGGCATGCACTCAAAACTGGATACTCTTGAATATGCATATTCCAAAATCAAAACTAAATAAAGGCTAAGAAAGAGAGAGAATAAGGTTTTTGGTTTTTTTAATTTAATCTTTAATATCGAGGATAATGGAATAAGGACTTATGTGCTTTTTTACATCCAGTCTCCGTGTGTATGCGGATTTGTCAATTCTGTCATCTGTTCCCACCGGCACACAATGGCCTACACTTACGAAAAGCGGAATAGGATTTAACGTGTGCGCAAGATGTTCTGCGTGCGTTCGCACACGGGACCTCGGTTTATAGTCTCATCCGAAGGACTTTTGGGGAGAGTGGAGTCTGCGCTGATGTCAACTCCAGGGGGAAATATCCCCTTGAGCGGGAATCGAACCTGGGTAGTCAGATTGCTAGCGCAATGTTCTAACCACTAGGCTATCCCGTCCCCCAGGTAGACCGACTGTGCATGTTTGCGCTCGTGAGCTCACACACACACACATACACACAAACACACACACACATTAAATACAAGAACGAACACACACACACACACACACACACACACACACCACACACACACCACACACACACACACACACACACACACACACACACACACATTTTCTACATAGATGTCTATATTTTCTGAACAGTCTCTGGAAAATGTATTTGAAAATTCAAAGCTAGCCTTTGCCATTGTCAGATGTTTATTGTATATTCCACTTGAATATTTATTGTAGTTACGTTATTGTAATCTCATGTTTCCACATTGTTGAGTTTATATTTTGCTCCTGTTTAAAAGTATTATCGCTACTTTTCTAGGGTTTTTTCTCACAAAAATACCAACACTGATGCTATTTCTTAACCTTTTCTCCTTCCACTCCTTCCTCTCCCTTCTTTAACTTCCACTACACTTTCTATTTCCCTCGTCTAATATCACTTAGAGTGAACAGGCGTTAAATTGACAACAACAACAACAACAACAAACACACACACACACACACAAACACACACACACACACACACACACACACACACACACACACACACACACACCACACACACACACACACACACACACACACACACACACACTCACACATCGGTTAGATGCATCATACAGGACTTAAGATGAAGACTTGTATTGTTGTTTAACATTCTAATTCAATATGTAACAAACTAGTGTCCTAGCCTCTACCGATTCTACACGGCATGCAGCTGGTGCAGCAAATTCTGTTGTATTTTATTATGTTATGTTGTGTTGTGTTGTACTGTGTTGTGTTCTGTTGTAGTCTGTTTTGATGTATAGTATTATATTGCATTGGGTTGGGTTGTGTTGTACTGTGTTGTGTTGTGTTGTAGTCTGTTTTGATGTAATGTATTGTATTGTGTTGTGCTGTGTTGTATCGTATATTGTGTTGTGTTATATTGTATTGTGTTGTGTTCTGTTGTAGTCTGTTTTGATGTATTGTATTGTATTGTGTTGTGTTGTGCT
>CM054135.1:71391533-71409033 GCA_028751875.1 Rapana venosa
CTGGAAGAGGGTCAGCTTTTACCTTTGAAAGTTCGTCCATTCATATCCTTGGAGTGCTCTTACTCAAATAGTGTAGGCTAGGGTAGTATAATGTTTTATGCTTGTGGAAACTTTTACCTTGAAGTAGTTAAGCCAGCACACACACACACACACACACTCACACTCACACACCACACACATCACCCCATCACCACACCACACCACACAACCACACACACACACACACACACACAACACACACACACACACACATAATCTCTCTCTCTCTCTCTCAAACTTTTTGAAAGTCGTCTTTTTACTGGCTCTATACTACTACTGACGGATGTTTTTTTTCTTTATTCGTTCACTTCAAGCTTGATCGCAATCAGAAAATGGTTTTGTGTTTCTTTGCCTAGCTCTTGTTGTGGCGTGAGGTTTAGAGAGAGAGGGGGAGGGAGAGAGAGGAGAGAGAGAGGGGAGAGAGAGAGAGAGAGAGGAGAGAGAGAGAGGAGAGAGAGAGGGAGAGAGAGAGAGAGGGGAGAGAGAGAGAGAGAGAGAGAGAGGGGAGAGAGAGAGAGAGAGGTCGTCTTTTGAAACACGAAGGTTCTGTACTTGATCTGAAGGAAAGAAGGAGAAGAGACGGGTGGTCGTCATGTGCTTGCTATGGGTTTGTTACTCCACAACAATAGTGTAGTCTTTTCCCTGTGGGGACAACCGGGGACCTGTCAGTATAAACGGCATCCCCACCTTCTGAAAACTCTGGTTTAGAAATTTTCATTACTTTTTTCTCTATCTCTCTTTCTTTGTTTCTTCCTCGTTCCTTTTCTGTCTGTCACCTCCGTCTTGTCTGTGTTCTCCCTTCTTGGCCCTTTTTCCTCCAGAAATATTAAAAAGACAGCAGTTCTCTCCTCTGCCCAAGTCGGATGCGCTGGGCCTGACTTTTTGGGTGCTTAACGGTAGCGCAACAGATTTTTACTCATACTACAGACAGCAATAGTAGCTGTCTGAGCGTTCGACGACGACGAAGAAGAAGTTTGAAAGTTTTCAGTCTTAAACAGTAATAACACTACAGCATTCTCTGCAACACTTACACATGCACAACTGACTTTTAAGCATCAAAAC
The DNA here is from genome assembly GCA_028751875.1 of Rapana venosa. NCBI lineage: Eukaryota > Metazoa > Mollusca > Gastropoda > Neogastropoda > Muricidae > Rapana > Rapana venosa. The sequence goes on from CM054135.1 coordinate 71,392,635, forward strand.
TGTCTTTCTCTGCCATGGTATCATTTTTAGTGGTATTGTTATGTTGTATTATGCCAAGGCGCATTTGAAAGTTTTTTTTTAATAACTTGCTCTTTCTTGATACCTAATATGTTGCTCTTTTCTTCAAAGAACTAGAAATACAAAGGCATGTTCTGAGTCTTTCTCGACCTCTGTTCAGCCTATTTTCATATGATTTACAGAATCAGTGTACGAGTGTTATCATCATTCATTTTTCATTTTAATTCACAGGTAGCAAGAAAAAAAAACCACATTAAGAAAATCATCAAAAAACTACGTTCAATGAAAGTTAAAGGCACGAATGTTTGTAAGTATTGGTGAAGTCTCATCACCATCACAATCATTATCATCATCATCAATATCATCATCGTCGTTATCGATCCCATGACCAAGATTGTCGTCGCAGCATATCAGGGACACTTTCCTCCTTGCGGGTCTGTCTTCAACCTTCAGCAGCAACACAGTCAGATCAAGACCTTGACATTAAACACTTTCTTCCTCTTCTTAACGACACACATTTTCTTTGGCCGACTATTTCTGGTCCCCACACTTACTTACTTAAGAAAGATACATCTAGTGTAATGATACCATAGCGATGTCCGAAACCTCTACCACAGCCTTTGCTCTTTAAAAAAAACGACTGTCTTCAGGCCTGACACTGCAGCACTACAAATCATCAATACTGACGACTTTGAAAATCGAGGTCGTCCATCATTGATCTATTTGGGTCTGCTGTCAGAAACGATCTGTCTTTGAACACGCAGACCTCAGGAATGGACAGGACAACATCAGCATTACTCTTCTTTGCACTGGAGCTTTTAGTGTCGACGGTGAAGTTTCGTGGGCTGCAGTTTTGGGAAAGGGGGAAGTGGTGGGGGGTGGGTTTGGGGGGGCGGGGGGTTGGGGTTGTTGACAGCAAGTGTTATTCGAATAGAGAAGCACTTACCTGTACAACAACGCTGGGGTGAGAAAATCAAGACCCAATAAAGAAAATATCCATCCTATCACGGTGTGTGGAGTTACCAGAGGTCCAGCATGCAGCGCTTTGCCGGGCTCCTCACAGCTGGGGCCTACATCGTGCACTGTCTAGGCGGGACCACTCCTTCCCAGGGAGGGAAAACTCGCTTCCAAAAAACAAAAACCCAAAAAGACACCCTCTAAAAAACTCCCCCGCCTTTGGATAGGCAGTACGCGTACGTAGAGAATAGGGAATAACGCGTGAGATAGAGGCAGATTTAGATTTTCTACAACCATCACCACACTCTCGTCTCGTCGTCGCGTCGCGTCGTCGCGTCGTTATAAGTATATATAGTAAAAGTGTAAAGTATAGTAGTATTTAGTAGTATCTTGTTTTTTTTGTTGTTGCGTCGTCTTTTTCGTTTCGTAGAGTAGGAGGAGGAAGAAGCACAGCAGCGCAGCAGCACGCAGCAGAGCATATAGTAGTGGGGTGGGGGTGGGGGTGGTTTTGGGGGTTGTGGTGAGGGTGGGTGAGATTTGGTGGGGTTTTTGTGGTAGGGGTAGTAGTAGAAGGGGTGGCGGGGGAACACAGCACAGCACCCAGCAGCGCAACAGCAGCAGCACACCAAGCACCAGCACAGCAGTATATAGTATAGTACACAAATAGCATAGCAGTACAGTAGTAGTAATCACACTAGTATCATCATTCTTATTACACTACAGTACTACCATCCATCATCATTATCACATCGTTATCATCATCATCATTACACATCGTTCCTGGGCACAAGAATAAAAGGGAACGTGTTGTCAACGACAGCGCTTTTTTTTCATTCCGCCAAGCACTCAAGACGGGCTTTTTTGCCCCCCTTCCCCTCCCCCCCCACCCCCCCCCCCTTCCCCCCCCCCCCCCCCCCATCCCCCCACGGATGTTTCAACCCTACCTGACCTACAAAATCCCGTCACTGACCTGTTTTACGTCACTTTGACGTCAAACAGACTTATCTCCTTACAACCGTTACTGTTGACAAGTTCTGAGGGTTTTCGCTGCATGCTTTTGTTGTTTTTAAATGTTTTTTGGTTTGTTGTTGTTTTGCGCTGCTGCTGCTGTCGTACAGGGTTTTTTTTTTGGGTTTGGGGTTTTTTTTTCATTACCGTTTTTTTTCCCCTCATTGTTTTTATTGCTTTGTTTATTTCATGTATTGTTTTAATTATTCTTTTATTTTCGAAAGGTAATGAAAACAGCGCTCATGATCAATTTTGTTACATCCAGTCCCTGTGTGTATGTAGTTTTGTAAATTTTGTCATCCGTTCTCACCGGCACACAAGTGCCTTCTCTTCCGAAAAGCGGAACTGGTTTTAACGTGTGCGCAAGATGTTAATTGTTATACCACAATGTGTTCCTGTCGTTGTTATTGATGATGAGGGAAAAATGAAACTGTGGATGACCCTGAATTGTTGTGAAGGGGGAAGCTACTACGTCTGCGAAAAAAATCACATTATCGTCGCTTTCGTTTTTGTCGTCATAGTGATAATAAAAAAAAGATAAAAACACGGGAGGATGCGACGATGACGACAGCAATGGCCCCGTAGAGTCCATGATGGGGGTGGTGGGGGGTGGTGGGTGGGGTGGGGTGGTGGGGGGGTTTGGGTGGTGGGGTGGTGGTGGTGGTGGGGGGTGGTGGGGTTTTTGGGGTGGGGGTGTGTGGTGGTTGGTGGGGGGGTGGTGGCAGAGGGTTATAGTTGGCATGTGAAGCGATGCTGTGCGAGGCGCTGCTAATAGATGATGACACGAGACCGACAAACGACGACGATGCGACGACACGATGACGATGATTGCAAGCTGTTCATTAACCCAATATTTTTTTTTTAGAAAGGACACGACCACACTTAAAACCCCGGATCAATTTCAAACCGCCAAGATGCATTACGGGCATAATATAACGCGTTTTTGAAAACCGTTCAATCAAAAGAACTCTGCAGATGCAAGTGCTTTTAAGGTTGCGAAGACCTAAGGAACACCCCCAGAGGAAAACCAAAACAAATAAGGAACACTACTGCACCAAAACCCCCCTGGGCGGTCGCCGGGGTCACGAACAAAGAAAACCCTTTTCAATGAATCCGGAAGTACTTGTACAATTTGATGCTTGACGGGACAATCATGTCGGGGCACCTCTTTCCCAAAAAATTAAGCACTTGAGTGGGGCGACCACTTGGTGGTGACCTTTTGGCCCTTGGCTTCAGTACAGTTCACCCGCGTAAGTGGGACCTGCCCTGGGGGTCGGGAAAAGATAAAACAGCGGGGGAGAGAAGAATCACCGCCCAAAATATTCGGGCCCCGGGGAAACTGAGGCTCTGACATCTCGCCCCCAACGACCGCATAGGCTATAATAATTAAAAAAAAGGAATTTTATATACCCGGTTTACTGCACAAAAATCAAAGCGTTTGCACCAACCATCTTTCACAGTCAGCAAACCAAAGGCAAGTAATAGTTTTGAACAGGGGCCAAATACAACACACACAACATTGTGACTACACATTTACCTTTAAACCCCTTTTTCTTTTTAAACTTGTCCGCTAAATTATGGATAACCATTTATAGTTCAGTTAGCATAACCCCTTCAGCTGGATTCAATTCAATCAAATTTGCCATCTACAAAAGAAAAAGCTGGCAGCGCAGCACTATACTAGAAACAAACAAAGAAAAAACCAGACAAAAAAAAACTATTCCAACCCCAAACACAGCTATCATTCTCGGGAACATTGATGCAGTGCACATTCTCAACATGGGGGGACAGAAAGCCCAAAAAAAAAACAATGAGTATATTGAGGGTTTTAGATATATAGGCATTCAGCACCGCAACTAGCTGTATTTCAAATTTCGCAAGATTTCAAAACACTAAACCCCTTAAAAATTTCGATAAGATTCATTTAAGTAGAGGGAAATTGTCAACCCAAACCCCACAACAATAACCTGCACATGCCGCATCCTTACACACACAAACCTTCCCCAACCCCCCCCCTCCACACACCACACACAAAACACACACACCACACACACACAACACACATGAATAATTGATACTTCTAAAAAGAAAGAAAACACCATTTGAAAACATTTCTTTCTCCGGGAAATAAAATTCTAATCCTAACTGACCCGTTTAAAAGGAGGGAATAGATATTCATAAAAATTTAAAATTTCCCCTTCAAAAAGTTTTATTAACCCCGCGTTCATAAAATCTTGCTGAGGTTAATATCTTCCCCAGAAAACCTCTACTGTAAAATATTGTAGAACAAAATAAAACATAAATTATTAGGGGGGAAAAAGAGAGAAAGAGAAGAGGGGAGAGAAGAGAGAGGAAAGAGAGAGAGAGAGAGAGAGAGAAAGAGAGGAGAGAGAGAGAGAAAGAGAAAAGAGAAGAAGAGAGAAAGAGAGAGAGAAGAGAGAGAGGGGGGGAGAGAATTTTTTTGAAAGCGGGTGAGTCCTATCACCAAGTAGGAAAGGGCTTAAACAAAAAAAAAAAACAAAACAAAAACATGAATAAGTGTAGATTCACATATACCTCTCTTTGTGTCCTGTCTTTTTCTCTCGTCACACACACCACACAAACAACACACACACACACACAAAAACACACACACACACCACACACACACAACACACACACACACAGAATAATGAGATTCTTTTCCATCTCTCCATCTTTTTTTCTCTCTCTTTTGTTTTCTGTGTCTCTGTCTCTCGTCAACCCACAACACACACGTCACACAAAACACCCCAACACACACACACACACAAGCCTCCTTTATGCCCAAATTTTATTCCACTCCGCCTTTTCTCACTCATCCTCACCCTGTCAGTCTTTTTTTTTTTTCTTTTTTCCCCCCATTTCCCTTTTTTCAACGGGGGTTTTCTGGGATTTTAAAGACTAAAAGAAAAATCGGGTTACGTCCTTTTTTGTTTTTTTTTCCCCGTTTTTTTGTTTTTTTCTTGTTCATGATTCGTTTTAATTTCATTTGACGCGCTTCCGGTTTTAAACCCAGAAACTTTAATTCCATTTCCAGTGCTGTGGGGACTCCGTCGCAGCCGTATTGGGGTGTTGTTATATATATTAAAATATATATATATAATATATAATATATATATATACCCACAAAGTGAAAGCATAACAACCACATAAAAATTTCCCCCAAAATTTCGGCTTTTGCCTTCCCAGGGGGGTTTTATTATGACTGATGGAATGCCAATCCAATTTTTCTCATTGTGAAAATTTTCGTATGACATTTTAAATTGAACCCATACTGAGACCTTTAGAGAGAGAGAGAGAGAGATAAAGGGGGGGGGGGAATTTTTCCCTGGGGCAAATTTTGGGCAATAGTTCATGTTCATACACACACAAACGCCACACACACATACACACACAAACACACACACTTTCGCACCCACGCATACACCAGCTGCACACATAACACGCATATGCAAAATAACACACAACATACACATACACCCTTTTAGGACAAAGCAAGTCCCTGTGGGGGCCACCCAGAACATCCGCCCACATCCAAAACCCCTTCCACCCTTTTGGGAAAAGTAGGCCCCTTGGCGCCATGCAAAAAAATTAAAGGGGGCCTATTCCCCTCATCCTCGAAGCAAAGGGAAAACAAATAGAATTAAACAATAAACACATGCCCCGCCCACTCACAACACACACACACACACAACACACAAAATCAAGTTTGGTATTTTGGGGGATTTTTCAAAGCAATTGCCCGCAAGTGGGCAGATGGAACTCAACTTCACTGTGTTGAGGGCCTTCAGGGGCTCGTCTGCAAATTGTGTCCCAGAAACGTTCTCGGCGGGTCTGGCCTCGTGGTCTGCCCGTTTACCGTTCAATCACCTGCACTTCACTTCTGAGAGGTGTCCCCCTGTTAAGTGTTGGGGCACTCTGTGCCGGTGTTTCTGGTATATATAAAAACCGGAGGAGGAGGGAAACTTAAACCCGGCATCGCCTTTTGGTCCTTCCACGACGCCAAGTCACGGGGCTGAGAGATATGATGAGTAATATATATATATATTAATAATAATATATATATAAAGAGAGAGAAGAAGAGAGAGGAGCGAGCGATATATAATATATATATATAATATTATATAAATATATATATATATATATATATACAGAAACTCAAAAACAAAATTTTATTGTCCTGGAAGTTTGCAAAATGGGTTTGACCACAACAAAAAACTTTGGTAAAAGTCTGTTTAAATAAAGAGATAAATGTGGTGTATTTTCAAGTATGACCACAGCGTGGTGCATCAGATTGCAGAACACCTTGGGAAAAGGGGGGGGGGGGGGGTTTTCTTTCTTTTTTTTTCATTTATTTATAGTATAGTAGTAGTAGAGTAGTAGTAGTAGTAGCGAAAATTGGGGGGGTGGTGGTGGGGGGGGCGGCGGCGAGTAGCAGAGAGCAGCAGCAGCAGCAGCAGGAGTAGTAGTAGTAGAGAGAGTAGTAGAGTAGTAGTCTTTGTTGTTGTGTAGTAGTAGTAGTAGTAGTAGTAGTAGTATAGTTAGTAGTGTAGTAGTGTTGTGGTATAGTAGTAGTTGTAGTAGTAGTAGTAGTGTAGTAAGTAGTTATTAGTTATAGTGTAAATAAAGTTTTTTTTTGTAGTTGTAGTTAGTTTTGTAGTTGTAGTTGTAGTAATTTTGTTAGTTTGTTTAGTAGTATTTTGTATTATATAGTATTGTGAGTGGGTGGTGGTGGTGGTAGTGTTAAATGTTAGTATAATAGTATATAGTGTTGTAGAGTAGTAGTAGTATTTTAGTATAGTGTCTAGTAGTAGATTGTATTTGGTAGTAGTATGTAGTATGTAGTAGTAGTGTGGTGTGGTTTGTTTAGTAGTAGTTAGTAGGTCTGTGGTGGTGGTGGTGTGGTGGTAGTAGTAGTAGTATAGTAGTATATATAGTAGTTAGTAGTATAGTAGTAGTATATAGTAGTATAAAATGGCTTCACCGTTCTCTCTACAGCGAAAAAACCAAAAAAAGTCATCTATTTTCCTTTCCTCCCTTTCCCCCTTCTTCTCATCTCTCCCCTCCCTCCCTTCCACTTTTAAACTTCTCTCTCTCTCTCTCTCTCTCTCTCTCTCTCTCTCTCTCTCTCATCTATCTATCTATCTATCTATCTCATTTCTCTCTCTCTTTCTATCCCTTTAGCCTGCTTCATGTAGTTCTTGGTCAGAGACAGACTCTTGTACTTTCTTTCCCTCTTCTCCACTCCTCGCTCAGTAACAACGACCGTGTCCATGTGCACTACATATGAATGCGTGGACTAATGAATGGGCATAGCGTCTGCTGTCCGAGTTTATGTCAGAAGAACTGGCCCCTTAAAGTTGCGTCAGACTTTGTCTCTGTGAAGTAACCGGACATACGCGTAGACAATGACCATAATCATCTTTAAAGTCCACGGTAGTTGAGTGCTTAGTCAGTTACCTCGTGTTTGTCTGCGTTGTGTCATAATGGACACCCCTACCCCTACCCCCACCCCACCCCCGCAACTAGCTTGAATCATTGGACTTGCTTTCTATACATGTTCCCCTATCTTTGGTTCCGTTGGGTGATTGGCCGGCCGGTTGATTGGTTGGTTGGTTGGGTGGCCAGTTGGTTGGGTGGTCGGCTGGTTGGTTGGTTGGATAGTCGGTTGGTTGGTTGATTGGTTGGTTGGTTGGTTGGTGGGTTGGTCGGTTGGTTGGTTGAAGATTGAAAATTGTGGAGAAATAAGCGGTATTTGTTTGTATGCGTGCGTTTTTCTCTGGATGAAAACTGAAAATTGTGAATCGTAAATTTAATCTCAAAGTTTTGCAGCTTTCTCTCTGTGATTTCTGGAGAGTCGCCTAAATGTCTGTTGTTTTCACAGTCCAGATGTTGAAGAGTTTAGATAGAAGTGTAACAGGTGTCTTGAAAATGTTTCAAAGCATCCGGCTACATTTCCACATTGACTTGCTTATTCTTGCATGGATATCTGTAGGCCCCTGTTTGCACGGTCCCCACGGCGCGCAAACACATGCTCGCGCGCACACGTACACACACACACGCGCGCGCACCCACACGAGAGAGAGATAGGAGAGAGTATTTTTTAAAAATTATTTTATTCTATTATATCGAGGATAATGGAATAAGCACTTGTGTGCTTTTTTTACAATCAGTCCCCGTGTGCTTGCAGTTTTGTAAATGTTGTCATCTGTTTCCACCAGCGCACAATGGCCTACTCTTCCGAAAAGCGGAACAGGATTTAACGTGTGCGCAGGATGTTCTGCGTGCGTTCGCACACGGGGCCTTGGTTTATCGTCTCAGAGAGAGAGAGAGAGAGAGAGAGAGAGAGAGAGAGAGAGAGAACTCAAGAACTCAAGAACTCAATTGCATAGGCCGTGTAACTCTTTACAAATCAATAGACAATCGTGCACGACTGAGTGCTTTGAATACAGCATAACAGCATGAAGAAAACAATCGAAACAAAACATCAAGAGACATTGACAAAGTCTTTTATTTCGAGGATAATGAATAAGCACTCATGTGTTCTTTTACATCTAGTCCCCGCCCATAGGGATACATCTCAATAATAAACCCGAGAGAGAGAGAGAGAGAGAGAGAGAGAGAGCATTAAGACGGGTTATGTAAAAGTAAGGCCCCTATCGCCCCAGTAAAAAAATGAAACGAACAGAAAAGGTGATTTCACATAATTACACAAGACGCCACATACACCAGAGATATGTTTCTATTTAGTTCATGAATGTCCATGCTCATTTTTGTGTGTGTTTTGTTGGGGAGGGGGGGGGGGGGGGGAAGGGGTGCAAGAGAGCGGGCTATAATTCATATATCATGCATTGCGGAAGTAACAGCAGCAGCAGCAGCAGCAGCAGCAGTACAATTTTTCTAGCAGTCCACTTCTGTTTTTGCCATTATCACTGTTTCTGTCGTTGTTGTGGTCGTTTGTTTTTGTGGTAATTGTGCCAATGAGGGTGAAATTTGGTGGCGGGTTAATGATCATAATACTGTTGTGAGTTGTTTTGACTATGACGGTTTCAGCAGCAACAACAACAACAACAGCAATAGCAACAACAACATCAGAAATGCTGGTTTCACGACTACTAGCCTTCTAACTCCCAACTACTCCTATCCCTACTTCTTAAGCTACAACAACGAAAAAGATGACAAGAACAACAACAACAACGACGACGACGACGATGATGATGAGGAGGAGGAGGAGGTGAAGGAGGAGGAGGAGAGGGAGAAAGAGAAGGAGGAGGAGGAGGACGACGACGACGACGACGACGACGATGACGATGATGATGATGATGATGATTCAACAACACCAACAAACTACAACAACAAACTACAACGAGGACGGCAACTTTCATGTTATACACCTAACGACTCTGTATTTTGACCCTGCCAAAAGCGGCAGTTACACATTTTTACCTTCTCTGCAGCCATGTCCAGTAATGTTCGCCCTTTGGAAAAAAAAGAAAGGAAAAATCCAGGCACTCCAAATTGAAGGATACGATGCCTACATGCCTGTCATTAAAATCCCCCCCCCCCCTCCCCCTGAAAATCCCTGTGATATCGATAGATGTGCGAGGCTGCCCCAAAAAAGGCAGCCAGTGCAGGTCATCAGAAAGACATGGTTTTTGAAGTGAACGAATGACACACATTCCAGTCTAGAATTATACACTCTCTCGCGCGCGCACACATACGCACATGTATGCACACACATACACACACGCGCGCGCACGTGTGCGCACACACACACACACACTTACACACATATACACACACCACTCACAAACACATGCACACACACATGTGTACATGCACATTCACACACACAAACACAGGCACACTTGCACCACATGCGCACGTATGCACAAATACACACACACTCTCTCTTTCTCTCTCTTTCGCACTCTCTTCTTCGTCCATCGGGATCGATGATGACCATCTATTCAACCTGGGATTGGGAGGGTCCATTTCTGTGGGTGCGAAGATGACTTATTTGGCCAATCCGCGCTTGAAAAGTTCTTGAGCAGTATGGACAGGGTATAGTGGCTGCTTTTGGAGACTTGGGGGCTCTATCTTTCTTGTCTTGCCTGCGTTGCTCAGCTGTCGCAATTCTGTTTGCTTCGTGGGCCTTGGCGCCACTGCGTACAGCTGCTCGCCACTGTGGCCTCTCCATTGCTGCCTGCTCCCATGAGTTTATCTCAATGTTGAAGGCTTTCAGTGAGGCTTTCAGAGTGTCCTTGAAGCGTTTCTTCTGGCCTCCCTGGAAGCGCTTTCCATGCTGAAGTTCGCCAAACAGAAGTTTCTTGGGGAGCCGGTGGTCTGGCATGCGAACTACATGGCCTGCACAGCGAAGCTGGGTCTGCATCAGGATGGTGTGGATGCTGGGAAGGTTTGCTCTAGTGAGCACCTCAGTGTCTGGGATCTTGTCCTCTCTCTTTCTCTCTCTTTCACACTCACACACATACAAACACACACACACACTCACACACTCACACACATACAAACACACACACATACACACACACACATACACACACACACACACAACACCACACACATACAAACACACACACACACACACCACACACACCACACACACACACACACACACACACACGTATGAGCGTGTACTCCCTTTCTCCAGACACACTCACATACAAACCGAATCGCCAATTTTCTGCGCCGCGCGCGCACGCACGCACACACACAACTACACAACTACACACACAAATGTCTGTCCCCTCTCTCTCTTCTCTCTCTCCTCTCTCTCTCTCCTCTCTCCCCATCTCTCTCTCTCTTTCTCTCTCTTTCTCTCTCTCTCTCTCTCTCCTCTCTCTCTCTCTCTCTCATCTCTCTTTCTCTCTTTATCTCTCTCTCTCTCTCTCTTCTCTCCTCTTTCTCTCTCTCTTCCTCCCCCTTTTCTCTCTCCCCTCTCTCTCTCTCTCCACCTCTCTCTCTTTCTCTCTCTCTCTCTCTCTTTCTCTCTCCCCTCCCTTTTCCCCTCTCTCTCTCCCCTCTCTCTCCTCTCCCCTCCTCTCTCTCTCTCTCTCTCTCTCCCCTCTCTCTCCCCTGCCTCCTGTGTCGCTCTTCTTGCCTGTACGTTTGGACGATTTTATTTAAAGATGTGGGTCAGATATGGCTCAGATGGTTGCCCATTTCGCTGACCTTTCGTCACACCTTGCCTTGTACTAGGGAAAGGAGAAACGGGGAGGGATGGGGGGGGGGGGGGGGGGGAGGCTAAGGTCGTGCATGAGATAGAGAGAGACAGAGAGAGAGAGTGTGTGTGAGAGAGAGAGACAGAAAGAGAGTGTGTGTGTGAGAGAGAGAGAGAGAGAGAGAGAGAGAGTGTATGTGAGAGAGAGAGACAGAGAGTATGTGTGTGTGTGTGAGAGAGAGAGACAGAAAGAGAGTGTGTGAGAGAGAGAGAGAGAGAAGAGAGAAGAGAGAGAGAGAGAGAAATAGAGAGAGAGAAATAGAGAGAGAGAGAGAAAGAGAGAGAGAGAATTTTGCTAAGGAAAAGTAATGAGTACACATCATGGCTTTTCTTATTTTCTTTTTTTTTGCTGCCTCATCTTCTGTGACGTCCCCCTTCCTGCTGTTCCCACACCGCTCATTCAAATTTCCCCCGCCACAGCCATACCCAGATTTGCTATGTCTCATCCCCAGAGTCGGAGGTCCACATGGAGCCCATCACTATCAGGCCGCCGTGGGGCCACCAGCCAGAGGGGCCCTGCACTACTGCTGGGTCACTTTGGCGGTGTCCAGTGGTGCCCGTTCTGAGCTAACATACGCAGGACACCACCTACTAAGCCCCCTACTATCGGCAGTATTAGCTCAGTCGCGGAGCCAGACTGAGTGAGTTGCCCACCCGAGGTGACAACCACCACAACGTCCCTCCAACGACTGTCCCACGCGAACCTCCAACCCCAAAGGCTTTGACACAAACTCACCACAGGCACAGAAGTGTATGGGCAAACCGAATCTGAGGTCACCATGAGACCAGAGCAACAGGGACCACCGAATCAAGGGCAATCTTTTTTTATTGCATGATGATCAATGACAATGAGGAGGACGTAATTATGCTGTTGTGGAAGTGCATATGCTTTGAGACTACTTGACAGGGTTGTACTATACGCTTACTATCATAATAAATCCCGGCGTCAACCGGGCCCGAGAGATACAGACACCTGCAGTGTTAGTCAGGTAATTTGAGCAACACTCTCAAACTCGCATCCGTTAAGTGGATGAGGTTCAACTGTGTGGTGCCAGTCTTCTCACTGAGCTCACAGCACACTCACTCTGGGTAGGAGCCGGCCGGAGTCCGAAAAATCCCTATGACTCTTATGGGAATCGAACCCGCGACCTACCAGTCCGTAACCCAAGGCGCTAACCACTGCGCCATGGCGGCTGGTATCATGGCTTTTCTACTGTTTACATCCAGCCCTCAAAGAAAACTAATGATAAGAAAAAGATCTGACAGAAAACTGATCACATATAGTAATATCAGTACGAACAGACCATGTCAATATAGCGATCTGTACTAAAATTTAAAAAACACAACAACAACCCCACTTTAGAATGTAAATATAATTTTTTTTAAATTAACTTTTATAAAAAAAACTTAAAAGAAAGGATAGAAACGTAAAATCACCTTCAAAATGTCCTAGTTCAGATAACGTCATTCAAACACACAGCGAACAAATAAATGACCACATCAGAAAAAGTGAGGTGGAGAGAGAGTGAAATAGATAGATAGATAGATAGATAGATAGATAGATAGATAGATAGATAGATAGATAGATAGATAGATAGATAGATAGATAGATAGATGAGAGAGAGAGAGAGAGTTGTGTGTGTGTGTGTGTGTGTGTGTGTGTGTGTGTGTGTGTGTGTGTGTGTGTGTGTGGTGTGTGTGTGTGTGTGTGTGTGTGTGTGTGTGTGTGTGTGTGTGTGTGTGTGTGTGTGTGTGTGTATAAAAAAAGTCAAAAGAAGGAAAGACAGAATGAAGCCATGTCTCTCCTTCAGAGATGATTCCCACGGACGACTGCTAGTGATTGACAGCCGTCTCCTTCAGAGCAGAGCAGATCACTTTCAGTCAGCGCTGAATCCTCAGCCTGAGATTCAGGATGCTCTCTGTCTCTGTCTGTCTGTCTGTCTTTCTGTCTCTCTCTCTCTCTCTCTCTCTCTCTCTCTCTCTCTCTCTCTCTCTCTCTGTATCTATCTATCTATCTAAGGAGACAGCGCGTCGCCTCAAGACCAGCGCCAGCCACACAGATATCTTACTTTAATTTCTTTTTTTCTTTTTTTTTAGTGTGTAGATGTTCTCCTCGACAGCGGCTTTTGTGCCACACAATGTTATCAGAGGCAGTTCTCATGTTAGTGTGGCTGGTTTTATGTGCGCTAAAATGCATGTCGCGCACGGAAACTCGGTTTATCGTTTCATCCAAAAGTCTTACACCCCAACTTTTGATCATGGCTTTTTTTTCTCTTTCTTTCTTTCTTTCTTTTTTTTCTTCTTCTTCGTGCGGTTGCTTTCATCTTGACAAAATTTTACAATAAGCTGAAAATGGCAGTAGGTTTGGGGGGTTTTTAACGGGGGATTGGCTGCTTTGTCTGTGTCGTTCTTTCTTCTGTCTTTTTGTCTTTCTTTGTGTCTTCTTCTTTTGTTTTTAGTTCGTGTGTGTCCTTCTTTGTCTAGTTTTCTGTTTGATGGTTTTGGGGGGGGGGGGGGGGGGTTGTGTGGTCTGTCTTTATTACCTTCAATTTGCTTTTCGTAGCATCAGTTTGTCCATTTTTTGATTCAATTTTTTTTAATTCCTTTCTTTCTCCCCCTTTTTTCATTTTCTTGTTTTTTCTGATAGTTGCTCTCTTTGTGACTTGTTCTAAATCTGTGTTTTTTATTATGATTTTTCGGGGCTTTTCTTTCAGTTTCTCTTTTACAGTCTTTCTTTCATTTATTTGTTCTTTCTTTCGTTCGTTCTTTCTTTCTTTCTTTCATTCTTTCTGTCTGTCTTTCTTCCTTCCTTCCTTTCTCATACTTCTTTTTTCCCCTTGTGTCTTTCTTTCTTTTCTTTACTTTCTTTCTATCAGTTTCTTCTTTCTGTCTTTCTTTCTTTTTTCTCTCCCCTGTCTTGCATTCTCTCTGCTACAATCCATCTGTACGTAGTGTCACAAGCTGCACAACATAGTTTATACTGACTTACTACTTCACCATACACACCCACCACACCCAGCCTTGCCCCAGTCTTCGAGGCTTCAATGCTGTTTAAAGCATTTCCATCTGCAGGGCTAAATAGAAGGGAAGGGAAGGGTTGAGTCCTTTATAAAGGGGCGTGCGGAAAAGCCTAGTGGTTAGAGTCTTAAGCTCTTGACCTTACAGTCAATGGGGCACTGGTTCCAATCTCCGCAGAGGTATATCTATTTAGGGGAATTTTTTTTTCTAGTCGTGGAGTAAACGTTAGTACTGACTCCAGTCCCTTGGAAGTCCTGCGGATGAGACAGTCAGCTGAGATCCCGTGCGTAAATGCATATGCAGAATTGTCATGCCCATCAAAACCAGTCCGCGTTTCGTAGAAGAGTAAGACAGTTGTGGCCGGTGGCGTGGATGACAAGAACATACCCAGCATGCATCGTGTTACCTGCAAAGGCATGAGCTCCACCAGGCTGAACTTGTCCACAACACTCAGCTCAATTCAACTTTCCCACAACCCATTGCCTGAAAATTATTTGCAGTGCTTCAATGACTTTATACGACGTAATGAGAAAGAAAAATTTTTTTTATGTGAAATCCTTTGAAAAATGACATTTGTATCAAATAGACTGGAGTGGTATACTATCAAAGTGTGTTACATAAGAGTGAAGAAAGAAATGTGAAATCGCCTCAGCTTAATTACAGGAAAAACTAAATGTCACAAAATAAGGTATTATACAAGATGGAGGTTTCGAAAACTTTCAACAAGAAAATCGACATAAGTATTCAAGATGAAAGTGAAGAAAACTTTCAACAAGACAAAAGCCATCAGTATTTATGAGGTTCTGAATATCAATGGGTTCGTTTTTATTTCAGGGAAGAATTTCAAATGGACTAAGAACAAAAATACCATTCTTCGGTGTGAATGGCACGATTGTATAATGTATTTCAGTATTGGTGAAATAAAAGAATAACCTATGACGCACATGTCATAATTGCATTACTTGGACATTTTGGATGATAGAAAATGTCAAAGAAGCAAAAAAGGAGTGTTCATTCAATACGCTTTGAGCAATATAAATGCAAATATAACCTAGAGACTCTTGAGCATTGCATACAAAGGCAGTTAAGTGTCCAAACTTGAATCCGATTTCAGAAAAGTATTCAGCATAACAGCAAAAAACAATAACACTCTGTTTCTAACTCTTATTGTAACAAACATTTTGCTTTTAAAAGTTCCGCGTCACAGTCATCTTGTCTCGATGCCAGCACATTAATGCATCATTATATTTTATTAATACTAGTTACATTGAAGTCTGTATGTCAGCTACTTACACAAAAGGGGTTTTTGCCGCTGTAAACTTCCGACAACATCAGAGAGTGGACTGGCCTTGAGTGAAGCTGCACAGAGGGTAACTTTTATTTCAATACAAAGTATGGCACGCAACACCCACCTTTTTGTGTGTACGTTTTCCAGTGTAATTCAAATTTAAGCAATTGATAGTCTTGATTATCGTTGAATTGAAAGTTTTTCTTTTGTTGGGACTCCTATCATTACATTTCATATAATGTACTATAGAAATTTGCCTGCTTATCTCTGACTGATTGATTGATTTTCATCTTTCTTTCATTTATCAGTTTATTGTGTAGATTACCTGGTGAACTGCCTAAAGTATCAAGAAAGGAGGCAGCTAGAGTTTCGCATGTTACTTGTTGTTACTCTCTTCGTTTTCTTGCTCACTAATTAGTTATTATATTCTTTTGATAATTTTACTGCATTCGTTATGTTTGAAAGGGGAGTCGTTTTGAATATTCACGAAACCTTACGTACAATAGTGTACTTGTATCTCTCACACAAGCACCTGAATTTGTCTGATATCACTTCATGTGAAAAATGTTAAATCATAGAAGTAAGTACATGAGTGTTCAAGACCACTAGTCAAATGTTTTAGAATGATAACATTATCTGGGGCTATGGACTAAAGGTGGGTACATTGTGCACAGTTTACACCGTGTACGCCAAACTTTATTTTCTTAAGCCCATTGCCACGACCCATTTATTTCCGGTAGCCATCTTTCTTTGTCGTTTGCTGCAGGCCTCGCAGTACAGGTGTGGATGCAGGGTTTAACAGCCATTCAGTGAGGGTTTAACAGCCATTCAGTGAGGGTTTAACAGCC
>CM054135.1:71419033-71424033 GCA_028751875.1 Rapana venosa
GGCAGTACATAGGGGTAGTAGTATAAAATGTCACATACTAGGCGAACACTAACAGCTATGATACAGCCAACCAGTGGGTAAGGTTACAGATAACTGGTTTGTCGCGTTCGTGTGTGTGTGTGTGTGTGTGTGTGTGTGTGTGTGTGTGTGTGTGTGTGTGTGTGTGTGTGTGTGTGTGTGTGTGTGTGTGTGTGTGTGTGTGTGTGTGTGTGTGTGTGTGTGTGTGAAGAGGGGGAGGGTAATGCTAAAGGAGCCGGGCTGCTGCTGCTGCTGCTGCTGCTGCTGCTGCTGCTGCTGCTGCTGCTGATGATGATGATGATGATGATGATGATGATGATGATGATATGTGTAATTGGCTGCACACGCCACACCCTCTTCAGTCATACATAATGTAACCCAATGCCGCTGCTACTTTCGAGGGTTGGAGGTTGGGTCACTGGTTTTCTCTTGATATCTGTCTGGTGTGTTTGTGGGGTTTCCTTCTTGTTGGTTTGTTTGTTTGTTTTTCTTTTGTAAGCGCTTTTTTATGAAGAAAGAAATAATGAATGAATGAATGAATGAATGAATGAATGAATGAATGAATGAATGAATTAGCCAATCAAAGAAATGCACCCAAAATAAATGAAAGAATACTCTAAATGAATAAATTAAGGACAGAATGAATGAATGAATGAATTAATTAATTAATTAATCAATTAATATGAATGTAATGAATGAAAAAAAGAAAGAATGGATGGATGGAACTAGCAAAGTCAATGAAATAAAAACAAAGAATGAAAGAATGAATTAATCAAATGAATTTAACAAGAAAGATGAATGAATGAATAAATGAATGAGTGAGTGAGTCAGTGAGTGAATGAATGAATGAAGGAGTTAATTAATTAATTAACCAATTAATGGTGACACAGGAACCAAGGACCACAAAACAAATGCATGTACATATCTATATATATATATATATACAAATCTTCTTACAGAGAATGCATTTTCTACAGAATAAGAGAAATGAAAACACACACAAAGGAACACAACCATTAAGAAAAAAGAGCTGTGTACGCTTCTACAATGTGCAAACTTTGCCCATAACTCCTGTGCCCTTCCTACAAGCCTTAAAAAGTTCAGCATAGTGAAGCTAATTAACACAATATGGCTGCCATATACAGAACACGCTGCTCACTAGTTCCCACTTTAAAAAATTGCCATGCATGGTTTCCCCTGCAGCTAATGTACATGTGCTTTTATTTTCTTTACAAGGACAAAAAAAAGACATGAAATGAATGCACATGAAATGTTGCTTCGACAAGTTTAGCGCTTCATTGCAGATGTTGTGAAGGCCATTGCTTTGTGAGTGCAGAGCTGGTGTTCAGTGTTCCCTGCAGACTGGCTGCACCCCATGACATCCATCACAACAAAGCAGAACGCTTCTCTGCAGTCCCTCAGCCACACAATATTGCCTTCGGCTGACACAATGCCCCGCCATGGTGTTTATCAGTGGGGATCCATCTGTCTGTTTATTCGTCTGTATCTATTTCTATCCACAGATACTGAATAGAGTTCTATGTTCAAGGGTCTATTTCTGTTAGTTTGTCTGTCTCTGCCCCCTCAGCCATAACATATCTCTTCTGCTAACATGATGTGCTGCCATGCTGATTTTCAGTAGGTTTCTATCTATCTGTTTACATGTCAATGCAATGCTGGTTGCAAAATCTTCATTAGTGCCCCCACGGTTCAATGGACTACGGGATAGGTGACGGCTAACAAAATGGGCATCTCTCTGACCACCAGGCTATCCCGTCCTCTTGAGAACATTAGTGTTCTACATAGTGAAATACTATGCAAAGTACACATTATAGTGTGGAATTCTTTGCAGTTGATTTCCTTTGGTTTAAAGGAAACACATTTTGTTTGGGGTTTTAATGTTTTGCTTTTTGCTGTGATTTTATTTGAACCTACATGTCTACAACCCCACGATGTTTATACCCTTGAGGTGATATCATTTCTTTTTCTCCCAGACAAAAGCATGTTTATATGCTCTGCGCATGCGTACATATGCTCACACAAACACACACATACACACACATACGCACACACACAAACATTCCATTATCCTCAAAATAAAAAATTTTAAAAAGAATAAAATGAACTACAAACACACACACTGGTCTAATATAAAAACTTGTGAAAAGCCCTTAAATGAATTTACACACACACACACACACACACACACACACCACACACACACACACACACACACACACACTCATGGCCAGTCTGGATGACCAGCCAAAGACAATCCTTTCCTCCTCCAAAGGCCATTGTTTATAAGCGGAAAAGACAAAGACTACAGAGACAGCTGCATGCCATCCCTTGAGAATCAAGCAGCGAGGCTTACTTCCTCCTCCTCCTCCTTCCCCCTCCCCCCCCCTTCCACCACACTGCCACAGCCACTGACCTGGTTTCAGGATAAAAAGACAAAGCCTTGATGGTGGGATGGAGTAGGGGGGTCTTTACCCCCCCCCCCCCCCCCTCCAGGGATTGTCTGCTGTGCCTTGCATTGTCCATCTGTGTTAATTACCAGTGCTTTTTTTCCTCTGCTTCTGTGACAAGTCTGTCCATTCACTGCCTGCATGCTACATTGTCCCCCTCTTTCTTTGTTTTCTGTTTCGTTTAGTCTGTATCACTGTGGCTGTCTGTTTTATTAAATTGTGTGTGTGTATGTGTGTTTGTGTATGTGTTTGTGTGTGTGTGTTTGTGTATGTGTGTGTATGTGTGTGTGTGTGTTTGTGTGTGTGTGTGTGCATCTTTACATGTTTTAACATATTATTGTGTGTTGGTTTAAAAAAAATAACATGATGTATCAGCTAGTCATATTTCAAGTTATTATCCCCTCTACCTACCACGCTTGTGCAGAAAAGAATAACAAGACCATCACCATCATGATCACCACCATCATCATCGCCGACATCACCATCACCACCACAAAATATCACCATCATCACCATCGCCATCATCATTGCCATCCTCCATTTCCTCCTCCGCCTCCTCCTCCTCTTCTTCTTCCTCCTCCTCCTCATCATCATCAACATCATCATCATCATCTATCTCTTAAGGGAAGGGGGAGAGATTGTCTTGTGGTTAGAGCATTGAGCTAACGATCTGACAGCCTGGGTTTGAGCCACCACCCAGATACCCATTGGAGGGAGTTTTTCCTCCAACGTCAACATCAGTACTGTCTCCACTACCACAAAAGTCCTTGGAATGAAATCATAAACAGTGGCCCCATGTACAAACGCACGCAAACATCGTGTGCACACGTACACAAAACCCATTCTGCTTTTTAGAAGAGTAAGCCATTTATTGCTAGGAGGAGCGGATGACAAGATTGTGAAAGTAAACGCCTGCACACTAGTATCATGTTCAGACATCATCCCTGAAGCAGTAATGTGGCTACCTTAATGGTGGGCCAAAAGGATTGCCTACGCAAAATCTCACCTTTGGTAAACCTCAGAGCTTCAGCCAAGAAATAAAAAAATCTCATCCTTCATCTTCTTTTGCTTCTTCATCATCATCATCATCATCATCATCTTCTTCTTCTTCTTCTTCTTCTTCTTCTACAAAAGAATGAAAGAAAAAGTCGATAGACAGTGTGGACAGAAAGTGTAACAAAAGTGTCGAGAAAATGTTATGTGGACAGACACAATGGACAGACATAGCAAACAAACAGCACACACAGTTACAATAATAAAGAGCATGAACGGACAGTATCACAATTTAACATCCTTTAACACTAAAAGGTTTGATACACCAAACCAGTTTTTGCAGGGTTAGAGATAAGGATCTGGTTTGTTGCGTGTGAGGATGATACTGGAGAGCAGCCTGTGATGTGTCGTAAAGTGGTTACTGTCGTAAAGTGGACAGGCTTAATGGAGATAACAACTTCTCGCCAGGTCTGGAAACTTCCTGCGGAAACTTACCTCCTTCTTCCCTTCACTGCTGCACTGCCGCTGCACAGCAGACTGCAAATCACAAGAAAAACGCGTCCTCATCTGACGATTCCTGTTGGCTTTGTGAGCGTGCAAATCGGTAAAAACAACAGATTTTCCCAGACAAGTTAGGGAATACTTGTTTTACTTTCACAGCCATCCCAGTTTATATTGTTCGTGATATCTTTTCATTACCACCATTTTGGGTCGTGTTTTCATGTACGTTAATATAAAACGATGTGCTAAGCAGTCAACAACAAAAATTTACAGTTTCAGTTTGGACTAAGTTCGCGCAGTTGAACGCTTAAATCTAGTTAGGGACAAGAAGTTCAGTTAAGGACGCCAGGGTGTGTGATAATGATCCCCATGTAATTGGCATCGCATGCAACACTCTCTCAGTCACATTGTAAGGCTGTTGTCCTGGATGGAGGCTAGGTCACTGGTTCCACTTGATATCTGTCTGCTTGCGTGTTTTCTTTCCTTTTGTGGGTTTTTAAGAGTGACAGAAGGTGGTTGCAACATCTTCAGTGGTGCCCTAAAGGTCTACTAGGCTATGAAATAGGAGAAGGTGAAATGGCGAAGTTTCTAATAAAAAGGATGAAAAGAAAGAAAGAAAGGAAACGAAACGAAACGAAACGACAGACAAGACAGAAAGACAGAAGAAAGACAGAAAGAAAGAAAGAAAGAAGAACAGAAAGAAAGAAGAAAGAACAGAAAGACAGAAAGAAAGACAGAAAGAAAGACATAAGAAAATGAAGGAGTGAGTGAGTGATTGAGTGAGTGGCTAAGTATGAGTGACTGAGTCAGCGAGTCAGTTAGTCAGCAAATCAATGATTGATTGGTTGACTGGTTGATTGATTGATTGATTAGTTAATTAAACACATGGAAACAGAAGACAAAAATGCACTATTAATACAAACTGTCTTCATAGATCACTATTTTTCTTACAGAATAAAAGATCAATAATTAAAAACCCACACACAGAGAGAAAACAACAACACAACAAAGGAGAAAAGT
>CM054135.1:71434033-71441533 GCA_028751875.1 Rapana venosa
TTTTTGTTTCAATAACCGATATGTTTGTTCGTTCTTTTATTTCTTTTCTGTCTGTCTGTCTCTGTCTTTCTCTCTGCCACTTTCTCTGTCTCTCTCTTTCCATCTGTTTATCTATCTAGCTAGCTCTCTATCTACGTGTGTGCGTGCATCTGTCTGTCGATCCATCTGTATCTGTTTGTCTCTCCGTGTCTGTCTGTCTCTATCTCTGTGCCTCTGTCTCTCTCTGTCTGTCTGTCTGTCTCTCTGTCTTTGTCTCTGTCTGTCTGTCCCTCTCTCTCTCTCTCTCACTCACTCTCTCTCTCTCTCTCTCTCTCTCTCTCTCTCCTCTCTCTCTCTCTCCTCTCTCTCTCTCTCACTCAGTTCCTATTTTGCTCATTTCCTTTCATTTTTTCATTTCCTCTACTGACCCAGTTAGCAGTTCGTTGGAATGTGGGTCAATCGATAAAGTCTGGCACCTCGCCCTTCCCTGCAGCTCAGCCCTCCTCCCTCTCTCCCTCCCTCTCCTTCTCTCCCTCTCTCTCCCTCTCTCTCGCTCTCTCCTCTCTCTCTCTCCTCTCTCTCTCTCATCTCTCTCTCTCTCTCTCTCTCTCTCTCTCTCTCTCTCTCTCTCTCTCTCTCTCTCTCTCTCTCTCTCCTCTCTCTCTCTCTCTGTGTTTTGAGAAAGCGGGCCAGGCAACCTGAGGAGTGTCGGCATGTGGCGAAGGTTTTCTGGTGCTCTTTCTTTCCTGTCACTTTTCTGCACTTGTATGCCGTGCAAAACGAGTTGTTTGGTTGTGTCGTATAATAGTGTATCCCCTGCTGTCAAACATACACATACACATACACACACACACACAAAATCTAGGTTGTTCTACCATGTTTCTTTGTCAGAAGGTATCTGTCTGTCAGTCTGCATGCGTGCATGCCTGTCTGCCTGCCTGTATGTCTGTCTGTCTGTCTCTGTTTCTCTGAATGTCTCTAGCTCTGTGTGTCTTTCTGACCATCTCTTTGTCTGTCCAAGGTAGGATACAGCGATTTTGTGGATGCGTTTGCAAAAGGTCAATGATCTTAAATTATCTGTAAAGATTATATGGTATGTTCCTTTTCTTCTTTCGGACGACAAGTCAGGTGGCAGAGTTTCTGAAGTGATAAAAGAGTAGTTTGACGGAGCTGGCAAGCCTGAGAACAGAGAACATAAGCGGCTCATTATTATTATTAATAATAATAATAATAATAATAATTATTATTATTATTATTATTATTATAATAATAATGTATGGAATTTATTAACGAGGGTAAATATTAAAGAGAAACAGTACAAGGATGGAGACGAAGAGGCAGACAGAGAAAACGATGGGAAGACACACATCAGAGAACGGACAGGCCTTGAGTGGAACAACGACATAGTACTACGGAAAGCTGAGACCCGCAAGGAATAGAGGAAGTAAAGCTGGTTGCATCATCTTCAGTGATGATCCGACGGTCTTCTAAACTACGGGATAGGTGAAGAAGGTGAAGGTGAACTGTAAAGGGACGGACGCTACAGCATAAGAGCATGACTTTAGTCCCGAGGGTCATTGAAACCGTGGGTTCGAATCTTAGCATCAACTGCCCCGGTCTGGTAAACTGAGGTTGGATTTTTTTTACAACCTACCAGTTCAAAGATAAGCACAGACCTGTCATCAGTGCCTTCACTCCTGTCGTGTCTATACACAATCAGAAGATCAAGTATGCATGTGAAAGATTGCGTAGTTCATGACAGTGTTTAGTAGGTTTCGGAACCACAAATATATCCAGCATTCCTCTTATACATAGAGACGGATGAGCTTCACCAAGCTCAGCTTGCCCATAACACACGGCCTGAAAAACATCAGTGCAGTGCCTCAAAGCTCCTCAGGGAGTTAACTAATGGAGAAGAGAGAGGAATACAAGGTACGGGGAGAGATAAAAGAGAGAACGGAAAGGGGAGAGAGAAAGGAGAGAGAAAGGTGATGGGAGAGAAAACAGAGAGAGAAAGGTAAGGGAGAGAGGAGAAAAAGAGGAGAGAGAGAGAAAGGTAAGAGGAGAGAGAAAAAGAGAGAAAGGTAAGAGAGAGAGAGAACAGAGAGAGGGAGAGAGAGAAAAGAGAGAGAAAGGTAAGGGGAGAGAGAAGAGAGAGAAATGTAAGGGGAGAGAGAAAAGAGAGAGAAAGGTAAGAGGAGAGAAAACAGAGAGAGAGAGAGAGAGAGAAAAGAGAGAAAAGAGAGAGAAAGGTGAGGGAGAGAAGAAGAGAGAGAAAGGTAAGGGGAGAGAGAAAAGAGAGAGAAAGGTGAGGGGAGAGAGAAGAGAGAGAACGGTAAGGGGAGAGAGAGAACAGAGAGAGGAGAGAGAGAAAAGAGAGAGAGAAAGGTAAAGGGAGAGAGAGAAACAGAGAAGGGAGAGAGAGAAAAGAGAGAGAAAGGGAAGGGGAGAGGGAAGAGAAAGAAAGTAAAGGGAGAGAGAAAGAGAGAAAGGTAAGGGGGTAGAGAAGAGAGAGAGGGGGGGAAAAGGGGGGGGGGGAGGAGGGGAGAGTACAAAGAGACAAAGGAAAGGAGAGGAGGAGGTGGGGGGAGGGGTAGATTGTCCAGCATCTAGAGTTTCGACCTCGTCATCTGACAATAACTCTCGGCACGGATTCAAGGCACGCTGACCTGTGCAGTTTAAAGAAGATTCTGGCCCCCTCGGTTTCCGGCACTATCCTTCTGCCAATCTTGGAATGGGGCTGCAAAGCTGGCGAGGCTGGCTGTTGACACAGGCATACTTAACATCACCCAGCCCCATCCAAAAGCACGAGAGGGAGACTAAACCCCCTGTCATGATGTTGACATTAATTGCACAACATAGCCGTCTTTCTGGGAATGCGTATAGTGCTTAAACATTAATGGATCCTTGTCCGTAGACGAGAACTGATTTTAAAAAAAAAATTCAAGTCATGGTTTTGACTTACAACTGCATACCAGCCTTTCTGAGAAGATTGTATTGTACTGTCTGTACTGTACTGTATTGTATACCACTTTATGTCACGGCAGATTTCTCTATGTAAAATTCGTACAGCTCTCCCCGGGAAGAGTGCGTCACAATTAGAGCAGCACCTCTCATTCTTTTCTTTTCTTATCTTGTCTGCAGCTGCATTTGTTTCCTATCAGAGTGGCTTTTTTCTACAGTATTTTGCCGGGTGGCAACTCTTTCTTGCTGTGGGTTTTCTTTTACGTGTGCTAATTATGTGTAACGCACGGGACCTCGGTTTATCGTCTCATCCGAAAGACTAGCATCCAGACCATCTTTCATGGTCTAATGGATGGGGGTAAAAAGTGTGGAGCCCACACGGGTATTGCACTACCCCACACTTTGAACCCGAACTTTTCCCTTTCAAGGCCAGTGCGTTACCTCTAGACCAGCGAGCCACCGAATGGTTCTTAAAATGGCCCAGGGGCGATTACAAATTGTTTTTCTTTAGATTAGTAAGTGGACAAAATAAAAAGTTGTTGTCCGTTGTAGTTGTTGTACGTTCCCCAGCTTAACACAGTTTAGGTCACCCAAAATACGCAATCCGTCTTTATCATCTCACATGGGAAGGAGTTTGTGTGTAGGACTATTTTCAAGTACCTTGCCGTTACAAGCAGCTACACTCCAAATACAGACACTTGTTTCTTCCGTAAAAGAGAGTGCGTGTTGTCATACTTAGAGTTTGTCACGGCTGAAAACAATCTCAACATAACATGTTAATGCATAACAACATGTTATTGTAGACCTTGGCACTTAGCTTACATGAATAGCTTTGACAAACCTTTATTGTCTGGCCCCCTGTTGTTCATGAATCGCCTTACTTCCACAGTGGCGACAATTCTCCGTTTAGGTTTTAGCTGACATTTGCTGCCAATTTTTTTTTCTTTTTTGTTTGTTCATTCAATTAGACTCTCTTACCCTTGTTTTCTGAAATTTATGATATCCGTTTTTCATTTCACTTTGTCTTTAACTTCTAATTACCTGTTCTGTTAAATTTCATGTACCCCTTGGTGGTAGTGGTGAGGGAGGGGGGGGGGGTTCTTGAAATAAAATCTTGAATATTGAATTCTTTCATCTCGTTGAACTTCTTTCGTTCTGTCATTATCAGCATCAGCAGCCGCCCCTCGACCGAAGATGGTAGTCAGGGAGAACATGCGGGACGAGTCCATCAACACTTTACTCCAGGCTGACCTGTCTGTCTCCAGCCTCTCGCAACAACAGCACAGCCAATGTCAAGGCCGTTCCGATCTTCGATGTTCTGCATCATCCAGTTCTTCACCTGTCTTCCCCCCAGGGCTAAGTCTTCCTCTCTTAAATGTCTCCCTGCAGGACAGTCTTGGCAAGTAGAATTACGACGTGTGACGTGACCAAACCGCGCCGACTTCCTCCACTTTACAACAGCCAGAAGGGGTTTGTTCCTGTGTTCTGTAGTTAAGGTCAAAAACGTGTCTGAAGTTGAAGTTTAGTGCCATGTTATCTTGTGTGCAGATTGAAAGCCGTCTATCTTTCGGAAGAAAGCCGGCTAGTTATGGCCCATGGCCTGGATGACGCTAACATACCCAGCATGAATTTAGAGTGGAATGGGCTCCGTTGGGTTTAATTTCGTCGTATACATTGCCTGAAAATTTCGGAGCAGTGTCAGAGAGAGAGAGAGAGAGAGAGAGAGAGAGAGAGAGACGAGACAGACAGACAGGACAGACGAAGACAGACAGACAGACAGAGACAGACAGACACAAGAGAGAGACAATGACAATGACAAATTCTTTTTTTCGAGGATAATGAATAAGCACTCATGGTTTTTTTTTTACATTCAGTCCCCGCCCGTAGGGATACATCTTAATAGTAACCCAATACTCATACTCTCACACAGAAGAAATAAAGGGAAATAACCCTTTAAAAACCCAAACAAATAATAGAACCCCCCCCCAAAAAAAAAAAAAAAAAAAAAACAACAACAAAAAGACCCACCCCCCAAAAAAACCCAAAACAAGGAAAACCTCCCCCCCCCCAAAAAAAAAAAAAAAAAAAAAAAAAAAAAGAGAAAAACAAACAATCAAGCAAACAAAAACCAAACTTATTAAGCCATAAAAATAAACATCTAGTTTAGAGACAGACAGACAGACAGACAGATAATCAGTACCAAAAAAAACAGACAGAGACAGTGTCAAAGAGACAAGAGACACAGGCAGAAAACAGAGACGGACAGACAGACAGACAGACAGATGGCCAAACATTAGACGGGAAAGACGGTCAGACAAAGAGGAAGGACGTGAAATTCCCCTACGGCGCAGTTGGATTTTTTTGTTTGTTTTGTTTTTTGGTTTTGGTTTTGGTCTACCTTTTTTTTGTTATTCTTCTTTCGGTTTGGTTTGTTGCGAAAGGCCATGGTTTTGGGTTAACAACCTCCATTGGTGGGAAACTGCGCAACAAACCGTGGGGTGACAAAGTGGGTCCTGCCGCTGCTGCCTGCCTGCCTAACCCGCTGCCTGCAGCCTCTCCTTGTGTGTGTGGCTGTGCTGTGTGCGTCCCGTCTGCGTGCCTTCGTGTGTGTGTGTGCTCTAACAGCTTGACCTGCGTTAGTGGCAGGTACTGAATGGCGGTCGTTTAGATTCCATCACGCCTTGACTCACTTTATGTTCCAGTAACTGCATCTCGTCCCTTTGTTCCTGCATCGCTCTGACCGTTTTGTTCTTACTTAGCTCTGTTGTGTATGTATGTGCTGTCGTGTGTGTGTGTGTGTGTGATGTTGTTGAAGTCAAGTCATTTTTTTCCAGTGTACATTGAATAAGCAATGCGTTTGCTTTTTTTCAATCATGGCATTTTACTATCTAGGAAAAAAACAGTTGACATAAGTGTGTGTGTTTTTGTGTGTGTGTGGTTGTGTGTGTGTGTAGTGAAGTGTGTGTTAGTTAAGTGTGTGTGTGTGTGTTGTGTGTGTGTGTGTGTGTGTGTGTGTGTGTGTGTGTGTGTGTGTGTAGAATGGGATTCACTACGCTGTGAATGGCTTTTATGCATTAGACAACCATTGCAATGGGCCGCGTATTGTTTGGATGTATTCAATAATATTACGAGGCCCTGTGAATAGCTTTACTGTGTTATGCTATGTTATGCATGCAATTACAGTGTTGTGTGTGTGGTTTTGATATGCTATGATGCTCTTACGTTGTTTAGTGACTACTTTTGTTGTGTTACATATATATCCTTTCTATGTTGTGATCATGCTCTGTGAATGAATTTGTAGTATTGTGCCTAATACCACTACAGTGTTCTCTAAATGCTTATGTTGGCGTTGAAATATCATAGCTATGCTGTGTGCCTGATTTTGAATGTGTTATGACATCATTACGGTCTTCTGCGGATAGTGGTGTAGTGCTAGTAGGATAACACTACTGCGTTCTATGAGCGGGGTGTTTGGTACCATATATGATATTACTACAGATTTCTACGAATGGTTTTGTTGTGTTAAAGCATCTGAACTATAATTGTATGTTCTCTGAATGGCTTTTGTTGTTTGTTTTTTTTATATCATGATGTTCCATGAATCATTTTGTTTCTTTTCTTTTCTTTTTTTTGTATAGATTTTTTTGCTTTTGATTTGAAAGTGGTTTCCTGTATATGGTCTTGTATTGTTGCGATCTCTTTACGGTATTTTTTTCAAACTCAAGTCTTGGACAGCAACAGGAAAGATAATGATTATTGTATTCTCTCTTTACAGTACTCTATAAACCTTTCAAGAGTATGACAGCAACAGTGAAGATAATGATTATTCCATTATCTCTTTAGAATATTCTATAAACTTTAAAACGTATGACAGCAACAGTGAAGATAATGATTATTCTATTATCTCTTTAGAGTATTATGTAAACCTTTCAAGAGTATGACAGTAACAGCGAAGATAATGATTATTCTAATATCTCTTTAGGGTACTATGTAAACCTTTTAAGAGTATGACAGCAACAATAGAGAATAATGGTCATCCCATGGTCTCTTTACGGTATTCTTTCAATTGTTCATTGTGTGTTCAAACACAACAGTGGAATTAACAATCATTCCACATTTACAGTGGTATTTTGTCAACTTTCTGTGCTAGACAGCCACAGCAAAGACAATGATTATTCTACGATCTCTTCACAATACTCTGTAAAACCTTTCATTAAGATCATGATAGCAACAGATCAGATAATGATTATTCTAGATCGCTTTACCAGTAGCAGTGGGTGTGTACATTTGAATTTGTTAACTTTGTTAATTGTCATTGGTTGTAGGATTGTGTAGGGGTGTGTTGAATGCAAGCGCTTTGATTTGGTTTTGCAAGATTTTGGGCTATACAAAATCCATTTTGTTGTTGTTGTTGTTATTATCATCATTATCATTATTATTATCATCATCATCATCATCATCATCATCATCATTCTTCTTCTTCTTCTTCTTCTTATTATTATTATTATCCTTAACCTGTAAAACTAAATAATAATAATAAAATAATAATAATAATAA
>CM054135.1:71451533-71456533 GCA_028751875.1 Rapana venosa
TCTCTCTCTCTCTCTGTCTGTCTCTTTGTCTGCCTGTATGTCTGTCTGCCTGTTTGTCTTTCTGTCTGTATGTATGTATGCTAGTCTTTCGGATGAGACGATAAACCGAGGTCCCGTGTGTTACACGTAATTATTTAGCGCACGTAAAAAAAACCACGGCAACAAGAGAGTTGTCCCTGGCAAAATTCTTAGAAAAAAGCCACTCTGATAGGGAAACAAATACAGCTGCAGAAAAAAAAGGGTGAAAGGGTGGCGCAGCGCTAAGTGGCGACGCGTTCTCCCGCTCTCCCCGGGGAGAGCAGCCCGAATTTCACAGAGAGAAATCTGCCGTGACTTAAAGTGGTATGAAATAAAATCTGAGCGCTTTGATTTGTTGCTTTACAAGATTCAGCGCTATATAAATTCCATACATTATTATTATTATTATTATTATTATTATGTCTTTCTCTCTGTCTGTCTCTTTCATGGCTGGCTGGGTGGCTGACTGGCTATCTGTCTGTCTGTCTCTCTCTCTCTCTCTCTCTCTCTCTCTCTGTCTCTGTCTCTCAGAAGGTGGACAAAAAACACGAACAGTCTTAGGTTCAATTCCACCCCAAACACACACACACACACACACACACACACACACACACTCTCTCTCTCTCTCTGTGTCTCTGTCTCTCTCTATGTCTCTCTCATATATCCCTAAGGGCGGGGACTGGATGTAAAAAAGCACATAGGTGCTTATTCATTATCCTCGAAATAAAAAAAAAGAATTTTTCACTGTCTCGTGTGTGTGTCGACATCATCTGTTTTTACCTTGGCTGAATGTGACCGGGATCGCCCCTGCGTGTGTGTCAGTGACAGTTCGCTCTTTGAAATGCCGTCATGTAACTGCTTTAAAATGAATAAAGCATTGCCATTGCTTAGCTGTGCTACCCATGTCATTGACAGACATCGCGTGGAAGTATATGTAATACCGGCGCTTGATGTATGGCTTGCATAGCTTAACGGCAATAAAATCCAATTCGATTCAATTCTCTCTCTCTCTCTCTCTCTCTCTCTCTCTCTCTCTCTCTCTCTCTCTCTCTCTCTCTCTCTCTCTCCTCTCTCTCTCTCGCTTGTTGGAGACAAAGACTCGTTCACGCGCATAAAAGGTGAAGACAAAGGTGTTCCCAATACAGATGCGATGTTTGCCGATCGAAGTGTCAGAGACCTCAGCTTCTCTAAGTGGGGGGGGGGGGGGGGGGGCAGCATTTTGAGGGCAGCAACCATCCCCTCTCCCTCGCTGCTTTACTACTCCTGTCCCTAAAGAGGGCAAGGTACCCATGTACAGCTGGGTGAACTAAGGGACTGTACTGAAGCTAGGGTGCACGAACTGTGTCACCCATCCGTAAGGTAACCAGGCTGAAAGCCGCCTAAGCTTCGCTTGGGGATAGCAGGTGCACTGACCACTGAGGTCTCCCGTCCCCTCACGCACACGGTGTCCAATAAAACAGGATCAGAGATAACAGAGCAACAGGCTGGGATCAGCAGACAGCGTATAATGCCATTTCCTTGATTGATTACTACCGTCAATCTTGACTGGGGGGGGGGGGGAGGAGGCGGGGGTGGTAGGGGCGGCCGCGGTGGGGGGGGGGGGGTGAGTTTCTTTGTTTGCTTTTGGGAGTAATTGTGTGTGTGAAGCCTTTGTTTCTAGCAAACAGATAAAGCTACGTCACTTGTGAATCTATAATGACAACATTGCCCAGTAGTAAGCAGACACCCTGATCTAAGTGTGTGTCCACAGGCTAACAGTATTTGTTGCAGAGAAAGCCACCTCAGAGGTCATACACTTGTCGAGCAATATATATTCGCTTGGTTTTTTCCCTAAAGTACAGGTTGATGTTTTTTCTGACGCTCATAAATGACAGAAAATAAGTCACGAGGCAGAAATTGACAATGAATTTGCGAGACATCAATTTACAAAACGGCAAGACCTCGCAACGACAGAAGTGTGCTGTTCAATGGAAAGATTTTTTTAAAAATCAAGTACAACACTAAGAGATGACACCACTGCCCAGAACTGAACTCTGACATCTCCAAGCAGTGAAGACTAACGGGGAAAGATGTTCTTTTTTGCAGTGGCCCACTAAGTCTACAATGATTACGCCTTTTGCTCATTGTGTTTTAAATTGTCTTTCATCCCTGTTGTTTTTAACTTCCTAACAATACATCTCAATTCGTTGTTTACCACTTTCTGTCACAACAGTCTTCTCTTGCGTGAAATTCAGGCTGCCCTTTCTTTGACAGCACGTCGCCTGCAAGAACAGTCCCACCCCCCACCCCCACCCTTTTTTTTTAAAGGCTATTCCTGTCTGCATGTGCATCATTTTCCTTCTCAGAATAGCTTCTAGGAAATTCAGCATTTTGTTTAAACAGAGGATTTGTTAAAATATAACTGAGAATCATCATCAAAGGAGTGAGGGCTGAGAGGAAAAAAAGACTTTCTGTATCAAACCTACACGTTATCTAGTGAACAAGGTACAGAGGAGGCGGGGATCCAGCCCAGATCCTTAAGACAGATAGCGTCCCCCAAGGAGATAGGATGCCGGGGGTCTGTCAGTACAAGTAGCATCTCCACCTTCTGGAAATTCTGTGCTCGAAATTCCCTCTTTTCTATCCCTCTCTGCTTCTGCTTTGTTCCTTTTCTTCCTGTCACTTCCTTCTCGTTTATGTTCTGCCTTCTTGTTTCATTCTTCTGCCTCTTTTTTCCCATAAAGATTTAACAGATAACAATTCTCTCTTGTGCCGAAGTCGGATGCGCTGGGCCTGACTTGTCAGGTGCTTAAAGGCAACGCGACGCATTTTCGCTCATAATTTTAACAGACAACAATAGTTGCTGTCTGAGCCTTCGACGAAGAAAAAGAAGAAGTATGGCAGACAGACAACAAATGAAGACGAAGAAGACGGTGGAAATGTGACCCTGGTCGACCCCGATGCAAACTTGATGATGTGACACCTTCTTGCTGCAGAGGCAGGTGATGCACTGCAGGGGGCCTCCCGGCTCGTGTGGTTCAGCTTGAGTGATCACAGGAGAGAGTGGGCAGCAGGGTGAGAGAGGGCTGCATTATTCACACTCACCTGACGCTCTCTCTCTCTCTTTCTTTCTTTCTTTCTTTACAGCCACTTAACTGTCGTTGCGCAAGCAGAGCTGTGCAGGTGATGATCAAAGAATGAGGGCAAAGACATTCTTTTTCTTTCTTTCTTTCTGTCCGTCTGGCTGTCTCTGTCTCTTTGTCTGTGCCTTTCTCTGTCTGTCTGTGTCTGTCTCTTAGTCTCAGTCTGTCTCTCTGTCTCCGTCTCAGTCTCCCTGCCTCTGCATCTCTGTGTCTCTCTTGTCTTTCTGTCTGTCTGTCTGTCTGTCTGTCTGTCTGTGTGTCTCTGTCTCTGTCTGTCTGTCTGTCTATCTCTCTCCCTCTCTCTCTCTGTCTGTCTGTCTGTCTGCTCTCTCTCTCTCTCTCTCTCTCTCTCTCTCTCTCTCTCTCTCTCTCTCTCTCTCTTCTCTCTCCTCCCTCTCTCATCTCTGTGGGGCAGACAGTAATCCTGGAGCACTAGATAAAAAGCTCTTTAACTGCAGTAAAATGACTCTTTGATGGAAGTTCACAGTCATCACCCATCACACATCGTGAAAAGGAAATGAATAAAGGTTCTCTCAGAGATTCTAAGTATTTCATCGTGTAAAAGACATGAGACAGAAAGTGGGGACAGGAAGCACAGCCGACTACCTGATAATCTGATTTGTGCTTGACAAGATATATCATATGTACAGAGCAGCTAATTATTAAATGGGCACAGCAATCTGCGCATTGGACTTTGTATAGGTGTGGCTGGGTTTGATCACCATTAGATTCCTGATGTCTTTGATATGGCATTCTGGCTTTTCCTTCCCCAAGGTCTGCGCTCAACCTGAATGTGCTGTTGGTTAAACGCGATGCCTGATTCAGTACAGCGGATGGTCATCTGCACTGCATTTTGTAAATTGAATATTTCTGCCCAACTGCTTTGAATGCGTGTGTCTGTTTATCTCGGGCCTGGTTAACACCGAAATACATTATGAGAGAAAGAATCGGGCATCCATATCACTTAATCTCAAGCCAAATAGAATTTTCTACACACCATCATCAACATGTTCCTAAGATGTTTTTTAGCTCTCTTTATCAGATGTATGTCCCAATCAAGGAAATGGCTTTACACGCTGACTGCTGATCCCAGCCTGTTACTCTGTTATCTCTGGTCCTGTTTTATTGGACACTGTGTGCATGAGGGGACGGGGGACCTCAGTGGTCAGTGAACTCGCTGCCCCCAAGCGAAGCTTAGGCGGCTTTCAGCATGATTACCTCGCGGATGGGTGACCGTTCGTGCACCTTAGCTTCAGTACAGTCCCTCAGTTCACCCAGCTGTAAATGGGTACCTGCCCTCTTTAGGGACAGGGAAAGTAAAGCAGCGAGGGAGAGGAGATAGTTGCTGCCCTCAAAATGCTGGCCACCTCGAGAAGCTGAGGTCTCTGACACCTCGATCCGCAGCAATCGCCTGTGTTATGGGAACATCTCCCCGTTACCTGTCATGCGTGTGGACGGAGTCTGTCTACAACAGGAACAACAGAGAGAGAGAGAGAGAGAGAGAGAGAGAGAGAGAGAGAGAGAGAGAGAGAGAGAGAGAGAGAGAGAGAGAGAGAGAGAGAGAGAGAGAGAGAGAGAGAGAGATGCGTTGAAGATTCATTCACCCAATTCCTCAATAATATGTCGGTTGTGCGCCTTATTTTTCTCAGAGATTAGACATTAAAGCTGGTGATAACAGGGTCTGGTGGAACTGACGGTTCTACTGGAGCTTTGTATTCAGCGGACGTTTCAAGAATTTCAACTGTCATCCATTTCATATGTTGGATTTTAAAAAAAGATCCACCCCACTACTGTTTCTTTGCTAAACTTGTGTGTGTGTGTGTGCGTGCGTGCGTGCGTGCGTGCGTGCGTGCGTGCGGT
>CM054135.1:71464033-71469033 GCA_028751875.1 Rapana venosa
TCAGAGGCTTTTTTTTTTTGTTTAACTGCATGATGATCAATGAGGATGACGTAATCATGCTGCTGTGGAAGTGCATATGTTTTGAGACTACTTGACAGGGTTGTACTCTACGCTTACTATCATAATATATCCCGGCGTCAACCGGGCCCGAGAGATACAAACACCTGCAGTGTAGGTCAGGTAATTTGAGCAACACTCTCAAACTCGCATCCGTTAAGTGGATGAAGCTCGACTGTGTGGTCCCAGTCTTCCCACTGAGCCCACAGCACACTCACTCTGGGTAAAAGAGCCGGCCGGAGTCCGAAAAATCCCTGACTCTTATGGGATTTGCACCCGCGTTCTTCCAGTCCGAAATCCAAGGCGCTAACCACTGCGCCATGGTGGCTGGTGTGACTGCCATGTTTGATGAATGAGACAGCGTGCATATTCAGGATGACACCTAGGGTGTTAAGCTGAGGAACTCCCAGAAAACCAACGACAAAAAATGACTGGGTTTCAGCAGATCCCAAGGTGAAGACCTTGGAAGAAGGTCAGAGTTCTTCTGCACCAACACAACTGCCCTGAAGGCGAGCTGAGGGGAGAGAGAGAGAGGGAGAAGGAGAGGGAGTTATGAAATCTGATTGTATTGTACTTTTGTGAGTGAGTCAGAGGAATAAGAGCTGAAACACACTGCGGGTATGCTCATTCACTCGTCAGCTGAATCAATGATTCTCTCTCTCTCTCTCTCTCTCTCTCTCTCTCTCTCTCTCTCTCTCTCTCTCTCTCTTTCTTTCTTTCTTTCTTTCTATTTCTTTCTTTCTTTCTCCTTCATAGTGTGTGGATATTTGTGTGTGTATGCTTGCTTTATTTTGGTGTGTTTTTTCTTGCCCCCCCCCCCCCCCCCCCCCTCTCTCTCTCTCTCTCTCTCTCTCTCTCTCTCTCTTTTCCTCGCCCCCTCCCTCCCCTTCCGTGCCTGTGTGTGTGTTGCTTGTTTCTTGCCTCTCTCTCTCTCTCTCTCTCTCTCTCTCTCTCTCTCTCTCTCTCTCTCTCTCTCTCTCTCTCTCTCTCTCTCTCTCTCTCTCTCTCCCCTCCCCTCCCCTCCCCTTCCCTCCCCCTCTGTGTGTGTGCTTTATTTTGTTTTTTTTCTTGCCTCTCCTCTCTCTCTCTCTCTCTCTCTCTCTCTCTCTCTCTCTCTCTCTCTCTCTCTCCTCTCTCTCTCTCTCCTCTCCCTCTCTCTCTCTCTCTCTCCGCGTTTAATTGCTCCACCTAAATTACGATAACCACCCTTATTAGTATCGTTGCTTACACAATCCTCTCTCTGTCTCTCTCTCTCTCCCCGTCTCTCTCTTTGTCTCTCCTCTCTGTCTCTCTCTCTGTGTCTCTCTCTCCTGTCTCTCTCTCTGTCTCTCTCTCTGTCTCTCTCTTCTGTTCTCTCTCTCTCCTCTCTCTCTCTCTCTCTCTCTCTCTCTCTCTCACCTGATCTCTCTTTCTTGTGGGATGGAAATGATGAATGAGCGGTGCTTAGATTTCATGTCTGGGATAACATTGCACTTTGTGTTTCATAATGGTGGTAAAGGGTTCGCCCAAAAGAAAGAAAATAAGTAGGTGATTGCTTGCTTGTGACCCTAAAAAAAAAATAAAGGAAATCCTCTCTGCCTTGGTCTCTGTCTCTGTCTGTCTCTGTCTGTCTGTCTGTCTGTCTGTCTCTCTCTCTCTCTCTCTCTCTCTCTCTCTCTCTCTCTCTCTCTCTCTCTCTCTCTCTCTCTCTCTCTCTCTCCTGTATGTGTGTGTATGTGTGTTATTTTGGGTGGTGCCATTTTTTCTATCATGATGTTATCCCTGATAAGGGCGGGGACTGGATGTAAAGCTCATAAGTGCTTATTTGTTATCCTCGAAATAAAATAATGTGTATGGAATTAAATTGAATTGAATCTGTCTGTGTGTTTGTCTGTCTATCTCTCTGTCTGTCTGTCTGTCTCTGTCTCTCTCTCTCTGTCTCTCTCTCTCTCTCTCTCTCTCTCTCTCTCTCTCTCTCTCTCCCCTTGCTTCTTCTTCTTCTCTTTCTTTCTATTGATCTTTCTTCCTTTCTCTCTTTTTTCTCTCTTTCCTCTTTTTTTTCTTTCCGTCTTTTTTCTTTCTTTCTTTCCTTTTTTTCCTTTCTTTCTTTTCCTTTCTTTCCGTCTTTCTTTATTACTTTCTCTAGTAATATCATTTTTTTCTTTCCTGCCATCTTACTTTCTCTCTCTTCTCTCTCTCTCTCTCTCTCTCTCTCTCCTCTCTCTCTCTCTCTCTCTCTCTCTCTCTATCTCTCTCTCTTCTTCTCTCTCTCTCTCTTTTCTGTCTTCTTTTCTTTCCCATCTCCCACCTCCTCTTCCTGGTTGCTCCTTGTTTGTTCTGATGGCTTTTTGTGGGTGGATTTCTACAAGCACAGAGTGGAAAACTAGGTGTGGCCTAAAATCTTTATCTTTGCATGCAAAAGATTGTTCATTCATTCGTTCACTTAATCATTCCTTCCCTCCTTCCTTCATTCCTTCATTCGTTTATTCGTTCATTCATTTATTCATTCTTGAACTCATTCATTCACTTCATTCATTCTATCCATAATCCTCTGTCTTTCTTTTTTTCGGGGGTGAACTTAAGGTTTGAAGCAACACTGGAGTTGCGACATTTTCCTTGGCTGCATAATGATCGATGGTGTTGTGACGGATGAATGGGGGTGTGGTTAAATTTCAGACTTCCTGACTGGGTTATGACTGATGGTTTCTGGTATACCGCCATGTGGCCGTCTGCCAGGCCTCAAAGATACAGACACCAGTAAAGTTGGTCAGGCTGTTGAAGCAGCATTCTGAATATAATGGTCAGGTAGTTGAAGCAGCATTCTGAATATAATGGTCAGGTAGTTGAAGCAGCATTCTGAATATAATGGTCAGGTAGTTGAAGCAGCATTCTGAATATAATGGTCAGGTAGTTGAAGTAGCATTCTGAATATAATGGTCAGGTAGTTGAAGCAGCATTCTGAATATAATGGTCAGGTAGTTGAAGCAGCATTCTGAATATAATGGTCAGGTAGTTGAAGCAGCATTCTGAATATAATGGTCAGGTAGTTGAAGCAGCATTCTGAATATAATGGTCAGGTAGTTGAAGCAGCATTCTGAATATAATGGTCAGGTAGTTGAAGCAGCATTCTGAATATAATGGTGAGGTAGTTGAAGCAGCATTCTGGATATTGAGGTAGTTGAAGCAGCATTCTGAATATAATGGTCAGGTAGTTGAAGCAGCATTCTGGATATTGAGGTAGTTGAAGTAGCATTCTGAATATAATGGCCAGGTAGTTGAAGCAGCATTCTGAATATAATGGTCAGGTAGTTGAAGCAGCATTCTGAATATAATGGTGAGGTAGTTGAAGCAGTATTCTGAATATTAAGGTAGTTGAAGCAGTATGCTGAATATAATGGTGAGGTAGTTGAAGCAGCATTCTGAATATAATGGTCAGGTAGTTGAAGTAGCATTCTGAATATAATGGTGAGGTAGTTGAAGCAGTATTCTGAATATTAAGGTAGTTGAAGCAGTATGCTGAATATAATGGTGAGGTAGTTGAAGCAGCATTCTGAATATAATGGTCAGGTAGTTGAAGTAGCATTCTGAATATAATGGTCAGGTAGTTGAAGTAGCATTCTGAATATAATGGTCAGGTAGTTGAAGTAGCATTCTGAATATAATGGTCAGGTAGTTGAAGCAGCATTCTGAATATTGAGGTAGTTGAAGCAGCATTCTGGATATTGAGGTAGTTGAAGCAGCATTCTGGATATTGAGGTAGTTGAAGCAGCATTCTGGATATTGAGGTAGTTGAAGCAGCATTCTGGATATTGAGGTAGTTGAAGCAGCATTCTGAATATAATGGTCAGGTTGTTGAAGCAGCATTCTGAATATAATGGTCAGGTAGTTGAAGCAGCATTCTGAATATAATGGTGAGGTAGTTGAAGCAGCATTCTGAATATAATGGTCAGGTAGTTGAAGCAGCATTCTGAATATAATGGTCAGGTAGTTGAAGCAGCATTCTGAATATAATGGTCAGGTAGTTGAAGCAGCATTCTGAATATAATGGTGAGGTAGTTGAAGCAGCATTCTGAATATAATGGTGAGGTAGTTGAAGCAGCATTCTGAATATAATGGTGAGGTAGTTGAAGCAGCATTCTGAATATAATGGTCAGGTAGTTGAAGCAGCATTCTGAATATAATGGTCAGGTAGTTGTAGCAGCATTCTGGATATTGAGGTAGTTGAAGTAGCATTCTGAATATAATGGCCAGGTAGTTGAAGCAGCATTCTGAATATAATGGTCAGGTAGTTGAAGCAGCATTCTGAATATAATGGTCAGGTAGTTGAAGCAGCATTCTGAATATAATGGTCAGGTAGTTGAAGCAGCATTCTGAATATAATGGTCAGGTAGTTGAAGCAGCATTCTGAATATTGAGGTAGTTGAAGCAGCATTCTGAATATAATGGTCAGGTAGTTGAAGCAGCATTCTGAATATTGAGGTAGTTGAAGCAGCATTCTGAATATAATGGTCAGGTAGTTGAAGCAGCATTCTGAATATGATGGTCGGGTAGTTGAAGCAGCATTCTCGATATTTACATTCTCTAACTTTGATCGTGGCCTACGTAATATGAGGTCCTGCTCTTCCTATTTGAGCACACTGCACACACCACTGTGGTAAGAAACTAGTCGAAGCTCCAGAATTCCGTTCGACATGTTTTCAAAAGCAAAAATGAGTAATGATAACTGATCGTCATCACTGGCTCAGGCTAAAAAGTTTGCTAGTTAGTGATGTAGGCTAAGCTAAGTGGCGAGGCCTGCTACACCAATGTGCTGTCGTTCTTTGATACGTCATGTTGAGATTGTCTTCAGCCGTCACAAGCTTCTAGCATAGCCACTTTCTACTCTCCATCCATCCATCTTGTTAACCTGTAGGTGAATCAGACATCATTCTTTACATAGCCGCATACACACGGGGACTGGATTT
>CM054135.1:71481533-71486533 GCA_028751875.1 Rapana venosa
ATTTTTTCATAGAGAGTGTGTTGTCAAGAACTACTCCTAAATACTTCACAGAGTTGGACAAAGGAACTGACGTATTGCCGAATTCTATTAAAGTTTTTGTGATAGAGGAAAGTTTATGTTGGGTCCCTATGAGCATGGCTTCGGTTTTATCGGCATTAAGTTGTAACTTGTTCTGAGTCATCCAGTTTTGAATGTCTTGAAGGCAGTAGGACATATTTGTCAAGAGGGAAGGCAAGTTTTCAACAGTATCGCTGCACTGAAGTTGAGTATCATCGGCATAGAAATGATGATCAATAGGGTGGTTGTTTATTATATGTGAGAGTGGAGCAGTGTATAGAGTAAAGAGAACAGGGCCCAGGACTGATCCCGTCAACCCAACAGTCTGTCAGTAAGTACACACCACCATCGGAGCTCGCAGACTTCATCAAACCAGACTTCGTTATGGATAGGATCACATTTCTTTACAAATTTCAGCGAGGATTGGGGTGGGTTTTGGGGGCGACAGTATCCCCCCTAACAGTGTCACCAAGTACACAACTTTTCATGCAGACGTCTAAGTAAAAACCCAGGGTGAAAGGAAATCTTGGCGTGCTGCTACATGAGTCTGGTTCCTGTATCCTGCTTTGTGTTGTGTTGTGTGTGTGTGTGTGTGTGTGTGTGTGTGTGTGTGTGTGTGTGTGTGTGTGTATGTGTGTGTGTTTGTGTGTGTGTGTGTGTGTGCGTATGTGTGTGTGGGTGCGTGTGTGTGTGTGTGTGTGTGTGTGTGTGTGTGTGCGTGCGTGCGTGCGTGCGTGCGTGCGTGCGTGTGTGTGTGTGTGTGCGTGTGTGTGTGTGTGTCTGTGTGTGTGTGCGTGTGTGTGTGTGTGCGTGCGTGCGTGCGTGCTTATGACTTCCTTAGGTAAGTCACACAGGAGAGTCACTCCTCAGCTTAGTGGTGAAGGTCTAGCGTCTCAGATCAAAGACCATCTTGGCGTGTCAACATCATACTGTGTGTCTGGGTATTTTTTTTGTCCTCCTTTGTTTCAGGTTGTGACTTCCTTGAACAAGTCTTACAAGAGTTACTCAGCTTCAGAGTGTCGGCGTACAGTCAACGCTGCCTGTCGTTTGACTCTGGATCTGTTTTGTCAAAGTACCACGTCTGCGTGATGCCTAATAGGGTCGAAGCACGCATTGTCGAAAGGGAGTGCATTAAAAATATATATATAATAGCTTTTTCAGCGTTGTGGAATGGCGACTATACTAAAATCCTTACTTAGTATAAGCTCTTTCACATTATTCAAAAGCTAAGAAGGAAATGGAAGCTTTCGCTTCATTCCTGAATGCAACGTACAAAATGTATCGTGATAATCAGAAACAACGTTGATGGACACTGTAACTGACTAGGACAGACCGTTTGGCTTCCATACGTGGGTCTGTGACGTCATGGGTGTGAATCTCGGCGGTGTCATGTGGTGAATTAAGGGAGGAGATTTTTACCGTACTCCAGGTCAACTTCAAATGCAGACCTGTCAGTGCCTCGATTTCCTTCGAGTATAGACACATGCAGAAAATCAAACATGCACTTTTTTATAAAAAAAATACCGTAATTCATGTCAACGTTCGGTGGATTTCGAAAACACGAACATACCCAGCATGCAACCTGTACAATGAAATGAGCTGCTCTGAAGTGGGAATGAGTCGGCTGAGGCCAGCGGGCAGACCTCCTGCAAAATGACAAGCACGAGACCAGACACTATGCACCCCACCCCGTAAGAGAGACAGACAGACAGAGACAGACAGAGACAGACAGACACAGACAGGTAGACAGACAGACAGAGACAGACAGACAGAGACAGACAGGCAGACAGACAGAGGCAGACAGACAGACAGAGACAGAGACAAGGAAAGACAGACAGGCAGACAGACAGAGACAGACAGAAACAGACAGAGACAGACAGGCAGACAGACAGAGACATAGACAGGGACAGACAAACAAAGACAGACAGACAGGGACAGACAAACAGAACAGAAAAGAACAGACAGAACATAGACTGTAATAGTAAAGACAGACAGACAAACACGGAAGCAGATAGAGACAGACAAACAAACAAACAGACAGACAGATTGACCACACAAGCAAGACACCTGTCGTCATAGTGCACGTGTAGGTACACACGCACACAAACCCACAATGTCAGGCACGTTGGCTGTGGTAACGATGCACGTGCAGTACAGTATAGTACAGTACAGTACAGTACGGTACAGTACGGACAGAGAGACATGCATACATACATACATACATAAATACTGCAGAAGGAGGCCGTCATTCAGCATTATCCCTACCGCTAGATGCTGAAGCCCTGTCAGCCCATTGTCTGACGCTGATGAAGCTAACCTACCACAGGTGGACACCAAGAACATCAATAGAAAAAAGAAAAAAGAACGGCAGAAGCCTCATTATCTCCTCTCTGGTCAGTTACCTACCCCGGAAGGGATATTGGATACACGTGAGGGGAGGTGGAGGGTGGGGTAGGGTAGGGTGGAGGGTGGGATGGAGAGTGGGGTGGGGGAGCGAAGTCACCTTCTGGTTAGATCTTTGAGCTCGCGATCTCGAGGAACGAACCATCAGGGGGCCCTCCGTTCTGGTTCCCCTTTTAGAGTTGATATCAGTACTAACGAATAAAGAGGGCACCAACAATGAGCTCATGAGAGGAACCGAGAACAGGGAAGAATGGAGAGCCATGATCGTCGATGTCTGCAGGACCAGACCGGACACTTGAAGAAGAAGAAGAATCAGTACTAACTCCATTCTTCTTGAAAGTCCTTCAAGTCAAGTCAAAGTCAAGTCAAATACACTTTTGATCATCCCGTGGAGGGCAATTACAATACTGACAGGCACATTGATAAAAATCATAATCTCAAAACAAAACAAAAAGAGAGATACAAGAAAGCTAGCTACATTTCATAGTGGTTTTAAACATTCCAAGATAAC
This sequence comes from Rapana venosa, assembly GCA_028751875.1. Lineage (NCBI taxonomy): Eukaryota > Metazoa > Mollusca > Gastropoda > Neogastropoda > Muricidae > Rapana > Rapana venosa. The sequence goes on from CM054135.1 coordinate 71,484,505, forward strand.
TTAGGATCAGTATAAACCGAAGTTCCGTGCACGAACGCAAGCGGAACATTTTGCGCACACGTGAAAACGCTTTGCACCTTTTATTTTTATTTTATTTATTTATTCAATTCTTTTATTGCGAGGATAATGGATAATGCGAGGATAATGTTTTATTTCCTGAGAGAATCAGTATCGAGCTTTTTCCTCTCTAAGTTGTGTTGATGTGTCATAGATCTCCACGATAAACTGTGTTGCTTTGGAGGACTGTGATAGTTGGTTGTATCCTCTTTTATGTATCTATGGGGTTCTCCCACAACACGGTGACTGTCCTGGGTTGACCCTTGTGGTTGGTTAGGGCTTTGACACGAGGAACAACACCAGAATTTATTTTTTAATCTGTCTGTTGTTGCACCACATCTTTAATCTGAGATTTAAAGTTTTAGGATGTGACAACCCTGATACGGCCTCTGTGGCTCATTTTTAATCTGAGATTTAAAGTTTTACGATGTGACAACCCTGATATGGCCTCTGTGGATGAGGGCAGGGGTGGGGGAGGGGGGCTGCTATACTCAGTAGGATTGGGTTGTGGAGGGGAAGAAAAATGCAGGCAAGCTTTTGAGTTGTAGCCTGCATGAAGGATGGCCAACGTCAACGCTGCAGTAAACACTTAGGCAAAAACCTAGACACAAACCGAAGTATCACTGGTCACCTGTTCGTAGAATGCTGGTATCAACATACACTAGAGCAACAATAAACCCACCACACAAATGTGCACAGCCATAGATCCTTAGAACGCCTGGGGCATGCCACACTGAGCATTTGTCACTCTAGATGTTTGTTAAAAACAAAAACAACAACAACAACAACAACAACAACAAACCGAGCGAAAAACGTTCTGTTCCGAAAATGTATGCTTGTACCAAAAAACAGACAGTAAAAAGCTAAAGAGAAAAATTCATATGCATATAAAGCCCTACACCTTAGAGTTGTTGTTTTTTTCTTTTTAGAATCTTGGACAAAAATCATTTTTATGATGGGAATTAAGTTGTAACTGGTTACCTGCATTTGTTTTTCCTCACTCTATTTTCTTAATGATATATATATATATACATACACACATATCTACATATATATAATTTTATATATATATTGTGTGTGTATATATATATATATATATATATATATATAATATATATATATATATATATATATATATATATATATATTATTTTGGAGAGGGCGACGGTTCAGAAAGAGACACCAGAAGCGCCAAAAGTTTTTATAAAAGACAAATATGCTTGCAACTAAGGAAAAGAAGAAAGATATGATATTATGAAACTTTGATTTAAAAAAAACAAAAAAACATAAGTACAGGCAGGCGTCCTGCAAGGTTTAACCTCAAGGAAAATCATCACGGCAGGTTCACAATGACATCCAGATAGATGTACAGTTTGTCCATTCAACCCGTGGTCATGGGCTCCGAATGAAAGACTACCACTGCTGCTGCTGCTGCTCTGCTGCTGCTACTTCTACTACTACTACTACTACTACTACTACTACTAGTACTGCGACTACTACTACTACTACTACTACTACTACTACTACTACTACTACTGCTGCTGCTGCTGCTGCTGCTGCTGCTTCTACTACTACTACTTCTACTACTACTACTACTACTACTACTACTACTACTACTACTGCTGCTACTACTACTACTGCTGCTGCTGCTTCTACTACTACTACTACTACTACTACTACTACTACTGCTGCTACTACTGCTACTGCTACTGCTTCTACTACTACTCTGCTGCTGCTGCTATCTACTACTACTACTACTACTACTACTACACTGCTGCTGCTGCTGCTGCTGCTGCTGCTGCTGCTGCTGCTGCTGCAGCTGCTGTTGCTGCTGCTGCTGCTGCTGCTACTACTACTACTACTACTACTACTACTACTACTACTCCTGCTACACACACTTCTTTTTTAGAAAAAGAAGCCAGCTACAGCCAGCTGCCTGGATATTCGAACGTACCAAGCATGCAACCTGTGA
>CM054135.1:71496533-71501533 GCA_028751875.1 Rapana venosa
CCTTCGACCACCCAGAAAATATGGACTCTGTCTCACAAGTTAGGACCAGGAATCTCTGTGAGAAACACACACTGGATGAGAAGTTGTTGGCGTGCGTGGCTGTTTGCAAGTACTTCGCCATACATGTAGCGTTACTCCGACTTCAAAACATACTCTCTTTTGTAATGGAGAGCACGAATTGCTAAGCTAAGAGCTTGTCACGGCTGAACGCATAGCGTTTCAAAGCATATGACCATGGTAATGTAGGCCATGGCTCTTTGCTTCCACCAATAACTGACGAATCTGGAGCTTGGTCCAGGCACAGATACGATGTACTTAGTACGGGTATTTGTAGGCTGCAACGCTCTCTATCACAGGCAACAAGTTTATATTCCGTTATGGGGATAGGATAGCCTAGTCTCCCTCCTTGTACCGTTCCCTGCAGGACTAGGAGGGAGGCAAAGAGGCAGACCGAGACAAAGATGGGAAGCCGACATCAGAGAGTGGACCCGTCCTTCAATTAAGAGGAACGAATTGCTACGGAAAGCAGAGGACCGTAGGCAGAGAGGAAAGCTGGTTGCTAAGTTATCAATGGTGCCCCCTCGGTTCACGGAACTACGGGATAGAGGAAGGTGAGGGGAAGGTGATAGCCTAGCGGTTAGAGCGCTGCGCTTGTGATATGAGGGCCTAGGTTCGAGCTACCACCGAGTCACCCCTTCGATGGGGATTTTTTTCCCCGCTGGATTCAACATCAGTACCGACTTTACTCCTTCGAAAGTCCTTCAGATGCTAATATGAACGGAGGCCCCGAGTGCAAACGCACGCAGAGCATTTTGAGCGAAGGTGTGTGTGTGTATGTATGTGTGTGTGTGTATGTATGTGTGTGTGTGTGCGTGCGTGCGTGCGTGTGTGTGTGTGTGTGTTGTGTGTGTGTGTTGTGTGTGTGTGCGTGCGTGCGCGCGCGCGCGCGTGCGTGCGTGTGCAAAACCCATTCCGGCTTTCGGAAGAGTAGGCTACTCCGTATCGGTAGGAACGGATGACAAAATTCAAACAACAAAACAAACCATGCACACTGATGTCATGTTCAGACACCATCCCCAAAGTCAGAATGCGGCTACCTTAATGGTGGGGAAACAACGGCCGCACACACGAGCCAGCATAAAAGATACTCCATAGAATTTGAAGAACATCTCACTAAGAAATCAATGTTCTTCAAATCAACCCGAGCACCATATGTTGGACAAAAATGGATTTTTTCCATTGAATGACAAGAAGTGGGTATATGATCATTCTTATGAGGTTTATCTTAATGAATGAAAGTCAAAAGTGAAGCAGAGCACAGTTTGTTGTCCACTAACGTCAATGATTACCGTTGGTAAAAAAAAAAGTCTTTAATTTACCCATTTCTGTTTCAACTCCAATTAAAATTATTTAACAAAGTTTTGTTGTTGTTGCTGCTGTTGTTTGAAAACCGGAGCAGAATTAATTGTCGAATTTCATGTGCGTGCCCGCGTGTGTGGTGTGTGTGTGTGTGTGTGTGTGTGTGTGTGTGTGTGTGTGTGTGTGGTGTGTGTGTGTGTGTGTGTGTGTGTGTGTGTGTGTGTGTGTGTGTGTGTGTGTGTGTGTGTGTGTGTGTGTGTGTGGTGTGTGTGTGTGTGTGTGTGTGTGTGTGTTGTGTGTGTGTGTGTGTGTGTGGTGTGTGTGTGTGTGTGTGTGTGTGTGTTTGTGTGTGTGTGTGTGTTCATGCGTGAGTGCGTGAATGTGCGTGTGTGATGTGTGTGTGTTTGATGTTGTGTTTTGTTTTATTGTTTTATGTCCATGTTGTACTGGGTGGTGGGTGGTGGTGGTGGGGGGGTGGTGGTGGTGGTGGGTTGGTGAGAAGCGTGGTGGTTGTTTTGTGTTAGTAGGTCGTGTGGTTGTGTGTGTTTCGTGTTGGCTTGTGGTGTGGTGGGGGGGGGGGGGATAATGTGTGTGTCGTGCGCGCTTTGATTTGTAGAAGCGTGGTAGTGGGCACTTTGTTCAGATTCTTCCAGGTAGTATTCCTGCTGCGTTTTGTGATGGTTTGTGTGTGTGTTTTGTCACTGTGATGAATTGTTGTTGTGTGTGTGTGTGTGTGTGTGTGTTGTGTTGTGTGTGTGTGTGTGTGTGTGTGTTGTGTGTGTGTGTGTGTGTGTGTGTGTGTGTTGTGTGTGTGTGTGTTGTGTTAGTGTGTGTTGCGTGTGTGTGGGGGGGTGATGGTGCGTGTGTTAGTGTGGTGGGTTTGTGTGTGTGTGTGAGTGTGTGTGTGTTGTGTGTGTGTGTGTTGTGATGTGCTGGTGTGCGTGTGCGAGGTGTTGTGTGTGTCGTGTGTGTGGTGTGCGTAGTGTGTGTGTGTGTGTGTGTGTGTGTGTGTGTCGTGTGTTGTTGTGTGTTAGTGTGTGTGTGTGTGTGGTATGTTTGTGTGTATGTGTGTGTGTGTGTGAGGAGAGAGTAGATGAGAGAGAGAGGAGGAATGACAGACCATGTTTTGTAAGCATGCAAAAACATGCGTGCGCGTGCTTGTGTGTGTGTTGCGTGCGTGCGTGCTTGTGTGTGTGCGTACGTGCTTGTATGAATGCATGCGTCGCGTGCGTGCGTGCGTGCGAGCCTGTGTTCGAGCGTGCGTGTACCTGCGAGTGCGCGCGCGAGTGTGTGTGTGTGTGTATGTGTGTGTGTGTGTGTATGTGTGTATGTGTGTGTGTGTGTGTGTGTGTGTGTGTGTGTGTGTGTGTGTGTGTGTGTGTGTGTGTGTGTGACTGAATTCATAATCTAATAACAAGTCTGACTGGCGGAACTCTATTCGATTTTCATTTCCCACAGGGTACACAACCCGCAAAGAACCACCCCAGCAAGGGACACAACTTTGCCCCATGGGAGGGAACTCATCAGACGACCGCTTGGATCAGACAGCAAGATATGCAGTTCACGGCTCAGGAAGAACTTCCCCCACACCGGAGACCTTTCTCTTGTGTTCAGAATTTTTAAAAAGAAATTCAGAGCATGTACCAAGATGAAAGTAGACAGCCCGCCCCCCCCCCCCCTCCCCCCCCCCCCCGCCCCTCCAACCCCACCCCTCTCCCCACAAAAAGTACCTGCGCAGACAATTGTTTCCAGTGAAGAAAATGTTCGTCTTCTGTCTTCCGGGTTCGTTCGGGTATTTTTGTTTTGTTGTTCGGGTATTTTGTTTGTTTTTGTCGGTATTTTGTTTTGTTGTTCGGGTATTTTTGTTTTGTTTTGTTGTTCGGGTATTTTTGTTTTGGGTTGTTCGGGTATTTTTGTTTGGTTGTTCGGGTATTTTTGTTTTGTTTGGTTGTTCGGGTATTTTTGTTTTGTTTGGTTGTTCGGGTATTTTTTGTTTGTTTTTTTGTTGTTCGGTATTTTTGTTTTGTTTTGTTGTTCGGGTATTTTTGTTTTGTTGTTGGGTATTTTTGTTTTGTTGTTCGGGTATTTTTGTTTTGTTTTGTTGTTCGGGTATTTTGTTTTGTTGTTTGGGTATTTTGTTTTGTGTTCGGGTATTTTTGTTTTGTTTTGTTGTTCGGGTATTTTTGTTTTGTTTGTTGTTCGGGTATTTTGTTTTGTTTGTTGTTCGGGTATTTTTGTTTTGTTTGTTGTTCGGGTATTTTTGTTTTGTTTGTTGTTCGGGTATTTTTGTTTTGTTTTGTTGTTCTGGTATTTTTGTTTTGTTTGTTGTTCGGGTATTTTTGTTTTGTTTGTTGTTCGGGTATTTTTGTTTTGTTTTGTTGTTCTGGTATTTTTGTTGTTTTTTGTTGTTTGGGTATTTTGTTTTGTTTTGTTGTTCGGGTATTTTTGTTTTGTTTTGTTGTTCGGGTATTTTTGTTTTGTTTTGTTGTTCGGGTATTTTGTTTTGTTTTGTTGTTCGGGTATTTTTGTTGTTCGGTTTTGGTTGTTTCGGGTATTTTGTTTTGTTTGTTGTTCGGGTATTTTTGTTTTGTTTGTTGTTCGGGTATTTTGTTTTGTTTGGTTTTTTGATTTTGTTTTGTTGTTCGGTATTTTTGTTTTGTTTTTGTTTTTGGTATTTTTTTTTGTTTGGTTGGTTTCGGTATTTTTGTTTTGTTGTTGGTTGTTCGGTATTTTTGTTTTGTTTGTTGTTCGGGTATTTTTGTTTTTGTTTTGTTGTTCGGTATTTTTGTTTTGTGTTGTCGGGCTATTTTTGTTTTGTCGTTGTTGTTCTGGTATGTTTGTTTTGTTTTGTTGTTCGGGTATTTTGTTTTGTTTTGTTGTTCTGGTATTTTTGTTTGTTTGTTGTCGGGTATTTTTGTTTTGTTTTGTAGTTCGGATATTTTTGTTTGTTTTTTGTTCGGGTATTTTTGTTTGTGTTTTGTGTTTTCGGATTTTGTTTTGTGTTCGTATTTTTGTTTATTGTACGGGATTTTGTGTTGGTTGTTCGGAGTATTTTTGTTTGTATTCGGTATTTTTGTTTTGTTGTTGGGTTTTGTGGTGTTGGGGTGTTTGGATTTTTGTTTTGTTTTGGGTTGATTTGGTTTGGTTGTTTGTCTTGGGGGTTTTAATTTATTTTGTTTTCATTTTGGGTTTTGTTTTGATTTTTCTTTTCTTTAAGGTAAAGGTGTCCCATAACCTCTAAGGTCGTAGGGGAGCAAGGCGTCAGAGACCTCAGCTTCCCTAGAGGCCAGCATATTGAGGGCGGCGCCCATCTCCTCTCCCTCGCTGCTTTACCTTACCTGACCCTAAAGAGATAGGTATCCAATTACAGCTGGGCGAAATGGGGGACTGTACTGAAGCCAAGGCGCGCAAACGGTTCCCCATCCAAATGGTAACCACGCTCGATGCTGCTTAACTTTGGCTAGGGGGTGTTTTATAGATAGATAGATGTTTTATAGATAGATAGATAGATAGATAGATAGATAGATAGATAGATAGATAGATAGATAGATAGATAGATAGATAGATAGATAGATAGATAGATAGATAGATAGATAGATAGATAGATAGATAGATCGGCACTATTTGTCATCAGCTGGCTT
>CM054135.1:71509033-71514033 GCA_028751875.1 Rapana venosa
GGTGGTGGTGGTGGTGGGTGTGGTGGTGGTGGTGGTGGTGGTGGTGGTGGGGGTGGTGGTGGTTGGTGGTGGGTGGTGGTGGTGGTGGTGTTGGTGGTGGTGTGGTGGTGGTGGTGGAAGTGGTGGTGGTGGTGGTGGTGGTGTGGTGGTGGTGGTGGTGGTGGTGGTGGTGGTGGTGGTATGTGTGTGTGGGGGGGGGGGAGGGAGGGGTGCCTGCCTGCCTGTGCTTGTGTGTGTGCGTGCGTGTGTGTGGGGGGTGGCGTTCCTGTGTTTTTGTGTATTTTAATTTGAAATTGTCCTAGAATGTTACACAAATATCAATATCAATCCAGCGAAAAATCCATTGCCCGAGTGTTGTACTGGGATGCACGTCACGTCTGTTCCTATGCCAAGACATTTCAGCTCATGCCAATGATCGTCAGCAAGTGTCAGCAAAAATAGTGGGACAATTCCAATTTCCAATGTTGGTCCAAGCCAAACGTTTCGCCAATCCACCTCACCTCGCCCATCCTGTAGTCTCTTGCACCGTGGGGGCACTAATGAAGAATTTGCAACCATCTTCCTCCACTCTCCGCAGTCCTCTGCTTTCCGTAGCGGTTCGATCCACTTAAGGCCAGTCCACTCTCTGATGTGTCTTCCCATCGTTTTCTCTGTCTGCCTCTTCGTCTCCCTCCTTGTACTGTTCCCTGTAGTAGGACAGTCTTAGCCAGTCCAGATGTTTCGTGTGACGTGCCCGCCATTCACTTTCACTTCATTCTTTACATTCGATGATAATGGAATAAGCTCTCGTCCACTTTTTTACGCCCAATCTCCGTGTGCATGTATACTTTTGTCAACTATTCCTACTAGTATAGTTGGCCTACTTTTTGGAAAGGCGGAACAGGTTTAACATGTGCGTAAAATATTCTGCGTGCGTTCACACATGGGACCTTAGTTTACAGTCTCATCCGAGATTGTTATAAGCGAGGTGGCTAGATCTTACATTAAAATGCAGACCTGCTTTGAAGTGTTGAGACTGTTTTTATCCATGACAAGTTTCTCACTTACAAAGTTGTATCAACCATTAAAGAAGAAAAAAAAATACTCTGATATCGGAGTTTGGCTGCCTGTATGGCGAGGTGTTTGAAAACAATCATACAGGTACACTTGCCATCATGAGTTGTATTCTACAGTCATACTGTGATTCCCCAGGTGTGATGAGAGAGAGTATAGTCTGGGGGATATCCAGTTTGCTTTAACTACAAAACACTCAACAACAACAACAACATTAACAACAACAACAAGTTTCAAAATATTTTCTACCACCTGATTGCTGTCGCGCAAAAAAACCACAACATTTCCTCCAATCATCAGAAATAATGCATGCTAGAGTTCTTGTAATTTTCTGCGAGGTTTGTTTGTTTGTGTGTTTGTTTGTTTGTTTGCTTGCCTTTGCTTGTTTCTCAGCTAGAGCTCCGAGGTTCACCAACGGTGAGATTTTGCGTATGCGACCGTTTTGACCCACAGATAAGATAGCTGCATTTCGACTTCAGGGAATCTGCTAATTCAAATAACATTTCTTCAAGCAAAACAAACAAGCAACAACAAAAAACCCCGAAGTAGTAAGGAAGCGTACTGTGCGTTACTGTGGCCTGTTGAGTTATCTGTCACCTTAACAGTAATATCGTTTTGCGGTTGTCAAGTTGGAACGGTCGGTAGTGATGGTGGTGGTGATTGAATGTAGGCAGTGTAGTGTGGATTTAGTTCTGTTGACGACTGGCTGCTGGTGTTGTGGTCATCTGTTGCTGTAGTTGTAGTTGGTGGTGGTGGTGGTGGTGGTGGTGGTGGTGGTGGTGGTGGTGGTGGTGTTGTTGTGGTCATTGTCGTCGTTGTTGTCGTTGTCGTTGTTGTCGTTGTTGTTATTGTTGTTTTTGTTGTTGTTGTTACTGTTGATATAACTTCGGTGTTGTTGGGTGGTTTGGGGGTTTTGTTTTGTTGTTGTTGGGTTTGTTTGAAGGGGGGGGGGGGGGGCGTCTGCTTTTAATAATAATAATAATAATAATAATAATAATAATACACGGAATTTATACAGCGCTATATCTTGCAAAAAACAAATCAAAGCGCTTAAGGTAAGGTTGTTGAATGTAGGCAGTGTAGTGTGGATTTCATTCAGGTTTCTCAGGTTTAAAAGTATCCACATTCTGACTTCAGGGGGTTGCTGTTGATTTGATTGTGTTGATGGCTGACCTACCGTACCAGTGGTTTTCCTGTCTGTGTTAGAGAGGGTTGGTTCTATGACAGTCAGACTGGTCAAAAGCTGGTTAAGGCACTCAGAGTGGAAGTAGTTCCTGTTTGCTGAAAGGTGGGTTGTGTAGGCTGTCTGCCTGTGCGTGGCTGTCAGCGCTTGTTGGATTGGTTAGTGTGTCTGTCTGTCTGTCTGTCTCTCTGTCTCTGTCTGTCTCTCTCTGTCTCTCTCTTCGTCTCTCTGTGTCTATCTCTGTCTCTTTATCTGCCTCTCTCTCTCTCTCCTCTGTCTCTCTCTGTCTCTCTCTTCGTCTCTCTGTGTCTATCTCTGTCTCTTTATCCGCCTGTCTCTCTCTCTCTCTCTCTCTTCTCTCTCTCTCTCTCTCTCTCTCTCTCTCCCTCTCTCTCTCTCTCTGTGTCTCGCTCTTCGTCTCTCTGTGTCTATATCTGTCTCTTTATCTGCCTGTCTCTCTGTCTCTCTCTCTCTCTCTCTCTCTCTCTCTCTCTCTCTCTGTCTCGCTCTTCGTCTCTCTATGTCTATCTCTGTCTCTCTGACTCTCTCTGTCTCTCTCTGTCTCTCTCTCTTCGTCTCTCTGTGTCTATATCCGTCTCTTTATCTGCCTGTCTCTATGTTTCTCTCTCTCTCTGTCTCTCTCTGTATCTTTCTTCGTCTCTCTGTGTCTATCTCTGTCTCTTTATCTGCCTCTTTCTCTGTCTCTCTCTTCGTCTCTCTGTGTCTATCTCTGTCTCTTTATCTGCCTGTCTCTCTGTCTCTCTCTCTCTCTCTCTCTCTGTCGGTGGCTTCCCTTGCTTGGCTGCCAGCAAGACGCTTTCTCTCCAGCTGTGTGTGAGTTTTTTGTGGTTTGCTAGTTGTTTGAATTCAAAATAATAATAATAATAATGTATGGAATTTATATAGCGCTGAATCTTGTAAAGCAGCAAATCAAAGCGCTCAGATTTTATTTCATACCACTTTAAGTCATGGCAGATTTCTCTCCGTGAAATTCGGGCTGCTCTCCCCGGGGAGAGCGGGAGAACGCGTCCCCACTTAGCGCTGCGCCACCCTTTCACACTTTTTTTTCTGCAGCTGTATTTGTTTTCCTATCAGAGTGGCTTGTTTCTAAGAATTTTGCCAGGGACAACTCTCTTGTTGCCGTGGGGTTTTTTACGTGCGCTAAATAATTACGTTTAACACACGGGACCTCGGTTTATCGTCTCATCCGAAAGACTAGCGCCCAGATCACCACTCATGGTCTAATGGATGGGGGAAAAATTTCCGGTCCAAACGGGGTACGAACCGCCGCACACTTCAGACCCGGACTTTTCGCTTTCTAGACAGGCGCGTTACCTCTAGACCACCGATCCACCGTGGACTGCCAGCAACACTAGAATGCATGTTGAACGCAGTACTGCATGAACACACGCTGTCTTCATTCTAGGTGGAAGGGAGAGGACGTCAAACTGTTGTCATTCTTCGTTTGACAGGTAATAGTACCGACCATTCCCTTGTCACACCAGTTCAACATACGACATATAGGAAAAAATGCCCATCTCAGATGAACAGGGACAGAAGAAGAGCGGAAGCTTACAGAACAAATAAAGAAGGAAAAAATAATGAACAGGCTTCGTCCCCCTCTCCTCTGTTTTTACCCACCCCACCTAGCTTATATTACGATGCTGCCAGCCACTGTGATAGCAACGCTCCTATCAATGTGTTTGAGTATGATGAACATTACCCTCCCTCTTTAAGCAGTTGTCGGAATGAAGGCTGTATTGATATGAAAGAGCATGATATAGATAGACAGAGAGTGACAATTTCATGCAGCAATGATGTGAGAGAAATGACAGATTATGTCCATACTTGTGAAAATGAAGTGAAAGACAGAGTGTGTGGTGAAGGGAATGGGCGTAAGGGGGGAAATGAATGTGCAAAGAATGAGACTGAAGAAGAGCGTGCAGAAAATAAGAGTGAGGAAGAACGTGCAATGAATGAGAGCGAGGAAGAGTGTGAAGAAAATGAGACTGAGGAAGAAAGTGGGGAGTGTGCTGAAAATGTGAAAAATAACAGTGAAATGCGAGACAATGATGATCGTGTTCCCGTCAGTGATGTCTGGGAATATTTACAAGAATTTACAAAAAATGTAGACAATACTAGGTCCATGCTGCAAGAACTGAAACAATGCATGGTTGATGGAGCCACTGCTGTACCAAAAGGAAAGCGTTCTACAGATGTGCCTTGATGGCTGTGTGAAAGACTTCTACACAAACTTAACCTAAAGACACTGTGATTGGAATATCCAACAGTATTTATAGACAATAACAGTATTCTGGTATAATATCAAAACCATGGTTTGGAATCCATGCCATGTGGACCATTTTGGGTTTGATTAATCATGTTAATTATATATGTGTTTTGTGCCCAGTCCTCGCCCCACTGTCCCCATGTGAATGGGCATAATTGCTTAACACATTAAACCTTTGTCATTGTCATTGTCATTGTCTCTCTCTCTGTCTCTCTCTTCGTCTCTCTATGTCCATCTCTGTCTCTCTGCCTCTCTCTCTGTCTCTCTCTTCGTCTCTCTATGTCTATCTCTGTCTCTTTATCTGCCTGTCTCTCTGTCTCTGTCTCTCTCTCTCTGTCTCTCTCTCTGTCTCTCTCTTCGTCTCTCTATGTCTATCTCTGTCTCTTTATCTGCCTATCTCTCTCTCTCTGTCTCTCTTTGTCTCTCTCTTCGTCTCTCTGTGTCTATCTCTGTCTCTGTCTCTTTATCTGCCTG
>CM054135.1:71519033-71541533 GCA_028751875.1 Rapana venosa
CCCGCTACAGGGTGGTGGTCATGGGGGCTGCCGGCGTGGGCAAGTCGGCCATCATCTCGCAGTTCCTGTACGACAAGTTCCAGCACGAGTACATCGAGACGGTGGAGGAGCTGCACCAGGGCGAGTACGAGCTGAACGGGGTCAGGCTGACCCTGGACATCCTGGACACGGCCGGGGCCTACTCCTTCCCGGCCATGAGGCAGCTGGCCATCACCACCAGCGACGCCTTCGTCCTCGTCTACTCCGTGGACGACGAGTCCTCCTTCGAGGCGGTGACGGAGCTGCGGGAGCAGATCATCCAGGAGAAGGGCACGGACGACGTTCCCATCGTCATCGTGGGCAACAAGGTGGACGTGGGCGACGAGAAGCGAACCCTGGGGCGGGTGACCGCAGAGTCCATCGTGTGTGTGGACTGGGGCAACGGGTATGTGGAGGCTTCAGCCAAGGACAACGTCAACATCGTGGGCATCTTCAAGGAGATCCTGCGGCAGTGCAAGATCCAGTATGCCCTCAGCCCCGCTGTACGGCGGCGACGGCAGTCCACGCCCTCTGCCCTTATCCCGCAGAAGAAGAAGTCGGCGAACCAGACCCGGGCTGAGAGATCCAGCTGTTCTTAGAGACTGGGACGTGGGGTGTTGTTTGGGTGTGTGATGTGGATACAGAGAGAGAGAGAGAGAGAGAGAGGGGGGGGAGAGAGAGAGGAGAGAGAGGGGGGGGGAGAGAGAGAGAGGAGAGAGAGAGGAGAGAGAGAGAGAGAGAGAGAGAGAGAGAAAGAGATTGTGTGTGTGTGTGTTTACAGAAAAGTTTGGACATGAAGCTGATAAGCTGATCATAGTATTTTTGTACAAAACCGTTCCAGAGGATGAGGGGATAGTTGTGTGTGTGTGTGTGTGTGTGTGCGTGTGCGTGCGTGCGTGCGTGCGCGCGTGCGAGGGTGGGTGCGTGAATATGGTCAAAAATTCGCCTATTTCGGAACTGAAAGATAGCAAACAAAGCTATAAAAAGAAAATATCACAGCATAGTCTTAAAATACTGAGTCCTTAGGGGGACAATCACGCAAACTGACGGGGAGAGTGACATAACGTAATGTAGGCACACTAAAAGCTGACACAGTGAACGCGTAACATACACAGACACTGTCTGTCCATCGACTGGTCAGCCAGCCAGTCCCCTGAGTGTCCGGTAAACGACCGGCAAGGATCGATAGAAACGAATGTCCAGCGCTATGGGGTGACTGCTGATAGCTTCCAGTGCTGGCGTTCTCAGTGCTGCACACGTCAGCCCGCAAGTCTGTCCGTACCTGAATAATGACGTCATCAAGCTTAACGGATTTATGACGTCATTATGTTAGGTGAACTCTGTTGGCATCAAGTTACTGTAACTGTTTTCGGAACTATGACATCACAAGTTGCTTGAACTTAAGTCATCAAGTGACCTTCATTGTAAGTTGCTTGAAGTTTTTTGTCATCAAGCTACCTTTAACTATGACGTCAAGTTATCCGAACTATGACGCTGTCAGGTTTACTTGAAGTATGACATCATCAACAGACCTGTCAGCGTCGATGGCTATGTTGTCATCCTTACTCTCTGCCCCCCCCCCCCCCCCCCCCCCCCCTCTCTCCCTTAACACCCAGTTCCAGTAATCAAACACTGAGTTTTGTTACTTGCCTTGCTACTAGCTCTTCTCAAACCGGTTGACAGTTTCTTTTATACAATAACTCCATCACTTGTATGCTTTTTTGTTATGGTTGGGGAGAGAGAGAGAGAGAGAGAGAGAGAGAGAGAGGAGAGAGAGAGAGAGAGAGAGAGAGAGAGAGAGATATGATTCACCCTTAGTCACAAGTGGGTGACCGTATGATGTGCACATTATGCTACTTAACCGAATATGAATGAGACAAAAGGAAAAAGCACAAAAGCAAACAAAAGTTATGAATAGTTACATTGCGCTTTGTCCAATAATTGCTTTATTCTTCGTTTTAATTTTCTGACGAGTTTGTACGTGTCACGCGTTAAAAGCTTTTCTACGGCTTTTGTATGGGAAACATGTTTTGGTTTTGTTTTTTTTTATACAATGCTGGCCTTAGAAATCGAGCGTAAATGATTGTTCATGTGAGATTGTTGATGTGATGATTGTAGACGTGAAAGGTGGTTATTAAGAGAGTGCGTTATATGCACACTTTTGCTATGATGAACCAAGGCTTGTGAGACAGAGAGACTTAACACACAATGCATGATATATTGGGAATTTGTTTGTTTGTTTTTCTTGTCTTTTCTTGTTTGATCATTTTGTCCATTTTTTGTCAACTTGTGATGTTGTTTTGCCTATAAAACGGGAAACTAAAGCTTCGGGAATATCGAATGCCTTTTGTTTTATAAGACTGTTGATAATGATCTTGTTTATTTGGGGGTGGTTTGGTTTTAGTACGGCCAGTGCACAGTGGGAGGTTCTACTCTCGAATTTGTTTGGAGTTTGTGAGGATTTTTTTTCATGTTAACAATTTTGGGTGTATTCATTTCTTGGTTTTTTGCCTTTTTTGTGATTGTGTGTGTGTGTTGTGTGTGTGTGTTGGTGTGTGTGTTTGTGTGGTGTGTTGTGTTGTGTGTTGTTGTGTGTGTGGTGTTGTTTTTGTTGTGTGTGTGTGTGTTTGTTGTGTGTGTGTGAAAAGAGAGGAAAGAAAGGATATAAATACGACCATACCTGCTATGATGCTTTGTAGGCTTGTATGTGCGTTTGTGTTTTCAGTTTGATGATTTATTTAACAAAATGATTGTACAGTGAATGGGAAAACAAAACATTGCGGACAATATTTTATACCAAGAAAAGGAACATTAAATACATTTTCCAAGATTTTGGGTTTTTTCTCTGAGAAATTCATTGGTGTGTGTGTGTGTGTGTGTGTGTGTGTGTGTGTGTGTGTGTGTGTGTGTGTGTGTGTGTGTGTGTGTGTGTGTGTGTGTGTGTGTTTCTTTGCGTCTATTTTCGTCGGTTGATCTGTCAATCCATCTATCTGTCTATCTCTGCCTGTGTCTGTCTGTCTCTTTCTCTCTGTCTCTGTCTGTGTGTGTGTGTCTCTATCTCTCTGTCTCTGACTCTGTCTCTCTGTCTGTCTGTCTGTCTGTCTGTCTGTCTGTCCCTCTCTCTCTTTATCTTTCTCTCTCTCGTTAAATATTGCAAGTAATGTTGCACTATACACGCGTACACATATATGCAACACACACACATACATACAAACACAGGCGCGCGCTCGCACAATATACTGTATTTACTGACAGGACTATTGTCTCTCTGCGTTGGTTGAGAGCTGTTTTCTGGCTGGTACAGTTTGTATTGTAGTTTCAACATATCTTTTAATTCAAATACTGTCTGAAGACAATAACAGTTTTGTCAATTCGATGGGACAACAAAATGTCAATCTTGTAAAGTCATGTTCTGTTCACACACACACACACACACACACACACACACACACACACATACACGCACGCGCGCGCACACACACACGCACACAACACCACACACACTCACACACACACACACACACACACACCACACAACAACAAAGCGGTGACGAATGTCTCAACAGCGTTTGACTTCAGGGAATGGCAAGAAAACAAACCACTGTACAGATGAAAGCAGACACGTATGATTATTATTCAACAAGGTCATGATCATAGAAAAAAGCAAAACAAAACTGGCAAAACTAATCAAGTAAATCTATTACCCAATGATCGTTCTATTACCAGAAAATTTATGTCAAAGAAGGAATTTTGAAAAAATCAACAAAAAATGACTGAAAAACAGTAAAAGAAAGTGTTTAAGATGTAAAGCTGTTCCTATACCCTATGCGGTAGATGGAAAGCAAGCTGTCAAACTTTACTTCTCTAGGGGCCAGCATCTTGAGGGCGGCGCCCATCTCCTTCCTCTCCCTAGCTGCTTGACCTTCCGTGTCCTTAAAGAAGGCAGGTATCCAGGTGGACTGGGGGACTGTACTGAAGCCAAGGCGCACGAACGGTCACCCATCCAAGAAGCAACCACGCTCAACGCTCCTTAATAACCTTCAGATGTGGCAAAGCGAGTGTTCTGACCACTGAGCTGTCGCGTTACTAAGAGCAGTAAGGGAGGGTATATAACGTGGAAGTTAACTCTACAACATGTCCTGTTGCGAAATGGAAGATGCCAGCACTGCAGGTGGGTGTGTGGGTTTTTTTCTGATTAAGTTCCTGCCTTACTTTCACTGAGCACGTGGCGAAGGAAGAAATGGCACAGAAAGAGAGGCAGTTCATTCCTCCCTCCATGAGGTCACCTGAACCTTCTTTCCAGTTATGGCTGATGGACACGCAGCTGAAGACATTATACTGCATACGTAAAAACTGTGATCAAACGATAAGAAGTCTGAAGAAGAAGAACAACAACAAGAAGATATTGATGATGATAATGCTGGTGCTATGAGAGAGAGAGAGAATGCACTCTAGAAATAAATTTTTTAAATCTCTTTAAACAGTGTGTGTGTGCGCGTGTGCGCTGTGTGTGACAGAAATAAAGGGAGACAGAGACACAGTGACACGGAGAGACAGATAGACAGACACAGACAGACAGACAGACAGACAGACAGACATAAAGACAGACGGACAGACAGACAGACGGAGAGAGTTGATCTTTTTCAGAATACACTAAAATTTAACAACAGAAGATGTGACATGAAATGCCTCTCATCAAACGGTCGCCGATGTAGCTTCACATGTGGCAGTGTGTCAACCTCTCTACTCTGGAACCAGATCTGCCCCAGAAGGAACAAACAAAATCCCACCTCTCTCTCTCTCTCTCTCTCTCTCTCTCTCTCTCTCTCTCTCTCTCTCTCTCTCTCTCTCTCTCTCTCTCTCCTGTCTTCTCGGCTTTCCTTTATTGGGAGGGATGTGTACTGCCTGGTCTTCCTTCTCCTGTGCTTGTAACTCTGCAGGAGGTCTGCCCGCTGGCCTCAGCCGACACATTCCGACTTCAGAGCAGTTCATTTTTTGTTTCCGTATCCCGTCGAACGCTGGCATGACCTTCAGAATCTTCAGTGTACACGAAAGGCATTAAAATACTGGCAGGTCTGTCACTTTAAGTGGATGGTTCTGGGAGATTGTAAAAGTCCATCTTCATGTTTGCTGCTGCTGATATTGGAACCCAACTCTTTATGGATCCACGGCATTGAAGTCAAACGGTCTTGACCACTCGGCTACAGCGTCCTTCATGCCCTCCCCTCCCCCCTTCCCCCCAACTGTACAAAATATTGTCTGTGGGATACTGGTTAAACCGGCCGTCTGAAGAGGAGAGGAGAAGTATTAAGAGGAACTGACTGATATAATCATAAATTACTGTCATACGCTTTTAAGAATCAACTTTAGTGCTTGGAAAAGCAAAGGAGATAGAACTTCAGCTGATACTTTCAGCCTAGTCCTTCTTCTTCCAATTGTCTTATATACTGTTGTTATTTCTAAGTAGGGGACTTTTGTCTTGTTTTAGTTTAAAACCTCTCGTTATATTGCATTCTTACGTTTTTGGCCTTTAAACTAAGCCTCTGTGCAGTTGTACAAAAATGTATCAACAGCTAAAAAGTTGCCATTACATTGTGAGCCAGTTCATGTTCACCAACCACGGATGCTATAGCCAAGTGGTTAAGACCTTTCAGCTTCAATTCCATTGGTCCATGAAGCCTGGGTTCGAGTCTCGGCAGCGTTAAGTGAATTAATGGAAGGTTGGGTTTTTTTATATCTTCCAGGTCAACTTCAAGAGCAGACCATTCAGTGTCTTAATTCCCTTCGTGGATACACACGTGCAGAGGATGAAATACGCATGTTAAAGATCCTCTAATTCAGGTCAGCATCCTGAGGGTTACAGAAACACGAACATACGCAGCAGATAATTATCCCCAAAGATGGACTGTGGCGGGATGAGTCAAAGACCACTAATGATAAAGCTCACAGCTCTCGCCCAGGAACGAAAAAAAAGTCTACCAGCTGGCTGATGTAAAAGCTGAAGATACTATTTCTGTTGACTACACCTTTATTCGTGCTGTTGTTCTTTCATACATGTGAACTGGAAACGGAAGATCTTCTTAAGAACCTTGGTGTTCAAGGCTTACAAGAGTATTTTCGAATCCTTATGAAGTCGGATTAATGAACTCTATACAGTTTCACCGCAGTAGTAACTATGTCAGCTTTTTTCGTCAACCGCTGGGGGAAGGGCGGAAGGGGGAAGGATATGGGGTATTGCGAGTCACGTCATGCGTCACACTAATCCGGCTTCAGAAGGATTGAACATACATTTTTGGAACAGACTCTTACTGTCAAAAGGATTAGTGCGACGGTAGTCTATAGAGATGAGGTGCCTGCTTAGAGAGCAAAAGGAGTGAGTTCCATCCCTTGAATCCATGTACCAAACCTTGAGTGATGGTCTTGGTGCTAACCTTTCGTTTGAGACAATAAACCGAGGTCCCCTGTGTAACACAAATTTAGCGCACGTAAGAGAACCGACCGCAATAAGAGATTTTGCTGGCAAAATCCTTTTCACAAAATTAATAAAAGAAAGATAACACTACTGTAATAGGGAAACAAGTACACTTACAAAAAAAATTTTATTTTCAAAAATATGTGTTTCTGCACTTGTGGTGATGTGCTCTCCCAGGGGAGAGCAGTCCGAATTTCAGAGTAATCTGCCGTGACAGAAAGTGATGTAAACTAAACAACTAAAAGGAAAGACAGTGGCACTGCTGAATTTTCCCTGATTTCAATATTTTTCTTTAGTAAATCGAAAACAAATTTTGTTTCACTATCAAGCAAAAAAAGGTTCACTTTCATCAATTTTGAAGCTTTCGCAAATTTTGATGTTTTACTTCGACAAACTATAATATTATCTTCGTATTGTAAGCAGCTAAGCTAGTCGGTTAAACATGACACTTTGATGTTAGCTTTTTGTTGTTTTGTTGTGTTAGTTTCTTTTTTTCTGGGGGGGGGGTGGGGGGAGGAGGGAGTTTCTTCTCTGAGTATGCACGAAGTGAAATAGGAAATGCAGTCACGTTCAATATTGCAGAAATGCTTTTTCTTGCATCAAAGCATCTGAACTATATTATAAGAAAAGAAAAAGAAAAGAAAAGACAAGTGTGAAAGAAAAAGAGATACAGAAGCAGATATAGAAAGAGGACATAACCGAAAATTGATGTGATCAGAAAGAGCAGCTTATGTAAAAAAGTAAAATAAAATAAAACATACACAAACAAACGTGAGAAAAAAACACAAGAAAAAGAAAAGGAGGAAAAGGAGCAGTTGAATGACAAAGAGATACAGGGGTGGAAAGAGAAAATACTATAAACGGATGAGATTAGCGGAAAGAGAAGCTGGATTAAATAACGAAAAGAAGAAGAAGAAAAAACAGAGCCGAGAGAGACAGAACTACAGAAACAGAGGTGGGAAGAGAAAAACGAAAAACTCGAAAATGATTAGAGCAGCTGGACTTTATACCAAAAACAAACAAAATCCCCAAAGAAATGGCGTTCGATCGAGAAAGATATACAGAGACAGGGGCAGAAGAAGAACACGAGAGAGAGAGAGAGAGAGAGAGAGAGAGAGAGGAGAGAGCAACCTGACTGGAAAAAAATCAAATATAAGAAAACCAGGTTCAACCGCTCAAAACCAGTCATGCTGTTTATAGCCCTGCCGACTACAGGGGTCATAGCAGGGCTGTCACCATGCAAAGAATAAGTTTTAAAAAATCAATCTCAGAATAAGACAGGTATAAGACAGAATTTTTTTTTAAATACATACAGAAACAGAAAAGGAATGAAAAACTATTAAAAAGGGATGATGTGAGTGGAAAGAGCAGCTGAACTAAAACCAACAACAAATCAACAACAACAACAACAATTTGAAGTAGATAGCTAAATACAGAATACAGAGATGGAAAGTGAAAAGCACGCCGAAAAGTCGAAATGTTCGGGAACCTAACTTGTCAGGCACTTAACAAGCAAGCAGCGCAACGCATTTTCGCTCATAAATTATAACAATAGTTGCTGTCT
The DNA here is from genome assembly GCA_028751875.1 of Rapana venosa. Classification (NCBI taxonomy): domain Eukaryota; kingdom Metazoa; phylum Mollusca; class Gastropoda; order Neogastropoda; family Muricidae; genus Rapana; species Rapana venosa. The sequence continues at coordinate 71,527,088 of CM054135.1, forward strand.
GAGCATTCGACGAAAAAGAAGCAGAAGAAGAAGAAGAAAGAGACGAGGGAAGAGGGGGGGGGGGGGGGGGGGGGGGGGGGAGAAAGGGTAGAAAAAGGTGAAGTGAGGTGAACGGAAAGTAAGTGGCATGACTGGGACTAAAAGCCTGCAATTAACGGTCTCCTGGTCCGCAGAGCTGGCCTATTTGGGTCAGCTAGCTCCCTGCAAACCCCACGCACAGTCCTTTCACACACACACACACACACACACACAGCGCTGGTAGCCAGCCTATGGGCAGGGCAGGACAGGTAGGCGTTGTTGGGTTTCCCTCCAATGACCACTTCAGCTGCACGTGCTGCACTTACCCAATTTACACTAACCCGAGAGTGGGCGAGGCGCGCAATGTCCGTTTTTTGTCTGGCAAAACGATTATTATAGCCCAGCGGTCAAATTGTGATGTAAGTGCGCGGGGGGGGGGGGGGGGGGGGGGGGGGGGGGGGGTTTGGGGTCCAGTAAATGCCGTGGTGTAGGAAGGTTTTAGTATAGGGGGGGGGGGGGGGGGGGGGGGGGGGGGGGGGGGGGGGAGCCTGTTTCTAGTTTATTTTACAGCCTGCCTACGCACACACTCGCTAAAACACACGTGGTGGTGCGAGTATCACATGGATGTAAATGTACATAGGCATTTCGATGATTTACTTACACGAGTAAAGGCTAAATACTTTTAGAGTTGTCTAAACACATGGACTGGGGGCGGAATAGCCCTATTGTCTGAGCGTTTTACTCGTCATCTCATGGCCTGGGTTCCAACTCCAGCCTCCACCAACACAGGAGGAGATGTTACCTCTGTCTCTGAGATCATTAAGTTTTTGAATTGAATTGAATTGAACATCAGTCCTGACTCTACTCCCGCCTCCCCCCCCCCTCCCTTCCCCTCAAAAATAACCAATCTTTGGAATGAGACTATAAACCAAGGTCCCATGTGTGAACAGACACAGAACATCTTGAGCAAACACTAAAACCCGTTCCACCTTTCAGAAAAGTAGGCAATAGCGTGCTGGTAGGAGTGGATGACAATTATATTTTTTGTAAAAATGTATGTGCAGTAATGTGTTCAGACATCATTTCGAAGTGGGAATGGTGCTACCCAAACTGTGGGTAAACGTTGCATACACAAAATCTCACAGCTTATGAACCTCACAGCTCTAGCCGGAATGGAAAACACACACACACTCACACATCATACACACATCATATACACACATGCGCCTCCACTTTCCTCAGCTACACACACACACACACACACACACACACACACACATTGTGCGCCCCACTTTCCTCAGCTACACACACACACACACACACACACACACACATGTGCGCCCCACTTTCCTCAGCTACACAACACACACACACACACACACACACATGTGCGCCCCACTTTCCTCAGCTACACACACACACACACACACACACACGCACCACTTTCCTGAGCTACACACACACCTGCGCCCCACTTTTTCCCGAGCTACACACACACGCCCCACTTTCCTGAGCTACACACACACACACACAACACACGCCCCACTTTCCTGAGCTACACACACACATGTGCGCCCCACTTTCCTGAGCTAGTACTGATAAAAAGCCAGGCGAACTGGGTGACACGATCAAAGACACCCTGATACAGAGCACAGACTACAGTCCAATTCACCCTGGGTGTTTGCAGCGGCTGGAATAATTCACTTACAGGAGCGCCCTATTCCTGACCACGAACACAGAGGAAAGAGACTAGCTAACCCAAGCGCTCAGCCAAAAAACAGGAGCTTGAAGATAATCGTTATTGAGAGTGCAGTCCACTGATCATTCTCGTCCCCCTTCCTCCCTATCTTCCCCTCCACCCCACCCCCTTTGCAAATAAGACGTAGATTCCGATGCAGATGCATGATCAGATTCAGAATATTTGATGGCCGCCATAAAAGTCGTGTAGACTTATTTGCCCTAACATAAAGTAAACCAGCATATGCTTCTTCACAGGTATGAGTCAAATAGCATGTCATGCGCATGTTGTTCTGCTGTAAAATAGTCAAGAGAGGGTGGGCGAGGAATTGCCTGATAGGCTGTTGACTGGTCTGTGTTGAGGATGTTATTTTTGTGTGCAGCACTGAAGACTGTTAATGTCTAGACGTTTCCAGGTTTATCTTGTAAGTGCATTGCAGATAAATGAGAGAGACTGAAAGTGCAAGATATTCTCTCTCTCTCTCTCTCTCTCTCTCTCTCTCTCTCTCTCTCTCTCTCTCTCTCTCTCTCTCTCTCTCTCTCTCTCTCTCTCTCTGCATCCGTACATAAACTTGAAGTCTTACGAGAAACTTTTTAAAGAAATGTTAAGTTTGTACACAAGCACAGTCAATTCATTCTCCCAATGATATTGAACGGGTTGGCAGCCTTCAGTCTCGGAAGACTGTGGAGCTCTAGGTGTAAATTCTGGTACAGCATCGGTTGTGACTGGCCAGTCCCACAAGGGAACGACAGTCCTTATGGCAGAGGGCACAGATGAAATCTGACGCTGGTCTGTCTGCCTGGGCTGCAGCCTTTCTTCTCTAAACTAAAGTTAATCTAATTTTGCAAGTAGCGCGAGCGCGCATGCGCGCACACACACACACACACACAGAGAGAGAGAGAGAGAAGAGAGAGAGAGAGAGAGAGAGAGAGAGAGAGAGAGAGGATGGACCAAGAAGGCAGAAAGTAGACAAGAAGGGTGTGACAGGAAGAAAAGAAACAAGGCAGAAACAAAAGGAGGGATAGAAAAGAAGGAATTCCTAGCACAGAAGTTTCAGGTGGAGATGCTGGTCATACGTACAGACTCCTGGCATTCCCACGGGGGAGTTCTCTTATGTGAAGCATGCGTGTCCATCCTCCAGCATAGTCTATAATGATTCCACATTTTCCTCGACCTTAAATTTCGAAGTTCATCAGGTTGGTTTTAAATTTCTGTTAATGTTTTTGCCCTATCATATCTATTTAATTCATACAGCGTGTGCACATTCTTTGCATTTTCCTTTAAAACATGTTGAAAACATTTCGTGGGACTGCTTGGAAGACAAATGAAACAGCTCTATGTGACTTAGTTAATCATATACCGAACAAGGTTATGTAGGACTTATACCGGGGCCTTTACTGCAACGTTCTGTAGCTAATTATAGCGATCATGGGTATGGTTAATGTCATTGTAGTTATCCTTCATTCATACATACGTTTAATATATGTACATGTGCAAGAAAACATTACACACATATTACAAAATAGAACAAGAGGGGTAACTCTTGTCGAGGAGCAAGTCCCTCCAAAAGACCTCCAAGCCTTTTCCCCGTCAGCAACATAATTATCATCTTCTCTGTCTGTTGTCTCCTGCCCCCGGGTAAACTTTATTTTTTGTTTATTTTATTTTATTCTTTAATATCGAGGATAATGGAATAAGCACTCATGTGCTTTTTTACATCCAGTCCCCGTGTGTATGCGGTTTTGTAAATTCTGTCATCTGTTCCCACCGGCACACAATGGCCTACTCTTACGAAAAGCGGAGCAGGATTTAACGTGTGCGCAAGATGTTCTGCGTTCTTTCGCATACGGAGCCTCGGTTATAGTCTCATCCGAAAGACTTTTGGGGAGAGTGGAGTCTGCACTGATGTTAACTCCAAGGAGGAAATATCCCGAACCCGGGTCGTCAGATTGCGAGCGCAATGTTCTGACCACTAGGCTATCCCGTACTCTTAGTACATGAGGTTGATTCTCAATACAAGTCTTTGGTTAGAGCAGAGAGGAGGAGGGGGGGTGGAGGTCCCTCTCCGTCCCTCCCCCCCCCCCCCCCCTTCTCCCCCCTTCTCTTTAGAAATACGCTGGTTTCTGACCCCTATCTGTTCCCCTAAGTCCTCCCTGAAGTACCGCCCGGTGTTTCTTTTTAACCCATTCTCTCACAAGTCTCCTGGCCCGATGATGCTGCCTATAAATCTAAGTCCCTGGTTGCTGAATCACCAGACTTCATGCAGTCACGTCAGAAAGTCATCTTTCTTCCGTGGAAGAACGTTAAGGTCAGTTCTGGCCAGTTATAGGCAGCGGTCCGGATGACAGGAACATGTCCAAACATGCAATCTGACCATTAAGCCTACGTGACCGCTGTGAGAGCTGAGGCAGCAAGATATATAGTGTAACCCCATTCCCACAGAGGACTACATCTTTTCTTGTATCTAATTTTTTTTTTTTTAGTTTGAAGATTATGGACTGAATGTATATGTGCTTGTTTTTACACCCAGTCTCCCTGTCCATGCGGTTTTGTAAAATTTTGTTGACCTTTCCCAACGGCACACAGTACCAAAGGAACAAAGAAGGTGGTGAATAAAAACAAAACTAAGCGCGTGCGCGCGCGCACACACACACACACACACACACACACACACACACACACACACAATGAGACCATTAACCGAGGCCCCATATCTTGTGCACACGTTAAAACCCGCTCTACTTTTCGGAAGAGTAGGGCACTGTGTGCCGGTGGGAACGAATGATATTGGGAGGGGGTGGAGAGATGACATGCACAAGAGGACTAGGTATATTAAATTTCATTATCCTTGAAATCAAAGAATTCAAAGGAATAAAAGAAAAAACAGTAAGCACACAAATCATCCACCTACCCACACACACACACACACATACGCGCGCGCACACACACACACACACACACACACACACACGCGCGCGCACGCACGCACGCACACGGTAAAACATCAGCCACTAGGGATGCTAGGGATGCTAGGCTATATCTTCAGTCTGAAAACGTGAACACTGTCGCTTCACACACGGGAAAATCGTGTCTTTTGAAGTAGCCAGGGTGACTTGATTTCTTCTTTTTTTTCCTTTTTTTTGGGGTTAGCCTACCATTCAAACAGCCAGTGACCTGCTTGCAGAGCGGACCACGTTGACTGCTGGGGAGAAGAAAGCGTCACCAGCAACACAGCATTTTATGAAGATTTTGAAAAATCAGAGCTTGTGAGTAGTTTGATCCAGACTTAGATACACAATAACGGTTAGGCTCTTGTATTTTGGTTCATGTTTTGAATTAAAAAGTAACGTTCTTCTGAGAATCTTTTTTTACAACCACTACCAAGACATTTTGAACGTGAGGGGAAGAGGCGACATTCTGCTCTCACAAACGGGACCCCAGTTTAGTTTCTTTACGGTTTCAGTGGTGTCGCGTCAACAGTAGCACCTGAGGTTGATAAACTCTATGTTTATGTGGGCAGTTTCAGGTTTTTTAGGGGAAAATGCGGAAGTTGATATCATAGATAAATGAATAAACCCAATCATAATAAAGAAAGAAGCAAAAAGAAAGTGCAACGGGGAAAAACACTGCTTATAAAAAAAAAAATCAGTCTGATATGAAAAGACTGGATTGCTGTATGTCATTTCTCGAGTTGTACTGGACTGGAAGATGAGTCGTCATTTTGCAGGAGTGAAAAACTTGAAATATTTGAATCATACACTGTAACTCCTGTCAATAATGATAGCAAAATTCAATACTATGCCATTAGTCCTTTCCTAATAATTATAAAGTTATTAAGCTGCATTTATGATTAACTATTTTAGAAAGAAAGCGGGCAAAACTGTCATTGCCTTTTTTCCATTCCCAGGCTAGAGCTCTGAGGTTCACCAAAAGTGAATATTTTTAGTACGCAACCGTGAATGATGTCTAAACACACCAGCGTGCAAGCAGTTTTGAAAATTTTGTCGGCTTTTCTTAATGGCAGGCAATAACCTATTCTTCCGAAAGGTGGAATGTTTTGTTCAACGTATACACAGGATGTTCTGTGTGCATTCGAGCACGGGACCTCGAACTAAGTTGATAGTCTCATCGAAAGGACTTCAGTTATATTTTCACGTCGAACTGGGAAGAAATGTTGGAAATCGAACCCAGAACTTCACGGTTTACTTGTTAGGAAGGTGAACGTCTTAACCACCCTGCAACCTTCTGTCCTTGATGTTTTTCAGGGGAAAACGGTTGGCCACACCACCTGCCATGCTAACCTGCTAAAAACACTACTGCAGGGCAGTGAAAGACGACTTGACACCAAAGAAAGAACGAGGGCTGCAACGCCAAGGACTGGACAGACCTCGGTATCAAAGCGCTCCATTGCCGCAGCACCGGACAGATGGAGAAACAACGTGCTCTGTCCACGCAGCTCTTCCGCCTCCACTACCACCATCACAGCCAGGAATCCAAAAAGAAAAGTAAGTAAACTTGAGCTTCGCTTACGAAAACTCTTAAATTAATTTGGGCTTATCTTACGATAACATTTCTGAAATTCGGTAAAACTGTCTTTAAGTAAATTTGAGCTTAGTTTAACGATATTTTGAAATGTTGTGAAACTAAGGAAATTTGGGCTAAGCTTACAATATTTCTGTAATTCTGTGAAATTATTTTAAGCAAACTTGACCTCAGATTGCAACATTTCTGCAATTCTGTGAAATTACTTTAAGAAAACTAGAGTTTAGCTTACGATAACATTTCTGAAGTTCTCTGAAACTTGTCTGTCTTTCCTAACAATTTCTGAAGCAGAGTGGAGGCATATGATCCAGTTCTTTGACTATACAACGGTATTTTATCTAATGTCAGGTCTTTGTATAGACCAGTGCGCTGATGGTTGTCTGGCACACTTTGTGATCAGTGATGTGCTCTTTTTCTGTTTTCTAGAGTCGCAGTTTTCCTGTGCAAGAGACACCAAGGATGATCATCACAACCCCTCCAAAAAGCAACCTCCGTGCAAGATGGAACTGATAAAATCTGGAACAGCATGCTGTAACCTGAATGTGCTGGCAAACCTTAAAGACACCCGGCGCCAAAGACTCCTCAATACAAAACACCCAAACCAACTCTGACACTCCTCAATACAAGAGAACACCCAAACCAACTGACACTCCTCACCACAAAGAAACGCCCCAAACCAACTGACAGTAGCCACAGCCATTATCCAATGCCTCCACTGCTCCAGACTCTGTGACCTACCGTCAGGGAGCCATCTCCGAGGACACAGATGAATTTGTGAATGAGGTCGTCTTGAGACTCGAAGGAAAAGCAATGAAGATTATTCAAATCGAGCAGCAGACAGAAACCTGCCACCCTGACACGCATGACGGAAGACAGCAAGACCTGGTGATCTGACAGTCCGAACTGGTGATCATCATGGCTCTCTCAACACGTCATCAGAAACTGGTGAGTGAAAAACATTTTATAGAGTAAATGTAACTTCATTATATTTTCTTTAGGAGGTGGGGGCAACGGCCTAATGGTTAGAGCGTTGAGCTGACATCTGACAGCCAGGATTCTAGTCACCACCGAGGCACTTGTTCGAGAGGATTTTTCCACTGGAGTTGACATCAGTACTGACTCCACTCCCCCCAACATCAGTACTGACTCCACTTCCCCCAACATCAGTACTGACTCCACTCCCCCAAGGATCCTTTAGATGAGACTGTAACGCACGCAGAACACCTTGCACACACGTTAAAACCCATTCTGCCTTTCGGAAGAATATGCCATTGCGTGTCGTTAGGAACGGATGATAATTATTTGAAAAACGCATGCACTCTGGTATCCACGAAGTCAAAATCCGACTGCCTTAAGGAATGGCGGGCAAAAATGGCTGTATAAGCAACCAGATTCACAATGTAATAAATCTCGAGCTCTAGTGGAGCAAAGAAACAAATGAAAGGGTGAAATAACTATGGCGAGAGTTTCAGACTGGCTATTGAAGTATCGTGATGGCCCAAGTTCGTGCAGTAATCAGTTGTCTTGTGTGAGGGGATATTTTCCCTGAAGTGGGCACGCTTCCCACACCTTCCTCAAACATGTCCTGTGGGTGAGACTCGACAGCAAGATCCAGTGTGGGAGTGGACGCATATCTTACACACATGCTAAAAAATCTATTTTGGAACACATGCTAAAAAATCTATTTTGGAAGAGTAGGCTAGCTATGGTTGGTGATATGTATGATAAAAACATGATTAACCAGCGTGCAGTCTGCATGCAGGGATGGGCTCCACTATGTTCAACTTTTTCATTGCATAAACATCTTCAGTGCAGTGTCCCCATGACTAGGGGAGATACGGGGGACATGAAGTAAAGGGGGAGGGGGAGGGTAATACTGGAGTGCTTTCAGCTTTTCGTGCTATTTTTTCCTAAAATGATTTTCGTGTGGTCGAGACACTTTCACACATTTTTAAACTGTTCGACCTTTTGGAAGAGTAGGCCATTGCATGCCGGTAGGAACGGATGGTGACATGAACCCACGTGCACACTGGTGTTGTGTTTAGACATCAGCCCCGAAGTCGGAATGCGGCTTCCGTAATGGTGGCAAATGGATGCATAAGCAAAATATCACCATTTTAACCTCGAAGCTCTAGTCAAAGAACTTGTTTAAAAGTAAGTACAGTATATCTAGTTACCGAATTAAATAGTTCTATAACCTCACCAGAACAATTTTCGACAGAACAAACGTTTTCCTTTTAAATATTTTTTTAATTCTTTTATCGTGAGGATAATAGACTGGGCACTCATGCGCTATTTTACATCTAGTCCTTGTGTGGATTCAGTTTTGTCTGTTAGCGAAATTGTTTTATGGTATTATAGTCTTACAAGATGAGCGAAAGTATTCTTTTGTGATCCTGTATATTTTTGCGGTATTTTTAAGTTAAGTGGCAATGAACTTTACTGCGTTCCAGGCGGGACATAGGAAAAACATGAAATGTTTTAATAGGGTATATAGGTATTGTACCATTTTCAAGGGGAGGGGGTATAACCTAGTCATTTGAGCGTTGTGCTTGTAATCTGGCGTTCTGGGATCGAGCCACCATATAGGCCCGCCTTCAAAAAGATTTGTCCTCGGCAGTTAACGGTTGTACCCACTCCACTCCCCTGAAAGTCTTTAGGAGGAGAACTAGACTATAAACCGAGGTCCCATGTGCAAACGCATGCAGAACATCTTGCGGACAGGCGTTAAAACCCGCTCTGCCTTTCAAAAGAGTAGGCCATTGCGTGCCGGTTCCTAGAATGTAAATTTTTTTTTATTTAAAATGCACGCGCGCTGGTTTTGTCTTCAGACATCATCCCCGAAATCGGAATGCGGCTACCTTTATAATGGACAAAAAACGGTTGCATATGCAAAATCACACCATAGGTGAACTTCAGATTTAGTCCAGTAAGGAAAAAAGAATTTCCACTGGATTTGGAGAACTGATTAGATAGTACGCGCGCTTGCAGTAAGCTGTAATTGACGAAACTTCCCTCTTACTTTGAATAAGGTACTTAACATGTTGATGCGATGGTAGACATGCACAAGGTTTTCACTTTTTGAACCGGGAAATAATAAAAAGGCCAACATGCCCTCACTGAGTTCATCTTAAACGCCGGTGTCAAGATGTGAACCCGCCACTTCTTGACCCACAGGATCGGTTTAGACACTCACACCCTCTGGCCTTTAGCCTATTTTCCATAAACAGCTTTGCACATAATTTTTTTTCTGTTGATATAAACATTGTCTATGGCTGTTAACATCGTTTAGTCTTCTGTCACCTTATAGGATGGGCAAAAAACGAGGGTGGTATTTGGCAATTTTTTCTTATGTTGAAATTAAGCTGTAAGACATTTCCACAGGCCAATAGCTTTGGGGACTTAAAGCAGGCTACGCACGTTAGTTGAAAAAGAGAATGTAGTGTGTGTGTGTATGTGTGTGCGTGCGTGCGTGCATGCGTGCGTTTGCGCTTGCTGGTTTGTTTTACTGGAGTCAACTTTGGCTCCAACTCCATTCCTTGCGGATCGGTGGTCCAGAGGTAACCTTTTGCTTGGAAAGCGAGAAGGGTTGGTTCGATCCCCCTTTGACACCAAGCTTTGCGGCTGACAGTGATGGGCACACCTCTCACCTGTGGTGAGAAATCGTGAAGAAGAAGCATGCCTGTTTGAAGTTCCAAATCATTGTGAGGACATCGTGCGAAGAGTGGGCTTTTGGCTCAGGAGGCAGAGGACGATGAAATCAGTGAGCTGAAACCTGTTGATGGTCTGAGTTCCATCGTTCTTGTTTTCAGCCCGATAGTTTACGATGCCCAGCTTGTCTCCAGAATAGATCATCAATGACCTTACGTGATGACCTCAAGGGCAAAGTTGTTAAGGATTTCTGATGGTGGCATTGGCTGGTCTTCCTGTCCTCGGGTCGACTCCAGCATTATTTGTGCCGCACGAAAACTGTCACCCAGTATTTGTTCATGGCACAGGAGAGAGCTATGTGATTTAAAACATTCACCTTGTCTTGGTGCAATTCTGATTATGAAATGCATTCTTATGCAGATACCTTGCCGCGGACCAGCACTCATTCTTTGCTGTTTCATTAAAACCATGATTTGCCTTTTCCGAAATATACAGCAGAAATTAAAAGGGGAAAAAAGGTCATGCACATGTATATAAGGAAAGAATGCCATTGATAACAACCACCACCATTAGACTTGGACCATGTAACCAGTTTCTAGACTAGGCTCAAAACATATCTACAACCCCTCCTATTTTTTACTGTATTTTAATATAAACTAAATACCTGTATATGGTTTTTGTCTCCAGATCTTCCTGTCATCCCTGACCTCCTCACTGCAGGCTGTGGATACGCCAGCACCATGCTGCGGAGCACAAGACCCAGTGAACTTGTCCTTACCCACTTGACTTGACTTGGCTTGAAGTGTTAGGACCAATAGGGTTTGAAGGGCGTAGAACGGGAGATGCTTTCACAGAACTTTGAAGGGCAAACCTTCAAATCTGTGGTGGGTAAAGCCCTGAAGGAAGTCCCTGAAGGGTAAAGCCCTGAAGGGCAAACCCACAAACCCTTGAAGGGCGAACCCACAAGCCCCTGAAGGGCAAACCCACAAGCCCCTGAAGGGCAAACCCACATGCCCCTGAAGGGCAAACCCACATGCCCCTGAAGGGCAAACCCACAAGCCCCTGAAGGGCAAACCCACAAGCCCCTGAAGGGCAAACCCACAACCCCTGAAGGGCAAACCCACAAGCCCTTGAAGGGCAAAATCCCGAAAATCGATTACCCACAGGGCAAAGTCGGTGCAAAGCCTGGCATTGATGCCCTAGCGATCAACGGTATGGACACCCGTTTTCCCATTCTACTGCGTAAACCTGGCCTTTTTTCTCAAAGACTTGCAACAAGGACATCCGCTTTCCGATTCTACTGCATGAACCTGGCATTTTTCCCAGGGATTTGCGACATGGAAATCCGTTTTCCGATTTCACTGCGTTGAACATCAAAGTTGATAGGAGTCTCGAGGGCTTTCATTTCAGAGTGGTGTCTATATGACCTCCCATCTCTGAAACACTTAAGCGCGCGAGTGCGATGAGAGCTGCTAGGACTTGTGGTCTTCGCGGACATCTGCTATCCGACATGCAGCAGAATGTATGAAGAGGTAGTGAGACGGTGCCTCCTGCCATGCAACCACTACCTTGCACATTTCACAGGTCTGTTTGTACCGCGGACAACCTGTCAACGAGCGCGTGCACAACGGTCACGAAAGTACCTCCGTCATCCAAGCTTGAATTAAAAATGTGTTGCTGAAGTTACAGGCAAATGATCAGTTTTCAGACATCGTCAGGAGAATTTGAACCCTCACAAGTGACCCCAAGGGGGAGTCAATAGTGGCGACGGCATTTTGGTTTCCTAAAATGGTACATTAGGTGTCCTCAAATGGCACAGCCTTAATTCCCTGGAACTCAGTACTCCTAAGGGGAAGGTGTCCTAAGATGGCACAGCCTAAAACCCCTGGCACACACTGCTCCTAAGGGGAAAGTGTCCTAAGATGGCATGGCCTAAAACCCCAGGCACACAGTGCTCCGAGGGGGAAGGTGTCCTAAGATGGCACAGACGGCCTAAAACCCCTGGCACACACTGCTCCTAAGGGGAAGGTGTCCTAAGATGGCACATACAGCCTAAAACCCCTGGCACACAATGCTCCGAAGGGGAAGGTGTCCTAAGATGGCACAGCCTAAAACCCCTGGCACACAGTGCTCCGAAGGGGAAGGTGTCCTAAGATGGCACAGACGGCTTTAAACCCCTGGCACACAGTGTTCCTAAGGGGAAGGTGTCCAAAGATGGCACAGACGGCTTTAAACCCCTGGCACACACTGCTCCTAAGGGGAAGGTGTCCTAAGATGGCACAGCCTAAAACCCCTGGCACACACTGCTCCTAAGGGGAAGGTGTCCTAAGATGGCACAGCCTAAAACCCCTGGCACACACTGCTCCTAAGGGGAAGGTGTCCTAAGATGGCACAGCCTAAAACCCCTGGCACACAGTGCTCCGAAGGGGAAGGGACACATTTCGCCCCCAGACTCTTCTCCAGGTGTCTTCCTTCTCGCCCTGATTCCTTAAAAGTCTGAACATAGAGAGTCCAAAGTCATGTGGGTCATCTTAGTTCTCTGGTATTGTCTCCAAATTGTGGTCGTTAAACGAATCCAGACCTCACAGAGGTAAGTACACGTACTTGTGTGGGTTGGTTTTTGTTTTCGTAGTCTGCTGACCTGGGTTCAAATCCCGTTCAAGGAAATTGTTCTCCTGGTGTGTTAACATTGTTGCTGGCTCCATTCCCTCAAAAGTCTATAAACCGAGGTCACGTATCCGAACGCACGCAGAACACCTTGCGCACATGATAAAACATGTTCCGCTTTATGGAAGAGTAGATCATTTGTGTGCTGGTGGGAAGGGATGACAAAATTGCACACACACACGCGCGCGCGCGCGCACACACACACACACACACACACACACACACACACACAGGGACTTGATGTAAAAAAAAAAAAATAGAAAAACACATGGGTGCTTACTCCATTATCCTTGATATAAAAGAATAAAATCAAATAATATAAACTCTCTCTCTCTCTCGCTCTCTTGCTCTCTCGCTCTCTTATTAGTAGTTTTTCATCGAGGCCATAGGATAAATGACACTGTTTCATACCATTAAAATCTATTATTATATAATTTATATCAATTCAATAAAATACTGTTTCTTAATTTGAAACTCTCCTTTTTCAGGCCCCATTGGTGCCATGAAAGACCACCATCCAGTCACCGATTCCACAGGAAACATCCAGTCACCGATTCTACAGGAAACATCCAGTCACCGATTCCACAGGAAACATCCAGTCACCGATTCTACAGGAAAAACCCATCAAGTCACCAATTCCACAGGATACATCCAGTCACCGATTCTACAGGAAAAACCAAGTCACCGATTCTACAGGAAAAACCATCAAGTCCCCGATTCCACAGGAGACATTATCAAGTCCACAGGAACACCAGTCAAGTCACCATTTCCACAAAACACGTCAGGTCACCGATTGAACAAGAGACACCACCATCAAGTCACAGATTCAACAAGATATACCACCATCTAGTCGCCGATTCAACAAGACACCTCCATCAAGTCACCGATTCAACCAGATATACCACCATCTAGTCGCCGATTCAACAAGAGACACCTCCATCAAGTAGCTGATTCAACAAGATACACCACCCAATCACTGATTCATCAAGAGACACCACCAAGTCACACGATTCAACAAGAGGCAACACCATCAAGTCACCAATGCAACAGGAGATGCCATAAAGTCACCAATTCAACAGGAGACAACACCTTCAAGTCCACGATTCCACAGGTGTCAAGTCACAGTGGGATTTCTGCTACACCCTGACAGGTAAAGAAATGAACAACAGGGCTCTTTTCGATAACTTATTTTCCTGTCTTATAATCGTGTTGTGTTGCGCGTAGTCTGTTGTATTGTACTGAGTTGTATTTTCTTGGGTTGGATAGGCTTCCTCTCTTTTCCTCTGTTTGGGTGTCACACGCACACATGCACACATACGCACGCACATTCTCTCTCTCCCTCTCTCTCTTTCACTCCCACACACACTCACTCCCACACACACACACGCTCAACACTCTCACGCACACACACTCATGCATGCACACACGCGTGCAAACACCACACGACTCGCTCTCACTCTCTCTTTCTCTTTCTTTCTCTCTCTTTCTTTCTTTCTGTCTTTCTCTCTTTCTCTCTCTCTCTCTTACATCTAATTAAAAAAAATTTTTTTGTGTGCAGAACCATCATGTCAACAAGGCTGTTCCCGACCTAGGTACTTAATGCCTGAGGACGCGGCACGAGCAAGTGGAAGCAAAGAACTAAAGGTACAAAATGTCATTGGGCGTTAAAGCATTCTCCAGCTTAATTGTCAGAGAGTCTCCAAGAATATACACTCTAGTCTTAACATATCCACTTAGGAATCGTTGTGCGCGCCTGAAAATAGGGTTGCTGCGGCATAGACAATAAAATCGTAATGAATCTGTCTCTATCTCTCTATCTCTCTATCCCTC
>CM054135.1:71546533-71564033 GCA_028751875.1 Rapana venosa
CGGTCAGTGGGGCTTTACATGACACGGGAGTTACGCGTCTTCGGTCGGGTTATAAACGAGGGTGTTATGGTTCGTGTCTTAGTTTATCACAGGATCTTGGGGGGGGGGGAGGGGGGAGGTTGTAGGCATTTATCATAAATCTCAAGTTTGTTTTTTTAATATATTATTCTTATTGTTTTTGAATGGTCCTTATCAACCAAATATTTACTGGCTTGTTTTGTGGGTTTTTTTCTTTTTACAGAAAAGGCCTCCACACTATCGCCATGAAAAATATCTTCCAAAATCTCAACATTGAAAGTATCCTCAAGACCTCAATAACAGCAACATCCTCAAAACCTCAACTTTTGAAAGATGTTCTAAAAACCTCAACATGGAAAATATCTTCAAAGCCTCGACTTTAACAAAACCCTTACAAACTTCAACATGAAAGTATCCTCAAAGCCTCAACAGAGATCCCTCTTCAAAACAAACTTGGAAAAGCTCTTCAAAACTTCAACATGGAAATCAAATCGTCAAAGACTCAACATGGAAAATATCGTGAAAACCTCAACATGAAAAATCATCATCTAAACCAGACAACCAAACCCGCAACGTGAAAAAACTCCCAACACCTCAACAATGACAAGTCCTTCAAAACATCAGCATGGAAAAGTATCTTCAAAAACCTCGACAAGGAAAGTTTCCAAAACATTAACACGGAAACGTATCTATAAAACCTCGATGCAGAACGCCAATATGCAAAATTATTTCCAACACCTTATCAAAACCTCAACATGGAAACTCTTCAAAGCTTCATGAAAAATACATTCAAAACTTCAACATAAAGGCTTTTAAAAACCTCAACGCGGAAAATATCTTCAAAACCTCAACATGGAAAATATCTTCAAAACCTCAACATGGAAAATATCTTCAAAACCTCAACATGGAAAAGCACTTCAAAACCTCAACATGGGAAATATCTTCAAAATCTCACCATAGAAAATATCTTCAAAACCTCAGCATGGGAAATACCTTCAAAACCTCAACATTGAAAAGCACTTCAAAACCTCAACATGGGAAATATCTTCAAAACCTCAACATTGGAGATATCCTCAAAACCTCAACATGGGAATTATCTTCAAAACCTCAACATGGGAAGTATCTTCAAAACCTCAACATGGGAAATATCTTCAAACCTCAACATTAGAAATATCTTCAAAACCTCAACACGGGAAACATTTTCACAACCTCAACATGGGAAATATCTTCACAACCTCAACATGGAAAATATCTTCAAAACCTCAACATTGAAAAGAACTTTAAAACCTCAACATGGGGAATATCTTCAAAACCTCGACATGGGAAATATCTTCAAAACCTCAAAATGGAAAATATCATCAAAACCTCAACATGGAAAATATCGTCAAAACCTCAACATGGAAAATGCCGTCAAAACCGCAACATGGGAAATATCGTCAAAACCTCAACATGGAAAATATCGTCAAAACCTCAACATGGAAAATGCCGTCAAAACCTCAACATGGAAAATACCGCCAAAATCTCAACATGGAAAATATCGTCAAAACCTCAACATGGAAAAGGCCATCAAAACCTCAACATGGAAAATACCGTCAAAACCGCAACATGGAAAATACCGCCAAAACCTCAACATGGGAAAATCGTCAAAACCATCAAATCTGTTCAACACTTTAACATGGAAAATGTCATCCAAATTCTGACGTGGAAAACCTCTTCAAAACCTCAACGTTAAAAAAACACTAGGAGGTGTGGGTGGGTGTGGGTGTGGGGGTGTGTGTGGGGGTGTGTGTGGGAGTGTGGGTGTGAGTGTGTGTGTGTGTTTGTGTGGTGTGTGGTGTGTGTGTGTGTGTGTGTGTGTGTGTGTGTGTGTGTGGTAGATCTTCAAAACCTCAACATGGAAAATTCATATATAATTACAAGGAAATGGTTATGGTTTTTTGTGTAAACGAAACGAGGAAAGCCACTTTACAGCCCTCAAATCACTCGGCCCTGCCAGGTTTTCCCCAGCTTTTTAACACAGCTTGCTCAGTTGAAAGGGATACATTTGTAGCCAGATCATATCATTTTATCAACAGATTACCTCCTTAACTTGGTGTCAGAGAACTACATGCTTTCCTACATATTGAGGAAGTCATTAAAGCATAAAGTGCATCTCCACTAAATTGTGTCAAGATATCAAGCTGGTGTCAAAGTTAACGTCAGAATATGAAGCTGGTGTCAATGTTAACGTCAGAATATAAAGCTGGTGTCAATGTTAACGTCAGAATTTAAAGCTGGTGTCAAGGTTAAGGTCAGAATGTAAAGCTGGTGTCAAAGTATAAAATTACTGTGTTTATACCGAGTTTATAAATATCAAATAATGTTATTCTTTAAATATTGAGCTAGCTGGGGTCAAAGGATAAATATCTTTCTTCTATACTGTTTTATGTGATGCATAATATATAACTTGTTTCTGCAATATTTAGTCGGTATCTATAAATGTAGCCAGGACGGGATAGCTCAGTGGTCGGAGCACTCGCTTTCCCCCAGCCAAGTTAAGCAGCGTCGAGCGTGGTTACCAGTTGGATGGGTGACCGTTTGCGCGCCTTGGCTTCAGTACAGTTCCCCCAGTTCACCCAGCTGTAAATGGGTACCTGCCCTCTTTAGGGTCAGGGAAGGTAAAGCAGCGAGGGAGAGGAGATGGGCGCCGCCCTCAATATGCTGGCCCTAGAGAAGTGAGGTCTCTGACGCCTCGCTCCCCTACGACCTTATAGGTTATGGGACTCCTTTACCTTTACCTTACCTATAAATGAGTTTTTTTCTCGCATTTAGTTTGTTGTCAACATACCATCTTTCCTTCATAGTGAGTTACTCTGTATAAAAGTATTAAGTTCTGTCTTTGATAGTGTTATTTTGTATCAAAGTGTAAAGTTCTTTCCTTCATAGTAAGTTATTCTGTATCAAAGTGTCAAGTTCTTTCCTTCATAGTGAGTTATTCTGTATCAAAGTGTCAAGTTCTTTCCTTCATAGTGAGTTATTCTGTAACAAAGTGTCAAGTTCTTTCCTTCATAGTGAGTTATTCTATATCAAAGTGTAAAGTTCTTTCCTTCATAGTGAGTTATTCTATATCAAAGTGTAAAGTTCTTTCCTTCAGAGTGAGTTATTCTGTATCAAAGTGTAAAGTTCTTTCTTCATAGTGAGTTATTATGTATCAAAGTGTCAAGTTCTTTCCTCCATAGTGAATTATTATGTATCAAAGTGTAAAGTTTTTTTCCTTCATAGTAAGTTATGTATCAAAGTGTAAAGTTATTTTCCTTCATAGTAAGTTATTATGTATGCATGTTCTTTTCTTCATAGAGTTATTCTATATCAATGCTCTTTCATTCATAGTGAGTTATTATCAAAGTATAAAGTTCTCCCCTTCATAGTGAGTTATTCTTTACTAAAGTATATTTTCCCCTCCAAAGCGAGTTATTCTGTATCATAGTATCAATTTCTTTAATATAGAGTTGGGAGGTATTAAGGTGTAAAGCTCTTTTTATCGTTTTGAGTTGGTTAATACAAAGGTATAATGGTCTTTACTTCATATTAATCTAGTCGGTTATCTGTGTGTAAAGATCTGTCCTTCACACTGAGTTGCTGTCACGGTACAAAGTTCTTTCCTTCGTATTATGCTCACCTTCACCTATCCAGTAGTCTGGTAAACCTATGGAGCACCACTGAAGATTTTGCAACCAGCTTTCTTCATTCCTGGCGGTTCTCGGCTTTCGTAGTATGTCCTTCCACTTGCCAACCCATTCTTTGATATCTTCCCATGGTTTTCTCTGCCTGCCTCATCGTCTCCGTCTGTAAACAGCTCCCAGTAGGACAGTCTTGGCCAGTCCAGATGTTCGTGCGACAAACCGGCACTGTTTGTATTTTTGAACTGAAGTCAGGAGCTCTTCATATGGCCCGATGGCGTTTTCGATTCTGTATCATTCTTGCAATGTCTGCTGTTATGGTCCACGCTTCACATGCTTATAAATATGACCATGACCAGGGAACGTACCAGTTTTATCATGAAGCTGGTGATCTTGTCTTTCCAGGGGACATAGGTTGGACATTACAGTTGTGGTCAAGGCTACCCTGGAGAGAATTTCAGGTTTTGATCCTTCATCAGATAGTATAGCTCCCAAATATAAGATCAGATAGGCCAGTGGTTCCGAATCACAGTTGGAATACGCAAAGGATGTCTGCTCTCTCCCACCGTCTTCAACATTGTCTTTGAGAGAACAATGGATGATGCATTTGAAAACCGCGAGGGAAAAGTTAGCATATGAGGCAGGACAATTACAAACTTGGGCTTTGCCCACAACAACGATGGCCTAGCTGGAAAAGAGCAAGAGCTGGTCAACTTAGTAAATCCCCTAATGAAGCCTCTTCAGCATATGGTGTGTAGATCGGGGCAGAGAAGACCCAGATGACTAATAGTGCCTATTATGGCATCAGCAGTGACATAATTATAGACGGCAAGAAAATTGAGACATACGTTAAGTGGCGTCAGACTATATAGTTTCTTTTCACATTAATTTTCAGCTTGTGATAATGCGTAGAAAATATTCATAACTTTTCGTATGTTCATGAGATGCAGTAAGGATCATGTCGTGAATGCAACAAAGGTAAAGAAATAAAAAATATGTTATTGATGACTTTTGAAATAGAAATGATCCAACAGGGCTATTACTGGCTTTCAACGCCATTGTGGAATTGTACCTAGATGCATGGAAAATCTAAACCACGAGTGCTCAATCAGAAATACTCGTACAAAACAGACAAGTAATGAAAACTTCTTACTGGAAATGTACAGTTATGGGGAGAGTTCATGCAAAGAAAAATCTGAAGTTTCTGATGTTGCAAACCTTTCCAAATTTATTACGAGTATATCATCACATTTCACGACAACAAATCGATATTTTTCCTTTTCCTGATCCACTTTCCTTAATAAAGTTCAGCACAAAATGGGTGTTGTATGTTTAACGAAAAAGCTTTTTGTCCGATAACTACTTTTTCCCTGTGGTGCTGTTCCCTTTATGCTGCTCCACTTAACTCTAACCCTAGTCCCTGCCCCATACTGCAAACCCTCGCACTTGACCATGTTGGCTCTAACCTTAACACTGACCTAACTCTTGACTCAGTTCTGCGGTATGGGGAAGCAGTTGTATAAGGGAACAGCAGCAAAGGGAAGGAGTGGTTTTATGACAGCTCATTCTGTGCATCAACTGATAGGATTTGTGCGAAATATCACGCAGAAAAGTCAGCTGGTCTTAAGCTAACGCTGGATGGCTGTTTTACTGGGAGAAATACTTGTTGTAGATAGTCGATCTACTGCCCCTAAACAATATGCAGCTACTAAATTTTGCAACAATCCTTCAAAATTTCTTGATGAATTTGAACACATTGGTCAACCTCTAGTGTGGCCTTGTAGATTTGACAAAAACCACCTAACATGCGAAAAGAAAAAGCCAGTAATAGGACTTGTACATCGAACGTCGCCTGTTACCTGAGTCAAAATACCATCGTGTTTCGTTAAGCACCTAAGAAGTCGGGCCCATGCATCCAACTTAGGCATGGGAGATAACTTTTATTAAGGTTTTCTGGGAGGGGAAGGGGGAGGCAGGAGAAAGGACCAAGAAGACAGAAAATGGACCAAACGGAGGTGACAGGGGTAAAGGAACACTGCAGAAACAGAGGGATAGAAAAGAAAATTCCTAGCACAAATTTCCAGAAGGTTGGGATGCTATAATTTTTTTATACTAAAAGGCCCCCGGCATCCCTACGGGGAAAAGGATTATTATTTGCACTTAGACCTTGTCCATCCACTGCAGAAAGATGGAGCCCTCTGTAGCAGCCTTCCATTGGTTCCTGTCTTGTGACTCTAGGGGCCATGTCACTCACATGTGTTCTTAGATATCTAGTTGGTTGCCAGTCTGCCATGAGTTCTGTAGCCGTATCTTGGCCGTCATTCTGTGCCCCACCTTTTTGTACAACTATTTACTGTCTGGCAATGTCACCTGCATTCTTCCATTTCTGTTTAAGCAGGAACTTGAGGACATCTGTTAGTTCTGTTCTCTTAGCATGGTGTTCTGTCTTATACTTTGTTTCAATTTTAGAACTATTAGGAAGCGGGATTTTCTTTATACTCTATTAGATACTAGAACATGAAACGAACTGTTTTGTACTGTGGAAAGGGATGGGCTATGGTTATCAGGGAAAGAAGGGCTTAAAGGAAGTGTGTCAGTGTGTGTGTGTGTGGGGGGGGGGGGGGGGAGGGGGGTTCTTTTTAAGTCTTTTTACTCGGTCTGAGTTGTTGAACAAATTTATAACTATTCTCATGACCATTCGTAAAAGATAGATTTCTTTTAAATCGAGTTGTCCTCAATCGATTAAATAATCATAAGACTTATCAAACGGTTTGTTTAAAAGCATTCTGGTGCCAACAGATAGCTTTGTTAGGTTTATTAGCTTCGATTTACGCATTGGTTCTAGTTTCATTCTGGCATTTAAGAAAACCTAAATACAATTCTCCTATGGCACTTGACATCAGCTGGGCTAGATGTTATTTGAGGGCTTGTTTCCCCATTTCTGATTTAAGGTTTTGAAATGATCCTCGATTGTTGGCAGAATTCAAGGTGTGTTTGGTGTGATTTTTATTTGTAAGTTTAAACATGTTGTTAGCATTCATGCATTTAATTTATAGTCCCAATATGAACCTTGATCGGTATAGACATGATGAAACTTGTCAGTCTTGCGATGGCAGTTGATAACGGTGAGGAAATAGTCACCTTTACATAGAGTGCTTGCTCTGCAATACTCAAAGGGAGAATTTTGAGTGCACAATTGAAGTATAAAGGTACAATACGGATCCTTTTTTTCTTCGACAGTTGGCGCAGAAAAAAAGAAGCGGGGAAAAAGGCAAAACTAATTTACGGCAGAAAAGGAGAGTGTGGGCGAGAAAACAGATGAATGAAAATGTAACTGCACACACACTAGAGCAAAAAGAAACCCAGACAGATATACATCAATGGTACATGTATAAATGCACGCAACAGCACACACTAGAGCAACAAAAAACCCAGTCGAATGTTCACTGCCGCTGAATATCATTAGAACACAAGCAACAATTCACACTGGGGCATTTTTTGCTCGGGACGTTAGGTAAGATAGAAAAGAAAGAGGAGAGTTCAGGTTCATGGGAAAAAATTGAAAAGTGAAAGGGACTATTTTTTCTTTTGTTTTATTTTCGGCCAATGAAGAGACGTGTGAAGCACACACCCAAAAAAAAAATGGTGCTCCATGATCCGCATGAAACAGGCCACCCCCACCAAACACAATCATTTTTATGGTAGCTAAGTCTTGGCATTTTCATTGATGATTGTTCCTCTCAGGGACATTTCCTAGTTTTTTGGTTGGTTGGATTTTTATGTTGTCGTTTTGAGATTTTTGTTGTTTTCTTTGTCGGCCAATGAAGAGAGACGTGTGAAGCACTAACTAAAAGAAGAAAGACAAGAGAAAGAAAAAAAGAAAAAGATGGTGTTCCATGATCTGCATGCAACTGAGGCCTGAAAAAAATTATATATATATATATATAATCAATCTCCTCCCTCAGGAAGGCAAAAGCCGAAATATTGGGGGAACATCTATATTTGTTGGTTCTACTTTCACTTTATATATATATATATATATATATATATATATATAATATATATATATATTATATATATATATAGAGAGAGAGAGAGAGAGAGAGAGAGAGAGAGAGAGAGATAATATATATATATATATATATATAGAGAGAGAGAGAGAGAGAGAGATAGATAGATAGATAGATAGATAGATAGATAGATAGATAGATAGATAGATAGATAGATAGATAGATAGATAGATAGATAGATAGATAGATAGATAGATAGATAGTGATGCTTTTCCAAATCGTGCTTTTTTTCAGAAGCCTGTATTTGGAAGTTGTGCGCTTTACTTGGGCTTCCTATGACTAGTTTGTGACGCCACACTTGTTGTTGTCAAGTGTTAATGTATGTTTGTATTGCTTGTCCTTTTCATAAACTGGTAAAACTTCGGTAATGAGGATAATAAACAAGGACTTAACAGTAACAACCCGGATGGACTCGATGGGAGGAGAAAGAGGGAGAGAGAGGGAGAGAGAGGGGGGGGGGGGAGGTTGGAAACAAAAATATGCATTTTTTTAATATTGCCCAATGTTCATTCTTTTTAATATATGGTGTATTTTATTGTGTACATATATGACATGTTATAATGATGTTGGAATGGTTATTTTTGAAATTTGAAGTGTAGGAAAGGCTACTTTTTACCAATGTAACGATTTGGTTTATGTCAAAATGTGCGTACATGTGTGCGAATATGCTGTGTGTGTGTGTGTGTGTGTGTGTGTGTGTGTTGTGGATGCGCACGCGTACTGGTGTGCAGTGATTTTACATTGGCAAGTTTATGACTGGCTTAGGTATTGCTGATGTTTGCTTTTTTATCTTGTGATGTGTGCGTGCTGATTGACGGATACCGTGTTGTGGTGTTTTTCTGTAATGCTTTCCTGTAATGTTTTCCTGCTTGCTGTTTTTGTGTATGGCTTGTAGCCCTCGCGAGCTTCACTGTTTGTGAGATAATATAGTATTTGAATTAAATGTGACTTTCAGTCCGTAAGTTTCTGGGAATATTGTTCAGTTTCAAACAAAACTACTTTCACTCCAGATGCATCATGAGACAATGAAATTCATTGGTGAGATATGTATGCGACCGAATTGTGCGACCTGTGTGCAAGCTGCTCTGCCTACGTTCGCACACTGGGCCTCGGTTTATAGCTTCATCTGAAGGACTTTGACATTCTGTTCGAATTTGTCAAACTGGGAAGAAAGGGCAAGGCCTGGAAATCGAACCCAGAACCTCGCGGTTTACTTGTTGGCTGATGAATGTCTTAACCGTCCAGCCACCTTCCTTAGATTGAAGTATAAAATTCTTTGACTGTCCTCTTCACCCCTCCCCCTCTTCAACAGAGAAAAAGGAAAGAAACCAATCGCGATTCCATTCCCGGGTTAGATCACTTTGCATTTCATTCATGTATTTAAATACTTAAGCATCCTGCTTCTTTTTTTGTGAGATCCGGACTTTAAATCCAGCTGGTTTGATATGTCATTTTTTTTTCTTTTTGGAAGAAGTGAGCAATGTATTCAGCTGAATCTGTAAGTCAAATGACTTTATTTTCCAGCATAGGAACTATTAATGCGTCGAAAAATAGCCTCCATACATCCGCATTGCTCTGTGGCAGACTTAAAAACGAGAGAGAGAGAGGGAAGAGACAGACATACAGACATATATAAACGCACACATACAGACATATACACACACATACAGACATATATACACACACATACATACACACGCCTACATACAGACATGCATGCATACAGACATGCATGCAGACATGCATACATACATACATACATACATACATACATATATACATACCTACATACCTACATACATACCTACATACCTACATACCTACCTACCTACATACATACATACCTACATACATACATACATACATACATACATACATACATACATACATACATACATACATACATCCATACATCCATATATTGTCATATATTCATACATACATAGGTACCTACGTATATATGTAGGTACGTGCATACATATATGCGTGGAAGAATATTATATGGGCCTAGACGCATACATGCATGTATGCACGCGCGCATACAGATAGACGCACAGGCAGGCAGGTTGTTAGTGGGTTGTGTGTGTGTGTGTGTGTGTGTGTGTGTGATGTGTGTGTGTGTGGTGTGTGTGTGTGTGTGTGTGTGTGTGTGTGTGTGTGTGTGTGTGTGTACTGATGAATAGATAGATAAAATTAGAATAGGCTGGCTGGCCACATTATTATAAAACACAGGACAATAATCGCAGACACTACAACGCGTCTAATATCACTTAATGTGAATAGACGTTTTATTATGTGAATGATAATAGTAACTGTAGTAACAATAGTAGTGATGATGATGCTTATCACCACCATCATCATCATCATCATCAAAAACTGAACTGTTTGGACAACCATGAACATACTGAAAGCATCTCTGTCTCTCTGTCTCTGTCTCTGTCTCTGTCTCTCTCTCTCTCTCTCTCTCCTCTTCTCTCTCTCTCTCTCTCTCTCTTTTCTTTTTCTTTCTTTCTTTCTTTCTTTCTGTACGCCCGCGTACACTTATGCGTCTGTGTGTATGTCTGTCTTGTCTTTCTTTTCGCCTGTATGCTTACGTGCGTGCTAGTTTGCGTGTGCATGTGCGTGTAAATAAAACAAACCTGCTGGTGAAAGGGTTGGAAAATGGCCTGGCTTTTTATGCCCATACCCATCCCCCCCCCCCCCCCCCCCCCCCCATCACCATCAACCACCCTCAGTCTCATTCTGGAAGATCAGTCCTGTCTCCGGCCATGTGATCAAGGCCTTCACGTTGCACGCGCACTGCACGTGTGACAGCAGCACATGTTTGGGGAGGGGGGGGGGGGAGGTTGTCATTTAACGCGGAAATGCATTTAGAGGGAGCAGCGCCTTGCTTTTGTTTTGATCGTACTCTTTATTTAATGAGAATCAAGGTCAATGCCAGCAGGGCAAGGCTAGGCCTTTCAAACCCAATAATGATGTATCAACTCGGGACAGATGCAACTGCCCACACATCAAGCAGTGGCTTCGATTAATTTGTGCCTGCGTAGTACTACGTGAGGGAGGGGGGGGGGGCTGTGTGGGGGCGGGTGGAAGGGAGTGGGGGTGGCGGGTGGAAGGGGAGTGGGGGTGGCGGGTGGGGGGTGTCGTTTTGTTTTAGTTCGTCCACCAGGCCTGCAGAGACGCAGGAGAACTCCTGCTGGTTAAGTCAGGGAAGTTGAGGGGGGATTGGTGGTGGTAGCGTTGTGCTTGGTGTCTTGTCCTCTTCCTAGGCAGACAGACGTTCCGCCCTTCGCTTTGTCTGAATTTTTTTTTGTTTTTGATTGTCGGTTAAAAAAAAAATTTTTGGTCCTCGGCTGGAACTTCTTTTGACCAACGGTGAGAGTTTGTGTGTGCTGCCGTTTTCATCCTGCTATTAAGGTAGCCACGTTTTGACTTTGGGGATGGTGTCTTTAAAAAAAAAAACCTGCACCTCTGGATTGTTATTTTTCAAAGGTTTTGTCATCGGTTTCTATCAGGCACGAAATGGCCTACTCTTCCAAAAGACTGAACAGGTTTTAACGTGTGGGCAAGATGTCCTACATGCGTTTGTACACACGGACACTCGGTTTATAGTCTCATCCGAAAGACTTTCGGGGAAGTGGAGTCGATATTGAAGTTCAATCCCGGATGGGTGGCGGGGGGGAGGGGGGGGGGGACTGCAAAGAGCGGACACCTCAGTGGTGGCTTGATTGAGGTAGGGGGGGGGGGGGGATGGGGGCCTTCATATCACGAGCGCAACACTTTAACCACTAGGCTATCTCTTACTCCCCTTTACCCCCACGCCCCCCGCCCCCCCCCCCCCCCCCCCCCCCAAGGACCCCACCCCCCACCCCCACCCCCCCACCCCCGTTTTATACGTTTTCCATGTTGGTGTCCATAACCTTGGCCGTGAAGTCATGGCGCCAGATGCAACACTTTTGTCCACAATTACATCCTCAGATGAGCTGAAACAAAACTCCCCACACAACAGCCCCACATCCTAGCGGCAGTCTGTATGGCGTGGAATACAAAAGCCCTGTTTGGCAGCCTCTCGCCTCTGCCGCCTGTCCTGCAAGTGTCGTGAACGAATAGTCTGTCTGCTAGTAGAGAAACTGGACTCTTGCTTTCGACAGGTTTGGGTTCTATTTCTACCCGCCTAAAAAATAAAAAAAATATCCGGTGCAATCACATCTCTCCATTCCAAAAAAAAAAGAAAATGAGTCAGTGTAACAACAATCTATGGAAATGGATATTCTTTACAACCGGACGCAACAGGTAAACAACCCTGGTTCTGACTTGGTCATCATTCATCCTCATTTTGTGTGTGTAGATGTATTGCAAGTTCGTAGATTTTGCAATGCATAAGGAGTGAACCATTTTACTTTCAGCCGGAACATCATCTCAAGTTGCAATTAGAAAAGTCAACTCTACCTACCCCCCCCCCCCACACACACACACACATACACGCACGCACACGCATGCACGCACACACACACAACACACACACACACACACACACACACACACAACCTGCTCCCCCTCCCCAAAAAATCGTATACAATTTTTGGTTATTCATTTACGGTTCTCCGTTAATATTGTTCATTACGATTTGACGTTGGTCATTTGCTTTTCATTCTCTAATTCACAATATTGTATGGGCATGTTTCTGCTGCGTTCCTCCTGTTCTAATTGTTTGTAATCCTTCATAATTGTCTCCTCGTACTCATAATGGAGTTAACTTTTTATCTTCAATCTAGAACAGGTCGATGTCATGATAATGATGATGATAGTGTTGATGATGATGAGAGGGAAGAGGGTGGTTGCTCTGTTCCTGTCTCTCTCTCTCTCTCTCTCTCTCTCTCTCTCTCTCTCTCTCTCTCTCCTCTCTCTCTCTCTCTCTCTCCCTTCTCTCTCCTCTCCCTCTCCTCCCTCTCTCTCCTCTCCCCTTCTCTCTCTCTCCCCTCTCTCTCTCTCTTCTTCCCTCTCTCTCTCTCTACATTTGAGATGTTTTGGGCTTTTTCCTTTGCGTTTTTCTTTGGGGGAAAGGGAATGGGTGGGTGGGGTTGAGGGCATGGTGTAAAGAAGCTGTAAGCTTATCCATTTACTCTCAATAAAAAATTTCGTATTCGTATTCGTATTCGTATTCTCTCTCTCTCTCTCTCTCTCTCTCTCTCTCTCTCTCTCTCTCTCTCTCTCTCTCTCTCTCTCTCTCTCTCTCTCTCTCTCTCTCTCTCTCTCTCTCTCTCTCTCCTCTCTCTCTCTTAATTGGCGCTCTCCACTCCACCTCTCCAAGAGTCCTTCGGATGAGGCCTAACACGAGATCCCGTGTGCAAATATGTGCGAACGCACACAGAACATCTTGCGCACAATTTAAAACCCGTTCCGCTTTTCGGAAGAGTATGCCATTGTGTGCTAATGGAAACGGATGACAAACTTTACAAAACTGTATACACACGGGTACTGGATGTGAAAAAGCACACGAGTGCTTATTCTCGAAAAAAAAGAATCAATCTCTCTCTCTCTCTCTCTCTCTCTCTCTCTCTCTCTCTCTCTCTCTCTCTCTCTCCTCTCTCTCTCTCTCTCTCTTTCGCTCGCTCGCTCTCTCTCGCTCTCTCTCGCTCGCTCTCTCTCTCTCTCTCTCTCTCTCTCTCTCTCTCTCTCTCTCTCTCCCTCTCTCTCTCTCCCTCTCTCATGTCATGTCATGTCATGTCATTTTTGGTGATTGTGGGTTTGCGTGGCTTTAAAACGAGAGTCAAAACGAGCGTGGCAGCGTCAATCTCTTCTGTCTCCTTTGTGTACACCACCTACACCCCCCCCCCCCCACCCCCCCCCCCCCCTCCCTGGCCTAGTCTGGCCACGGCCCTGCACGTCCCCATGGCAACAAATGGCTTTTTGGGGGCCTCCCAAATTTATGACTTCCACCTTGGGAGTTCTTTTCCAGCTTACTGTAGATTTTTTTTTCCAAAGTTCGCCTCTTTTCCCTTATCCTCATTTCCTTTACACATGACAAGAAGGATAGTGGGGAAACTCTCTCTCTCTCTTCTCTCTCTCTCTCATCTCTCTCTCTCCATCTCCTCTCTCTCTCTCTCTCTCTCTCTCTCCCGTGTGTGTGTGTGTGTGTGTGTGGTGTCTGTGGGCGGTATGCAATTTTTCAAACCACTGGGCAGGTTCAAACACGTGGGTATTGCTAGTGATTTAAGATCGCTTGGGAAATAAAATGGCTTTTTGTTGTTGTTGTTGTTGATAACTATGTTTTATGTAACTTTTTATGGACTTGTTTTAAAATCTTAAGTTAACTTGAAACAATTACACTGCCTTAATCATTACTGGAAACTAGTGTTGTCAGCATCTTCAGTCTGATTGTATTGTATGCACAATCTGGTGGGTTGGTTGGCTGGTTCGTTGGCTGTTTGGTGTGTTGGTTGGCTGGTTGGTTGGATGGCTGGTTAGATGGTTGTTTGATGTACAGCTTGCCCGATTAATTGGTTGTTTGGTGGGTTGGTTGGCTGGCTGATTGGTTGTTTAGTGGGTTGGTTGGCTAGTTAATTGGTTGTTTGGTGGGTTGGTTGCCTGGTTAATTGGTTGCTTGGTGGGTTGGTTGGCTGGCTGTTTGGTGGGTTGGTTGGCTGGTTAATTGGTTGTTTGGTGGGTTGGTTGGCCGGATGGGTTCTGTTTGCTCGTTGATTGTGTATTCTTTTGTGTCTTTCTTTCTTTCTTTACCTTCTGTCTTGAAAACCTGCTTGAATAGCTAGCTACATGTAACAAGAAATGATACATGCTGAGTTACCCAAGCAAGATACCCTGTGTGCACAGGTACCCCGGTGCCAAGATGACACGCCTGCACACACAGCAGCGTTTGCCTTGTCAGCAATTCAGTGTCCCCGCTGTTGACCTCTTGTTCAGACATCATCATTGTTATCCCCCCCTTATTCTGGCGCCCTCTAACCACCACTTTTTTTCTAAATTTGATCTCAATATAAAGGTAATTGGCTGATAGACATTTTGCATGCTGTATGTGGCTGGGAGACACTTTGCATGCCATAAATACTTGGCTGGGAGACATTTTGCATGCCATAAATACTTGGCTGGGAGACATTTTGCATGCCATAAATTAATACTTGGCTGGGAGACATTTTGCATGCCATAAATACTTGGCTGGGAGACATTTTGCATGGCATAAATTAATACTTGGCTGGGAGACATTTTGCATGCCATAAATTAATACTTGGCTGGGAGACATTTTGCATGCTATAAATACTTGGCTGGGAGATATTTTGCATGCCATAAATTAATACTTGGCTGGGAGACATTTTGCATGCCATAAATACTTGGCTGGGAGACATTTTGCATGCCATAAATACTTGGCTGGGAGACATTTTGCATGCCATAAATTAATACTTGGCTGGGAGTCGCTGTGCATGCCAAAACGAAAGTCAGGGCTAAGGCAGCGGCGTTATTTAGTATGCAGTAGGCTGCTTTTCTGTATCATGGAGATCTGGACACTGCCTAGACCAAAACACCAATGGGAAAAGTGTGTTGACATGACAGGGTAAGGGTGTTTTAAAAGGCATGGTGTCCCATAAGTTACAGGGTCGTTAGGAAGTGTGGCGTCAGAGACTTCAGCTTCTCTAGCGGGGCTAACATCTTGAGGGCGGCCCCCATCTCCTCTCCCTCGCTGCTTTACCTTCCCTGACCCTAAAGAGGGCAGGTAACCATTTACAGCTGGGTGAACTGGAAGACTGTGCTGAAGCCAAGGCCAGTCGAATGGTCACCCATCCGCAAAGCAGCCACGCTCAACGCTGCTTAACCCGAGCTTGGAGACAGCATGCATTCTATACACTAGTAAAGTCCGTCTCCTCAAGGTGTTTATGCTGAAGAAAAAACAACAGCAGGAAAATAAACTTCGCGATGTCTTCTTTATACAAAGAGAATACTTTTTCTTGAACGTGCACTGCGCTTTATATAATCTTCTGAACGAAAACAGCTGATGAACATGACTTAGCCTGACTTCTGCTTTAACTCCTGACAAGTCATTGAAACACACGACCACAACTTTTGAACAGAGACCCCGAGCAAGCTGGCAGAGTCCACTCTCCGGCATACTGGGTATGTTGGCTTCACCCATACCACCAGCCACATCTGGCTCACTGTAGGAAAGATGGTTGAGTTATGGCGTTTGGTTGCACTTGAGATCTTTTTTTTTAACAAAAGGTAAAGGTGTCCATGCGGTGGTAGGGGAGCGAGGCGTCAGAGACCTCACTTCTCTAGGGCCAGCATATTGAGGGCGGCGACCATCTCCTCTCCCTCGCTGCTTTACTTTCCCTGACCCTAAAGAGGGCAGGTACCCAATTACAGCTGGGTGAACTAGGGGACGGTACGAACCAAGGCGCGCAAACGGTCACCCATCCGCTTGGTAACCTCACTCAATGCTGCTTAGCATTAGCCTGGGGGAAAGAGAGTGCTCTGACCACTGAGCTATCCTGTCCCCCATTAATTTTAGAATATAGCCTCATCCAAAACACACACACACACACAAAAAAACATGTAAGGGAAAGGAGTCCAAACGGACAATAAACAGTGTCACTAGCCAAAAATAAACAGATAAGGGATTAAGAGTATCCTCCTGGTAAATGAGACTAGTGTGTGACACTGACCAAAAGATATTAAATACCTGAAAATTGTGCACTTCTAATCATTGTTATCCCTTAAGTGTGGTAGGGAGGCGGGAGGGGTATACAAAAAATATCGCCATTGGTAAACCTCGGGGCTCTAGCCGAGGAACGATAAAATGAATGAATAAATGAATAAACGAATAAATAAATAAATAAATTCATTTAAACTCAGAAACATCACAATATATGGCTCGCTATTTTGTGCCACTCGCTTTTTTATGTGTATTTTTCTGGCGGCAGTATTGTCTGGAACATACATCTTTCTGCATCATCTATTTGCAACTCTCAAGGGATGTCCTCTCTCTCTCTCTCTCTCTCTCTCTCTCTCTCTCTCTCTCTCTCTCTCTCTCTCTCTCTCTCTCTCTCTCTCTCTGTTTGGCTCCGTGACGGAAATCAATACATTTTCAGCGGGAGTTGATCGGATAACATAACTGCACTGCGTAAGTTTATGGCTTCCGCTTCTCGAAAATCGACTAATAAATTTCCAGCGGGAGAAAAGCGTTTTTGTTTGTTGGGGTTTGGGTTGTTTGTTTTGCCCCGGGTTATCCGTTTCACGATTGATTTTGTTTTCTCCAAATCTGGCTTTGAGGTAGAATTTTTGCTTTGTACCTTCTACAGATTTCATCTGTTCATTATTTTTTTTGTGGTTCACCAATGGTGTGATTTTTGTGTATGCGACGGGATTTTTGCCCACCGTGAAGGTAGCCGCGTTCCGTCTTTGAGAATGTCTGTACAAATAATTGCAGTCGAGTCATTTTGAAAGGAATTCTAGATACAAGTACAGTCAACACAGTCCTGCAAAAAATCCACTTTTTATGGACAAAATATAATTATGAATTGTAATGTAACATGACATTACTTTCGGTTTCCGCTAAAACTGCTGCTCTGAAGTCTACAAAGAAATGGTATTGCTAACGTGCATTCTGACTGTAAAGACAAAGGACAAAGCTGACGTCTGAAATATCTGAATGACACCTGGAGTGGGTGGAGTCACTACAAATAACTGCTAAAACTGGACAGCTACAATGCCGGGACATCAGAGAAGTTAGAAACCAGATGACCA
>CM054135.1:71569033-71571533 GCA_028751875.1 Rapana venosa
AAAGCGGAACAGGATTTAACGTGTGCGCAAAATGATCTGCATGCGTTCGCACACGGGGCCTCGGTTTATAGTCTCATCCGAAGGATGCAGCAGCAGCATCAACAACAGCAAATAATAATAATAATATTGATCTCACGACTGGTGAACGTGTAAATCTCATCTTATAATGATACCGCCACCACCACCACCACCACCACCATCACCACCACCACCAATAACAACAGCAATAATGATAGCACTATCATCCTGATCGAAGTAGTCCTGTTCCTCTCAGACCTCTTTGCAGTGCAATAAACCAGGGAACAGACAGCCTACAGAGGGAGGGAGGAGGATTACACTGGTGGGCGGAGCAGATAAGGAAGCGGACAGACAGTGTGAATAACTGCAGCGGTTAATCGCCTGGCCACAGCCAAAGGGGCAAACCGACAACACAGCTGATGACGCCTCTCACCTCACGGCGGCAAAGTCATTTCCTCACCAGCGCTGAAATGGTGTTGGTATGACGTCAAAAGGAATGACGTCAAAAGTGGGCGTTCTGTTTATTAGTCTCGAGTTGGTTGGTGGTGGTTGATGGTGGTGGTGGTGGTTGTTCCAGATTCGTGTTGAGCGTGAAACTCATATTCAAAAGGTTAAGGGTTAGATTCCTTGTCACTTTTTTTTACTGAGAGTTGTTTTCTTGTATTAAATTCTTCCGTGTGGTAATGTGGGGTTGAAAGTGTGTTGTGTGTTTTCGTTGTTGGAGTTCCCCGGCTTAACCATTTTGGAGTAAACATTTGGGATCACCCAGAATAGGTACCTTAGTACCTTTACCCACTCCATCTCACAAATACATGGCGATGTACGCATCAATTTTTTTTTTGTATTATAAATGATTTCTTAGCCTCCACTGAAAACCGTTAGACCCCACGCATTTGAAAGCTGCAGTCTGACATTAGAACTGTCCCTAGATCTAGCGGTTAATAACACTCCATGAAACAAGTGCAGTCTCCCACTCTCCATTGCATTATTTTGAAAAGCCAGTAATTAACTTGATCTTTGTGATTTGAGAGAATGGGGGACGACTTTCGCTAAAAGCCAAGTGGCGTCGCGTCCACAAAGGTCTTATTACAAGGTAGTGCTGCGCCATTGATTCGGTCTGAAGTTCAGATTACTGTGAGACCCCAGATTAATACACACTGGATGAGAAGTGTGTGTGTATAGTTGTGTTCAGGTGCCTTGCCAGAAAGGCAGCCTTATCCCAGAATTGTATTTCTCTCTTTTTTTATAGGGGATTTATAGGTTGTTACGCAATAAGCGTGTTTTGAACCAAAAGTCTTAACATAAGGTTTCAAAGCATAATGACATGTTAATGTCGGCCTCGGCATTTAATGACATCAATAACTGACACAACTTCTGGCCTGGACCACAGAATCTGGCTTTGGATGTATTGTGTTGTGCTGAACAAAGGATGAAGAGGAGGGAGAGATGCAGAAAAAGAAGAAGACGACGACGAAGAAGAAGAAGAAACAAAGAAGATGATGAAAGGAAGGAGGAAGAGGAGAAGAGGAAGAAGGGCAATGCCCTCTCCTGTTTTTCCTTTTTTCCCACATCTTCCTTGTTTCTTCTTCGTCATTGTCTTCTTTTTCAACACTCTCTCTCTCTCTCTCTCTCTTTTCTCTCCTCCTCTCTCTCTCTCTTCTCTCTCTCTCTCTCCTTCTCTCCTCCTCCTCCTCCCCTCCTCCTCCTCCCCTCCTCCTCCCCTTTCTCTCCCTCAACTTCCTTTTTTTTCAGCTTCTAGCCGCCCCCCCCCCCCACACACACACACACCCCATACACACACTCCGCAACATTCTCCTTATTCTTAGTATTCCTCTACATGAGTGCTTATTCCACTCTTCTCGAAATAAAAGATTGAATGAACAAAGAAATGCAAACATAAATAACTCCTACTCCGTTTCTGATTCTTTCTTCTTGTTCTCGTCCTTCTTTCCTACCTCTGTTTTTACACTTCTTGGCATCATTATTTTTGTAATGCTTCCCGTCTTATTTCCGTTCTGATTTTTCCATCATCTGCATGCTGCTGCTTGCTACTGAAGCTCACCGCTGCTCCTGTATTCAACAGCACTCATCGCGCGCTGTAATCATCGTCGTCGTAGCCATCGCAGCTAGCATCGCCATTATCGCGCGTCACCATTCCTTTTACTTGTCATCATCAACCCCCCCAAAAATGTAATTGGTTGGGGTTCTGTTGTTTTCTTTGTTTGTGGAAGGTGGTTGTTCTACGGGGTTTTGTGGGTTGTTTATTTTTTTTGGAGGGGGGGTATTTTGATTTTTATTGTTTATTTTCTTGTTGTTTTTCTTTTGGTTGTTGGTGGTTTTGCTTTTGCTGCTGTTTGGGTTTTTGTTTGTTTTTTGGGACGGAAGGGGGTGTTAGATTTTTTTGGGTGGGTAGTAGGTGATGTGGGGGGTTTTCTTGGTAGTATAATGTTTGGGGGGTGTTGTTTTTTTGTTTAGTTTGTCT
>CM054135.1:71574033-71604033 GCA_028751875.1 Rapana venosa
TTTTCATCCGCTCAATTTCTGGTCGGTCACAATATCAGTTCCAGAGGAAGAACCCAAAATGGACACAATAATATTTTCGACCAGATTAGTGTTCGTTATTTTCACCCGCTTCATTTCGGGCTATTGGTTACTGGGCGAAGAGGGTTTAGCAGGCTTTGAAAAGCTGGCCTAGTCAATAGAGAATGGGTCTCTCCCCATTCAGGGTTTAGAGAAAGCGTTGGTGGTTTTCCACCATATTTACCTCGATACAATTGTTTCCTTTCATACTGGCCCAGATTTTTTTTTCTTTTCCAGAAGCACTTTATCTGAAACATGGAATCACAATTAGAGAAGAGAGTGTTTTAACAAGGTTTCAACACTGCTGTGTCATGCAGGGCCAAAGCTTGATAGGAACAGGGCATGACGAAGGCAAAATGCTGGAGTTCAGCCCAAAGACAGTCTACCCTTCTGTCAGATTCTTCAGCTTATTTTCTTTGAGTCTCTGTTACACTTGCTTTTCAAAAACATCAATCTGTACGTCATAAAATCATAAGGAAACAAAACAGGCCAGAAAAACCCGAAATTGTGTGACTTCAGCATAGTCTCCCTTGCTGTTATACTCTATGCTCCTTTTTTTTAAAAAAAAAATCTTTTATATCGAGAATAATGGAATAAGCACTTATGTGCTTTTTACATCCAGTCCCCGTGTGTATGCGGTTTTGTCAATTTTGTCATCTGTTCCCACCGGCACACAATGGCCTACTCTTACAAAAAGCGGAACAGGATTTAACGTGTGCGCAAGATGTTCTGCGTGCGTTCACACACGGGGCCTCGGTTTACAGTCTCATCCGAAGGACTTTTGGGGAGAGTGGAGTCTGCACTGATGATGAGCACTGATCCTTTCTCAGTCTCAGCTTAACTTATCTTATCTCAAACTATGAGTATCTCATTTTAAAAAACAACAACTCGGAAACCTTATTCTGGCAGCCTGTTTTGACCCATCGGATGCATATCTGGACATGTTGTGACATGACCCTTCATGAAACCCTGAACGGGGGGTGGGGAGGGGATAGCCTAGTGGTTAGAGCGATGTGCTTGCCATTTGACGGCCAGGGATTAATGTCGAGTTTGAGCCACCACCGAGAGGGATTTTCCCCCTGGATTTAACACCGGTACTGACTCCACTCCCCTGAAAGTCCTTCGGACGAGACTACAAACTGAACCCGGTGCGCGAATGCACGCAGAACAGCAAGCGCACACGTTAAACCCGTTTTACCTTTCGGAAGAGTAGGCCATTTGGGCCAGTATGAATGGGTAACAGAAAGTTTTAAACTCACATGAATAGTGGCATCGTGCTTACATATCATCTCCGAAGTTGGAGTGCGGCTGCCTTAATGTGGGAAAAACAACGGTTGCATACAGAAAAAAAAATTATCATTGGTGATCCTCAGGGCTCTAGCCGAGGAACGAAAAACAAAAAACAAAAAAAATGACCCTGAAATAATGGCAACAGCTGGTTTGACTGTGTTTTCCCTCTTGTTCAATGAACTAGCTTCTAAAGGTGCCACAGAATGAGCAAGTAATCATAGAAAAGAAAAGAAAAATAATATATCTATATCACTGGGTTGGCTGTAAAACCGACCAGTGACCCATCACACACTGGCCATGAAAACGGTGTATGGCTGCATCACAGTTCACCCCAAATGACAT
The DNA here is from genome assembly GCA_028751875.1 of Rapana venosa. Classification (NCBI taxonomy): domain Eukaryota; kingdom Metazoa; phylum Mollusca; class Gastropoda; order Neogastropoda; family Muricidae; genus Rapana; species Rapana venosa. Next base: position 71,575,723 of record CM054135.1, read on the forward strand.
GTGTCGCCCTGAAACAATTGTATTTGGGAACTTAACCTGTGAATCCAGAATGGGAACATCTTTTCTTGGAACGAAGATTTTATCTTGTCAATGTGTGTGTGTGTGTGTGTGTGTGTGTGTGTGTGTGTGTGTGTGTGTGTGTGTGTGTGTGTGTGTGTGTATGTATTGTAGCGGGGAGGGGGGTGGGGCGGGAGTAACGGAAAATAACAATAAGACCGCTTGCTGGAACTATATTTGTACAGTATACAAATCTTAATTTTGCAAAATTATCTCATATTCAAAATGTCTCATGGTTTCTTTTTCCTTTTTTTTTTTTTTTTTTTTTTTTTTTTTGGGGGGGGGGGGGTTGGTTCTTCGCCTTGAGCTCCGACGTTCATCAATGGTGAGATTTTGTGTATGCAATGGTTTTACCCACCATTAAGGTAGCCTCATTCCGACTTCGGGGATGATTCCATACAATGTTATCGTAACTTACTGTTGCGCGTTGATTTATTTCTAATACAGTTAACTATGTCGCTGAAACGTTGCATCAAAAATAATGTAGCAGTATGTTTATGTTACCTTTTATCAATCTATGTTTGTCTGAGAAGAGTTCCATTTGGGGGATTTGTGTGCGTATGTGTGTGTGTGTTTTTCCTTAGTTTACAGCCCCACATCACCCCACTACTACCCCATGCCCCTCCCCAGGGAAGGAGAGAGTGAGGCAACACTGAAATGAAAAAAGCACTTTCAAACTGTGGTATTTGTGCAAATCATTTTGATTCATCTCTGCAAACTAATGGCCTCCATCGTCTTATCGAAAAGAAAATCCCACACAAAGTGGGTAACTGAAGTCGAGGTAACATAAGAGCACATTCCCTGCTGGGTAGATCCCTCCCCCAAAGCATGTGTACAGCTTTTTGGTGTTAACTCATTACAGACGAAGGCCACTAAGAAGAATAGGAAACCTTCACACATCCTGAGCATGCGCTGTGTGCGTGCTGCGGATTCATGGGCACAATAATGACCAGCTCGATAAAAGTGTCCAGGAATAGACCTCCACTAATGGCTGGCTGGCTTCACACATACAGAGTACTAAGGCTGGCAGATTTGATGCAGGCACTTTCTCCAAGTGTCTGTGCAAAACAAAAAGAGGACACCTGCGAATGCAGAGCACGTGGGGGCAAGTAGGGCGTGCTTCCCAATATGGAAAGTCATTAAAAGGACAGGCGGGAGGTGGAGGGGGGTTGGGGGGTGATAAAGATTCCTCTGTGTGAATTGACCACCACTTGTGGTTTCGGTCCTACATCTGTCGGGACAAAAGAAGCCGTTGTCATGAAGATTCCCAGCAATAGGCGTGAGGATAGAGAGCAGGGTCTTTGTAAAGGACTTATCCTATCACTATTTTTAGGGGGAGTCTAACTTTGGCCTGTTATCGCCTGTTGATACCTAGCCTCTCCTTGTGTAGGCGTGGGCGGGTGGGTGGGCCTGTTTGTCTCAGCACTTTCTTTTTCCATGCAAATGGTTCAGAAACAGTAATAATCATCTTTTCAAAAAAGTACTGTTAATATGGGGACGGGATAGCTTAGTGGTCGGAGCACTCGCTTTCCCCCAGCCAAGTTAAGCAGCATCGAGCGTGGTTACCAGTTGGATGGGTGACCGTTTGCGCGCCTTGGCTTCAGTACAGTTCCCCCAGTTCACCCAGCTGTAAATGGGTACCTGCCTCTTTAGGGTCAGGGAAGGTAAAGCAGCGATGGAGAGGAGATGGGCGCCGCCCTCAATATGATGGCCCTAGAGAAGTGAGGTCTCTGACACCTCGCTCCCCTACGAACTCATGAGTTATTGAACACCTTTACGTTATCTTACTGTTAATATAATATCTTTAAAGCCAACAACTATGGGAAAGAATTTCTTTTCAAAAACATTAATGATCAATCAATTTTTGCACAAAAAACCAAAACATCACTTTTTTAAAAAAACAGTTCTTGTAAATGTTTTAGAAACATCCATGATCAATCTTTGCAAAAAATTACATGAATGGATTAGGACCACTGTAATCATGACAGGATAGTCTAGTGGTTAGAGGGTTCCACTCTTGATCTGTTGGCCTGGGATCGAGTCATCACCTGTGGATGTTTCAGGCATTTTTACCCTGGAGTCCACTCCTCCAAATAAATTTTTAAAAGTCCTTCGGATGAGACTATAAATAACCCAAGCCCCCTATAATTGTACAAACGCACGCAGAACATCTTGCGCACACGTTGAAACCCCCTCCACCTTTCCGAAGAGTACATGTCATTTGGTGCTGGTAAGAACAGATGACAAAGTTTGAAATGAAACAACTGCATGCACACAAGTGTCAAAATACCCTTAAACACCATCCCTGAAGTCGGAATGCTGCTACCTTTATTTTGGGTTGAAAACGGTCGCATGGGCAAAATTTTACCATTGCTGAACCTCAGAACTCTTCCCAAGGAACAAAAAAATATAGCACATCAGATAAGACATAATGGCAATGAGTAACCTACAGCCCCCATGTTCGATCCTGTTCTCCACCAGGCCCCCAGGCCAGGCCAGGCCAGGCCGCCTCCTCTTGTGCACTGCAGGGGCGGGCTTTTCATGAGAGCGCAAGACGTTATACCGGGGAAACGTGACTCCGCTTAACTCCCATCGGCAAAGATTGCTCTCCCTTTTAATTGCACTGGATGCTGAGATAGCGTGCAGAGACTTGCAGCTGCTATCGGTACACCAGCACCCTGCTACATGATTCTGATCAAGGCCGCTAACTGTGTCCCAGATGGGTGAGACGTGTGCCCCTTTAGCTGGTTCTCAGAACCCTGTTTCCCATTTTGCTGATTCTCAATTTTTTGCCAACGGTGGTTGTGTTGGGTGTTCGATTTTATTTTACTTCTCTTCTCAAAATGCGATATTAGACACGAAAAGGCGGGTATGAGAGGAAGGGGGTCTGGGAGTGGGGTTGATTTATTAAATCTACGGTGAACAGTTGTGAAACTGTAAATCTAAAGTGATTCGTAAGTAGAGAATAATTAGAATCCCAATTTCTAACAGAATCTAACAAATGTACAACAAAAAACTGTATAACCGATAGCAACTATACAACGTTGGGGTGTGTGTGTGTGTGTGTGTGTGTGTGTGTGTGTGTGTGTGTGTGTGTGTGTGTGGGTGTGTGTGTGTGTGTGTGTGTGTATGCGCGCGTGTGTGCGTGCGTGCGTGTGCGTGTGTGTGTGATTTCTTCATCTGGTTTGGTTTTGGTTTTTTATTTGTTTTGTTTTTGTTTCAAGGGAGTTGTTTTTGTTGTTCTTGATCTTGTTTTGCTTTTGGGTTGGGTTTTTTTGGGGGAGGGGGGGAGCTGTTGGGTTTTTTGGTATTCTGGGGTTTTTTTATTTGGAGGGGGGGGGGTATTAGGGGGTAAGCCTATAGTCAATCTTCCTAAACTTGGGTTGTGTTGACGTCACTTGTGATGCCCATATTTTGACCCCATCCTCAGGAAAGAGAAAAAAACTCTGACCACTTCACAGGTCAGTCCACTGCAGGATGTAGCCCTCTGCAGCAGTCCTCCCTCAGTACCTACCTGCCCTCTGCAGCAGTCCTCCCTCAGTACCTGCCCTCTGCAGCAGTCCTCCCTCAGTACCTGCCCTCTGCAGCAGTCCTCCCTCAGTACCTGTCCTCTGCAGCAGTCCTCCCTCAGTACCTGCCCTCTGCAGCAGCACTCCCTCAGTACCTACCTGCTCTCTGCAGCAGCCCTCCCTCAGTACCTGCCCTCTGCAGCAAAGCTCCCTCAGTACCTGCCCTCTGCAGCAAAGCTCCCTCAGTACCTGCCCTCTGCAGCAAAGCTCCCTCAGTACCTGCCCTCTGCAGCAAAGCTCCCTCAGTACCTGCCCTCTGCAGCAAAGCTCCCTCAGTACCTGCCCTTTGCAGCAGCCCTCCCTCAGTACCTACCTGCTCTCTGCAGCAGTCCTCCCTCAGTAACTGCCCTCTGCAGCAGCCCTCCCTCAGTACCTACTCTCTGCCTCTCTGCTAATCATGCAGAGTTCACGTGATGAAACCTTTTTTCAGCGGATAGTGCCCGTGACATCAGCATTGTCTGACCCTGAGGAGAATTAACTATTAAGCTTTTTCTCACCTAGTGCTATTTCGTGGTAGTATGAACATTCTAAAACATGCGACAAAGAACAAAACTGAATGTAACTATATGTGCTCTCTCTCTCTCTCTCTCTCCTCTCTCTCTCTCTCTCCTCTCTCTCTCTCTCTCTCTCTCTCTCTCTCTCTCTCTCTCTCTCTCTCTCCCTCATCTCTCTCTCTCTCTCCCTCCCTCTCTCTCTCTCTCTCTCTCTCCTCTCATCTCTCTCTCTCTCTCTCTCCCTCTCTATCTCCTCTCTCTCTCTCTCTCTCTCTCTCTCTCTCCCTCCCTCTCTTCTCCTCTCTCTCTCCATCTCTCTCTCTCTCTCTCCTCTCTCTCCTCTCTCTCTCTCTCTCTCTCTTAATTGTTAGACATAGTTTTGTATGGGGATGTTCTTTTGCAGGCTGTATCTTGGTTTGTTTATTATTAATAGCTGTATCTTAAGGTGAGAGAGGTTTGTGTGGGTGTTTTGCTACGTACCATTTATCTAGATGATCATACAACCTGGAGATGTACTCTCTCTCTCTCTCTCTCTCTCTCCTCTCTCCTCTCTCTCTCCTCTCTCTCTCTCTCTCTCCTCTCTCTCTCTCTCTTGTCCCTTTTATATTCATCTTATATATGAAATGTATTATTTTATATAATCTTTGGTTTATACATTTTATAAATGCTTGAAAAATAAAAATTCATTCTCTCTCTCTCTCTCTCTCTCTCTCTCTCCTCACTCTCTCTCTCTCTCTCTCTCTCTCTCTCTCTCTCTCTCTCTCTCTCTCTCTCTCACTCCTCTCTCTCTCTTTCTTCTTTTTTCTTTTTCTTTGTTTTCTTTTTTTCATGTTGAGGGCTGGAGTCTTTGTAACTTATTCTATTACTCTCGTAAAATAAAATTGCGTTTGCGTTTGCGTTTGCGTTTGCGTCTCTCTCTAACATCAGTCACAAACGTCCCTACTGACCCCTCAGCACCTGACAGCAATGTTCTCTATCAACGTGTCAATGAACACGCCCCCGTATCTCTCACAGGCGCTCTGCACTCTGCCACACCAATGCTGTTGTTCGTGGGTTACACAGTGCCAAACGCCAACACGTGAAACCATGTGGCCATCAGCAACAAAATAATAACATAACACAATAGGAAGCATCACACACACACACACACACACACACACACTCACACACACTATTTGTCAAGCTTTCAGCCTCCACATATAAAACCTCCCTGTTCCATCACATCAAACTTCTCCAACACGCATCATAACCAGATCCTCTTTCTTGTACTACCGCCCACCTGACCATCCTAACATCTTCTCGCCTTTCTTCTCTTAAGTTGTGTTGTCAGCCTTTTGAACCTGGATCCAATTCCTCTCCACCCCCACCCTCCTTCCTTCCCTCTCCTTTGGATCCCAAGTACGCACACACGCACGCGCGCGCGCGCGCACGCACACACACACACACACACACACACACACACGCACACACCTCTCTTTATTTCCATCCCCACAGCTCCCAGTGAAATCCAGACGTTTCATAAGAAAAACAGCAACAAACTTAAGCAAAATTGGATCTCATAGTTCACTCCTTCTGGTTCATAAAGCCGGCTTTGACAAACTGAAGCCAGGAACATGAAAATAAGGATCATCCCTCTTGTCAGAGGTTTCCATCAGTCCTGGCCCTTAAAGCTACTACAGTCATTGTCAGACCTCATCCCCAAAAACCTTGACCTTGAGCCAAGAAGATAAATTAATGTGTTGATTGATGTTTGAGATGCTTTTCATCTGTGGTTCTACAAGCAGTTCCTAGACAGTTCAAAATGGCCGCCCACTCTCTTCAGTATCAGGCTTCTCTTTTATTTTGTTTTTGTGCTGAAGCTATTCCATTCTTCAGCCTCCACACACTTCTGCTTCCTTTGTACTCTGTGCCTTTTTTCTCGCTGGTCAGTGTTAGTTTTCTGTATCGTTTGACATCTAAATCGGTGTTTCAGCAGACCGTCTTCATTATTACAGTGTTATTCTAGTTATGCCACGTAGAATTACATGTTCTTCTGCTATCTCGTCGCTCTCACACCAGTTATACCATTATTCCTGTCGAATAACTATTCCGCGTGGATAGTTAATAATAATAATAATAATAATAATAATAATAATAATGTATGGAATTTATATAGCGCTGAATCTTGTAAAGCAACAAATCAAAGCGCTCAGATTACTTTTTTTTCGAGGATAATGGAATAAGCACTCATGTGCTTTTTTTTTTTTTACATCAGTCCCCGTGTGTATGCGGTTTTGTACATTTTGTCATCTGTTCCCACCGGCACACAATGGCCTACTCTTTCGAACTGCGGAACAGGATTTAACATGTGCGCAAGATGTTCTGCATGCGTTCGCACACGGGGCCTCGGTTTATAGTCTCATCCGAAGGACTTTGACATTCAGTTCGATTTTTTGGTCAAACTGGGAAGAAAGGGCGAGGCTGGGAATTGAACCCAGAACCTCACGGTTTACTTGTTGGCAGGCAAACCTCTTAACCATCCTGCCACCTTCCTTTATTAAGTCACTTTAAGTCACAGCAGATTTCTCTGCGTGAAATTCGGGCTGCTGATCCCCATGGAAAAGGAGTAGCTACAAGAGCAGCGCCACTCATTATTTTTTAAAAACATTTCCTATGGGTATGTGTATTTGTTTCCCTATCAGAGTGACTTTTTTAAACAGAGTTTTGCCAGGGATAACTTTCTAGTTGCCATGGGTTCTTTTACGTGCTCTAAATGGAGTTGCACGCGGGACTTCGGTTTATCGTCTCATCTGAAAGGCTAGCACCTAAACCACTATTCACGGGTGTAGTGGGGGTGGGGGTGGAGGGGAATTTCGGACCCAAACGATGCCATAGTACCGTTCAACCTAAAATAAATAAAAATTTTAAAAGAAAAAGAAGCTTCCTATCTGGCCACTGTAGGGCAGGTCACAACGACAGACAAAACTCAACACCCCCCCCCCCCCCCCCCCCCCCAAAAAAAAAAAAAGATTAGATGTCTGCACATTGACCCAAGGGAAAATCGATAGTGTCTTCCTTCGGCTTCCAAATTGTTTTACTTTTCTCCTTCCTTTTCATCCACTCGTGTCTGTCTATGGGTCAAATACCATAAGCTAAAGCTAGAGATGACTCTTTCCTTGGTGACTTCCCTGTGTAATACGGTTTGCTGAAGGAAGCTGGTCATATTGATGCTTAGCCTTTGTCTTTGGTCTTCGTAACCATTGCCTCAGCCTGTCCTGATTCACCACAGTGACAGGCAAGGCTCGCTCCATCATGTTATTGATTGATGTCTTCGCGATAGAAGAAGAAGAAGAAGAAGAAGAAAAGGAAGAAACGAAAAAAGAAGAAGAAGAAGAAGAAGAAGAGAAGAAAAAAACGTGAAAAACTGCAAAAAATATGCAATCTGGATTCAGAAATAAGCAATTGAGAAAAAGAAAAAGAAAACGACTATATATATATATATATATTATATATATATATATATATATATATATATAGTATATATATATATATATATATATATATATATATTAATGGGGGTTGGCTATCTCCACATTACCAATGTTATCAGTAGGAGTTTGTTTCAGCTCTCCTTCATAACACAGTGATTACCTGTTATACGTTAGTGCTGTCAGCAATAGCATTTACGTATTATTCTTTAAAATATGGAAAACTAATGTGACCGACCACAACCTCACCAAATTTTATTTTTGTTGATAAAGTAGTTTCAGGAAAGTTGCTGTGTACACCACACACACCAACACACACACCACACACACACACACACACACACACACACACAATCTTACGTAGCCAATTTGAAATTTATGAAAAAATAAAGTAATATAAGAACAACGAGTAAATGTACCAACAAATATACAAATAAAAGTGTTTTTTTTTAAACCACTAAAGAATGAATAAAACCAAATTGCACTGAACATTCTGATATTCATTAACGGTTTTTGTTTCTTTACTTGTTTGCTTGTTTCCTGTTCTTCACATTTTCTTTCTCTCTTTTCTTTGCTGTCTTTTGCGTATTCATTTTGGCCTATTCATTATTGATTTCTCTGTCTGTTTACCTATTTGCTTGTTCTTTGTATGTTTGAGTGCCTGACGTAACTGTACGCACTCTCTTTATCGTTATCACTTCTTAGGAAGGTGGTTGAATTCAATTTTGGATTGTATTCTGTCTCTCCTTCCATTTTTGTCAAGTCTCTGTGTTCAAACTGTTCCAAAACAGACTATTATTAAAGCAACTGAAACGTACACAACAGAAATAAAATCCTTTATTTGCTTTTCTTCCAATAGAAGAAAGAATGAATGACAGGAAACTAAGGTAAAAACATCAATCTCGCCATGTTTCTGGAAAGTGTTCTCTTCGTTCTGATGCAGGTCTTGCTTTCTTCTTGTTACTGATTTTGGTTGCTGGAGAGGGGTGGGGGGGGGGTCTCTTTCTTTCGTTTTTTTTTCTTTTGTCATTGTTGTTGCTCGATTCGATTTTTCTTTTTGTTTGTTGTTGTTGTTGAGGTTTGGGTTTTGTTGTTGTCGTTTGGTTGGGGGGGGGGGGGGGATATGGTTGTATGTTGGGATTTTGGGGGTTGGTTTTCTTGTTTGTTTGTTTGTTTAGAAAGGAGTATAGTTTTACATATGTTTGCCTTATTGTTAGCCGAGGGGGGGGGGGTTGTTCTCATTTTCTATCTCAATGCGACTATTGAGGACGAACAAAGAAGCCCTTTCTTTTGACACCCGAGTTGGAAGTTCCGAAGCTTGTCCCTACACAAAGTATGAGTGGTGGCTGCTGACCCTACACAGCACTGAGAACGAACTATCGACCCGGCATCAACCCACTCCCTGCTTTAACCCTTTATCATCCGAACGGGAGGGAGGTTGAGCGGAGGGGAGAGAAGTGTTTCACCCTACAGTGTGTGCCCAAAATAGTCGTTGTTGGCACGAAACAAAGCGCTTTCCAGTGACATTGGAAGCGGAGTGTCGTTGGAGTGGCCCAACTGTTAACAGTTGTGCCGTGATGTATTGACGGTTGAAGTCCTAAGTAAGAGGTGGACAAACCAAATAATTGTTCAGTGTTGTCACACAACACACACACACACACACACACACACGCACGCCCATGCACGGGTCACTTTTGGCTTTGTCATTGTCAAAGGTCGTTTACACCCACTCACTGAAATGTGTATTTTTGTCTGCCAAAAAGGAGAATATACGTGGACAGATTTGACGTCGTAAGTCTACCATGACGTCATAAGGCTATCATGACGAAATACAGCAGCCTTGCTTTCAAACTTCTAGCAGCCAGATTTACTTTTTTTTACATTTACGCGAATGGCGTGTTTTTTAATTAGAATTAAAAACGCCATGGACCATGTGAAGAGCTCCTGGCTTCAATGAAAAAACGCAAACTAAAACGGTACAGGCACATCACACAAACATCTGGACTGGCCAAGACTGTCCTACAGGGCACAGTACAAGGAGGGAGATGAAGAGGCAGAGGGAGAAAACGATGGGAAGACAACATCAGAGAGGGAACTGGCCTTGAGTGAAACGATTAGCTACGGAAAGCAGAGGACCGCGGGGAGAGGAGGAAGCTGGTTGCAAACTCTTCATTGGTGGCCCCACGGTCCATGGGACTACAGGATAGGTGAAGGTGTGATATTTACATTTTTTTATGAAACGCAGGTCAACTTAAAGTGCAGACCTTGCAGTGCCTTGATTTTTTATTTATTTATTATTTTTATTATTATTTATTTATTCTTTTATATCGAGGATAATGGAGTACGCACTCATTTGCTTTTTGTGTGTGTGTGTCCATACGCATACAGAAGATCAAATATGGCAGATAAAGATCCTGTAAATCATGTCAGTGTTCAATGGGTTAGAGAAATTCGAACTTACCCAGCATCCATTCTCTACCTGGAGAAGGATAGGTTCAGCCAGGTTCAACTTGCCCAAGACACACTGCATGAATACAAAGTCAGGGCAGTGCCTTAACTTAAGGGGAAAGAGGAGAGGGTGTGGATTAGGCTGAACACATTGGACAGAGACTGACACTCCCTTTAATTTGTGTTCTTACCCTAAGAACAATTCTGGCATTCGAAACGATAGTTTTCAAGTGCAAGAGATCTCTATTATCCCTGCTCCCCCTCCCTCTTACCACGTCTTGATTGATTGATTGATTGATTGATACACACAAAAGTAGCCCTGCAGGCAAACAGACAGGCAGGTAAACAGGCACATACATACATATATCCATACATCCGTCCATACATCCGTGTATACATCCATAAATCCATATATATATATATATATATATATATATATTATATATATATATATATATACATAATATATATATTATATTATATTATATTATACATATATATATATATACATTCATACATACATGGATGCGTGCATACATAGACAGGCAGTTAGATACATACAGACAGACAGACAGACAGACAGGCATTTATACATGGATACATGCATACATAGATACACCTCAAAAACAAAACGGCAGATGGATACATACACACATACAAACAAACACACAAACATACATACATACATACATACATACATACATACATACATACATAGGCAGGCGGTCAAACAGACAGATAGAATGACAGACAGACAGACAGACAGACAGACAGGTAGATGATACGATATTGAGGCAGGTTCCCATTAAAGGAAAACCAGGCAGGGCTATGTGCTAATCCCTGTCATGGACAAGGTGTGTCTCACGGCAGTCACCTCAACGTGGGCACTTAGCACTTTGGGCACAACTGCGTCATATCTGTGTGTGTGTGGGGGGGGGGGGGGGGAGAGAGAGAGAGAGAGAGTGTGTGTGTGTGTGGGGGGGGGGGGGAGAGAGAGAGAGTGTGTGTGTGTGTGTGTGGGGGGGGGGGGGGGTGTGTTGGTGGGTGGGTATGTGTGTGCACGTGGGTGGTGTGTGTGTGTGTGAGTGTGTGTGTGTGTGTGCACTCGTGCGAGTGTGTGTGTGTGTGTGCTCGCGCGAGTGTGTGTGTCTGTGTGTGTGTGGTGTGTGTGTGTGTGTGTGTATGCGCGTGTGTGTGTGCATTTGTGAGTGAGTGTGTGTGTGTACGCGCGCGCGAGTGTGTGTGCGTGTGTTTGTGTGTGTGTGTGTGTGTGTACGCGCGCGCGATGTGTGTGTGCGTGTGTGTGTGTGCGTGTGCATGCGCGTGTGCGTTTGTGTGTGTGTGTTTATATTTATGTGTGTGTGTGCTCTCGCGCGCGCGAGTGTGTGTGTGCATGTGTGTACGTGTATGTTTGTGTGAGTGTGCGTGAGTTTGTGTGAGTGTGTTTGTGTGTGTATGCGTGCACACACGCGCGCGCGCGATCGTGCGTACGTGCACGTGTGGGGGAGTTTTGGGGTTTTCTTTATTCTTTTATATCGAGGATAATGGAATAAGCATTTGTGTGCTTTTTTTACATCCAGTCCCCGTGTGTATGCGGTTTTGTAAATTATGTCATATGTGAGTGTGCACGCGCGCGCGAGCGTGCATGTGTGTGTCTGCACCCATCAGTGACTATACCTACCTGTGTCTGTGTGTCTATAGCTATTATTTGTATATATATCATAATAAAAATAATAATAATAATAATAATAATAATATATGGAATTTATATAGCGCTGAATCTTGTAAAAAACAAACAAATCGAAGCGCTTGCACTCAATCATTTACAGGCATGCAACTCTCCTTAAACATAATGAACAACAGATTTCAAAACCATGCGCGCGCACGTATGCACGCATGCACGCACACACACGCACACACACACACACACACACACACACACACACACACACACACTCGGAACAACACTAAGAAGGTGAAAGATGCTGTTGAAAATTAGGGACAGATATTTGGGGGGAAAGTCTCAGGTAGGAAATAAGTGTGTTTTGAGGCTGGATTTGAAGGTATCAAGTGAAGGCTTTTGGCGAAGTGAAAGAGGGAGGTCATTCCAGGTGGATGGACCAGAAACAGAGAAGGAGCGACGGCCAACAGTGGTTTGTTTGAATCTGGGTGTTCGAAAGCACAAAGTAGCTGCGTCTGAACGAAGGGAACGGGATGGAGTGTACAGGTGAAGACAGTTACAGAGATAAGAGGGTGCAGATTTGTGGAGACATTTGAAACAGAGGGTATTGATTTTATACTCCAGTCTTTGTGAGACAGGCAGCCAGTGAAGAGATCGCAGAAGAGGAGTGATGTGTTCAGATTTTTTTCTTTCTTGGGACCAGTCGAGCTGCAGAGTTTTGTATGCGTTGAAGAGAGTGGATAGATGATGCTGGTAGGCCAGCCAAAAGAGAATTACAGTAGTCTAAACGTGAAAGAATGAAAGATGTGACAAGCTTGGAAGTTGCATCAGTGGACAGATACTTGCGAATCGCGCTTATGCGCCGTAATTGATAGTAGCAAGACTGGCAGGTCTGGTGATGAATTTTTTCATAGAGAGTGTGTTGTCAAGAACTACTCCTAAATACTTCACAGAGTTGGACAAAGGAACTGACGTATTGCCGAATTCTATTGAAGTTTTTGCGATAGAGGAAAGTTTATGTTGAGTCCCTATGAGCATGGCTTCGGTTTTATCGGCATTAAGTTGTAACTTGTTCTGAGTCATCCAGTTTTGAATGTCTTGAAGGCAGTAGGACATATTTGTCAGGAGGGAAGGCAAGTTTTCAACAGTATCACTGCACTGAAGCTGAGTATCATCGGCATAGAAATGATGATCAATATGGTGATTGTTTATTATATTAAAAACTACCAAACCCGTACACAGCCCTTTGTGGTCGACTCAACTTTAAAAAAATCAAACTGGTTCTTTAAAATACAAAATGAAGAAGGTTGTGACTAATAATTATGATATGACACGTCATCCATCGGTGCTGACTTCACTGTCTTGCGCAAATCACCTTGCGCTGTGGGTGCGACTTTGTTGGCTTTAACTGGGAGGTTACTCACCTTACGTGCAACACAGAGAGAGAGAGAGAGAGAGAGAGAGAGAGAGAGAGAGAGAGAGAGAGAGAGAGAGAGAGAGAGATGAGGAGAGGAGAGAGGACAGACAGACAGACAGACAGACAGACAGACAGAGAGAGAGAGAGAGAGGAGAGAGAGAGAAGAGAGAGGAGATGAGAGAGAGAGAGAGAGAGAGGAGATCTGGAGAGAGAGAAAGAGAGGGGAGGGGGGGGGGGGAAAAAAATCTGATGCCACCTTTTATTCAGCTTCTTGGCAGTAAAAAATCGATCCGTGGCGTGATTAGCTTGTAAGAAGTAGAAAGAAGGCTATCGGTTTACTGTTGCTTTGTTTTTTTTCTTTTCAATATCGTTCGCGTAACCAGCTTGTTGTTATTACTATTATTATTATTATATTATTATTATCATCATCATCATCATCATCATTATTATTATTATTATTATTATTATTATCAGAATTCAGGGTTGTGAAGAATAATTGGTTGTTTGGAGAGATTAAGTTCTTGATCTGAATGGATGCTTATGTGAACAATAGTTGTTTGTTGTTATGTTTTCGAGTTAAAGAAGGTTTGGTCGCTTTGTTTTTTGGTTGGTTTGTTTGTGGGTTGTTTTTGGGTTTTGTTTGTGTTTTGTGTTTGTTTTGTTTGTTGTTGTTGTTGTGTTGTTTTTGGGGGGGGATTTTGGGTGGATTTTTAAGGAGTGGGGGCTTTTCTTTTGTTATTCATCATCATCATCATCTTTCTTCTTCTTCGCAATCTTTGCAATTCTTCTCCTTCTTCGCAATTCTTTTGCAATTCTTTCTTCTTCTTCTCCTCCTCCTTCCTCCTCCTCCTCCTCCTTCTTCCTCTTCGCAATTCTTCTTCTTTGAAATTTCTTCTTCTTCTTCTTCTTCTTCATCTTCTTCTTTCTTCCTCTTCGCAATTCTTCTTCTTCTTCGCAAGTCTTCTTCTTCGCAATTCTTCTTCTTTGAATTCTTCTTCTTCTTTCTTCTTCTTCTTCTTTCCGTTTTCTTCTTTTTGCAATTTCTTCTCTTTCTTCGCCAATTTTCTTCTTTGCTATTTTTTTTTTTCAAGCATTCTTTTCTTTGCATTTTTTTTTTCTCTTGGCATCTTCTTCATTTTTACTTCTTCTTCTTCTTCTTTTCCTTTTTGTTTTTTTGGGGTGGGGGGGGGTGGGGTTGGTTTGGTCGGTCAGATTGGGGTTTCTTGCCATCGTTTTTGTTATTGTTGTTGTTTGTTTTTATCAATCGGTTTGTTTTGTTTTGTTGTTTGTTTTTCGTTGGAGTATTTTTATTTCTTTTTTTCTTCTTTTTTTATTTGTTGTTTGTTTTATTGGTTGTTTGGGGAGGGGGGGGGTTTCTGAAAATAAATGTCCTTATATTGTTTTCTTTTGTTTGATTAGTTTTTGGTTTTTGTTGACTTTTTTGTTGTGTGTTTTGTTTGTTTGGTTTGGGAGTTTTTTTGTTCTTTTTCTGGGGTTTTTTGTTGTTGTTTTTTTTTGTTGTGTTGCATTGGGTTTTTGTTGAAATGAAGTTGGTGTCACTTTGAAATTGCTATTGTTGGGTTTTGTTGTTGTGTGTGTTTGTGTGTGTGCGTGTTGGTGTGTGTGTGGATTGGAGCGGTTGTTTTTCAGTTCCTGACATTGGGACTGATGCAAAAGACAGTATGAGAACCACCGCAGTCATTTTCCTGCATCTGCTGCTATGGTTAGTACTGATCGCCTGCCTGTCAGGCCTGTGAGGGATGTGGTCATTGGTTTTCCACCTTGGCTTAGCTTGGCTTGGCTTGGCTTGGTTTGGTTTGGGTTGGTTTGGGTTGGTTTGGTTTGGGTTGGTTTGGGTTGGCTTGGGTTGGTTTGATTTGGCTTGGGTTGGTTTGGGTTGGTTTGATTTGGTTTGGGTTGGTTTTGGTTTGCTTGGGTTAGTTTGAGTTGGGTTGGGTTAGCTTGCCTTGATTGGGTTGGCTTGGTTGGGTGGCTGGTTTGGCTTGGCTTTGTTGGGTTGGGTTGGCTTGGTTTGGTTTGGTTTGGGTTGGGTTGGCTTGGTTTGGTTTGGTTGGCTTGGTTTGGGTTGGCTTGGTTGGGTTGGCTTGGTCTTGGGTTGGCTTGGTTGGTTGGGTTGGCTTGGTTGGTGGTGTTTGGGTTGGCTTGGTTTTGGGTTGGCTTGGGTTGGGCTTGGTTTGGTTTGGGTTGGCTTGGTTTTGGTGTTGGGTTGGTTTGGATCAGTTGGTTTGGATCAAGTTGGTCTTTGGCTATTGTGGGTTGGTTGTTGGTAAGTGGGTTGGCTGTGTGTGTGTGTGGTGTGTGTTGTTGGTGTGTGTGTGTGTGTGTGTGGTGTGTGTGTTGTGTGTGTGTTGTGTGTGTGTGTGTGGAAGTGTGTGTGTGTGTGTGTGTGTTGTGTGTGTGTGTGTGTTGTGTGTGTGTGTGTGTGTGTGTGTTGTGTGTGTGTGTGTGTGTGTGTGTGTGTGTTTTGAGGAAGGGGAATTTGTTGTTTCTTTTTTGCTTTTGTTGGCTGGTTGGTTTCGTTCGTTTCTTTGTTATTTTTTGTTTTTGTTTTTATTGTTGCTTGTTGTTGTGTTGTTATATTTTGAGGAGGGAAATTTAATGATAACCAGTATTTATATTCAAAACAGTTTTTATGTTCTGTAATACAGTAATGTTTTCCCATTTTGTTAAATTCTATTTTCATTTATCTAAATTCTTTTTATTTCGAGGGTAATGATCAGTCTAAACACTCGTGTGCTTTGTTACATCCAGTCTCCATGTGCATGTGATTTTGTGACTTGTTCATCTGATCAAACCGGAACAATGGCCTACTCTTCACACACACACACAAAAGGCGAAACAAGTCTTAACATGTACGTGCGTGCGTTCACAAATGGTAATTCGGTTTATAGTCTCATCCGAAGGAGTCGGTACTGATATTAACTCCAGGGGGAAAAATCTTAAACGGGTGTCTCCGTGATGGCTTGAACCTGGGTCGTCAGATCGACAGCACAACAACGCTCTAACCACCAGGCCATCCAGTTCTCACTTTGAGGAAGGGGTGGGGTTGTTTTTGAATGTTCATTTGTCAGTGAAATCAATATTCCATTTAAATTGTTTTATTTTTCTCTCCTTCACCTTATGTGCATATTGATTTAGACCATCATAATCAGAACACGCAGCTTTCCTCACTCTGATAATTATTTCAAGAAAAAGAATGAAGAGAGAGAAAAAGAAACGAAGAGAGAAAGATGTCTGAATGCATTGTATTAAGTATGCACTTTTCTCAACGAGGTGACTGTCCTGATATGGCCTCCGTGGTCGGTGGGTGGGGCTGTTGACATTATGATTGATTGGATTGATTGATCGATCGATTGATTGATTGGATTATTGATTGATAGATAGATCGATTGATTGGTTGGTTGGTTGATCGATCGATCAATCGATAGATCAAAGTGTGCACGTACCGCGCCACTTTCGTAAGATGCTGAACAAAAACAGGGTCATGGTCAGCGAGTGCCTTATCAGCAGCCAGACAGCAGAGCCCCACTATCTCCTTTCTGACCCGAGTGCCAGCTAGACCTTGAGGAGCGGGCGACAAGTGGCCGAGTGGTGGGGGCTGCCTTATCGGGCTCTGGGCCGGGTGGGCCGGATGGGGTTGTCCCGGTGATGTCGCCCACGGGGGTCTGCTGCCTCTTCACCGCCTTTTGATAAGGACCGGGGAGGAGAACACACGCCACGCCACCGTCATAACAGACACACTCTCTGATAGTGGAGTTGGCTTGGGAAGGTGTGTGTGTGTGTGGAGGGGGGGGGGATGGGGGGGAGTGGGGTGTGTGGTTGGAAGGGGGGGGAGTTGTGTGTGTGTGTGTGTGTGTGTGTGTGTGTGTGTGTGTGTGTGTGTGTGTGTGTGTGTGTGTGTGTGTGTGTGTGTGTGTGTGTGTGTGTGTGTGTGTGTGTGTGTGGAGGGAGGGGGGGGGTCTATGTGTGCATGTGCTGTGTTTTGGTGTGTGTGTCTGTCTTTCTGTCTGTCTTTCTGTCTGTGTGTGTGTGTGTCTTTGTATCTGTTCGTGTGCACAAGTGTGTGTATAGAATATGTTGTGTGTGTGTTTGTGTGTGTGTGTGTGTCTGTCTGTCTGTCTGTCTGAGTCGTTTCTATGTCTGTGTCTCGATGTCCACGAGCACAAGTACTTGTGTATTTATAGCAAGTTCAGAAGGAGGAAGCTTTTGCTTAAGGTTTTGTTGTTAGTTTTCACTTTTCAAGAAGGAAAAAAAGGCTATAAGATGGTGTCTCAAAACTGAGCCATCAGCGAAAGCAATGTCAGTGACCAGAGCACAGCAATGACGATGATGACTGCATAACCCCTCACCTCGGACTTTGAACCGTCATAGGAAGTCAGTGAGGAGGCCTTTCATTTACCCTCCCCTCCTCCCATCCACCACACACACACACGCACGCACGCACGCACGCACGCACGCACACACACGCACGCACACACACACACACGCGCACACACACACACCACACAGACACGCACACACACAGACACACACAGACACGCACACACACAGACACACACACACACACACACACACACACACACACACACACCACACACACACACACACACACACACCTCCCTCTGTTGATGTAACGTTCTGGGCCAGACAATGACGGTCATCATGTGGCCAAAGGTGGCGGACGTGTGGTACCAAAGAACCAATCAGTGCTTGTGGTCAACGAGAGATGCTGACCCTCAGCATTGCGGTGACAGCCATGGCACGATATGGCCGGGCTGGACAGCGGTCAGTGCACGATAACTGACCAAAACAGACCCAGGGTGCTTGGTTTTTTTCTTAGTGTTACCTCCCACCCTTTTTTTTTACCCCCGGGATAACTGCATTTTTTATCCAAGGATAACTGTGTTCCTATTTTCAATGTATTTTATCTTTCCTGAGATAAAATGAAAAGCAGAGTCATAATTCATAATCCTCCCATTTGTGCTCGAAACATAATTCAAAAGAGTCATCATTAGCCATTACACCCAGTGGTGTGTAGGGCAGCAACAAAGCGCTTCCACTCCTGCCTATCCTGGGCCAACCTAGTCACTGATCCCCAAGAGTGCTGCATGGCCTTCATCTCACTTTCTACAGTTCTCCTCCACGTTGCTTTTGGTCTTCCTTTCTTTCTCCTTCCATCAAAAGAGTAAAACTATGTTTATGAATGCTATTTGGGTACCATAGCCATTAAGATATGAAACCGTACAGAGACGCCAGTTGCAGTTATCACTGGGCTGAGAGGTCCTAAGAAATTTTTCGGAAGGAGACAGCTCGGAAGAGTGGTTCCTTAAAGAAAGTGATGCCTAGAAACCAGGGAGAGCTGCCCTCTGGAGTGTTTCTGTTTCCAGACTGGCACTGAAGGAGTGCTATGTTACCGGTGATATGGAAAGGTCACAGAAGGTAGCCCATGTATACATTCACCCTTTCCCGTTTTGGGCCAAGACAGATTTGTTTTCACTTGTTGAACGAGTGGGACTTCGATAGAGATTCTTTCTGTTCCTCGGCTAGAGCTCCGAGGCTCACCGAAGGTGAGATGTTGCGTATGCGACCGTTTTGACCATCCAAAAATGTAGCTCCATTCTGGTTTCGGGGATTAATAATAATAATAATAATAATAATAATAATAATAATAATAATAATGTATGATAGCGCTGAATCTTGTAAAGCAACAAATCAAAGCGCTCAGATGACTTTTTTTATATCGAGGACAATGGAATAAGCACTCATGTGCTTTTTTACATCCAGTCCCCGTGTGTATGCGGTTTTGTAAATTTTGTCATCTGTTTCCACAGGTTTCCACAGGATTGATAGAGATAAATCTTGTCTTTGACTATTTTCTTCCCTCCCCCAACCTTAAAAATCTGACAGAATTTTTAACTCTTTTTGTAAATAAAAGTACAACAAAAGTGTTATTGTTTGCTTTGGTTTTCGATTTTGTTTGTTTAAGGGTTTTTTTTCTTTCATTGCAAACTACAACTTCTTCACGAATTATCTACAATACGTGTATTTCTTAAACATGTTTTCTATTTACTGTGCATGGTGTAAGCTCTAAACTTTGTGCTTCAAGTTATGTTTTATGTTGCTCAAGTATGTTGGAGTTTTTGGGGCGTGGTTTTTTCGGGGGGGGGGGGGTCATTTTCTTTTGTTTCTTTGCTTATTTGGGCGTAATTTTGTTGTTGAGGGGATACAGAAAGACATATTACACAATCAAACATGTATATCAGCACAGACAACAATAGGGAAACTGTCTTGACACACTCAAACATAATCTGATTCTTGTCCTTTTCACTCTGAGATGAGTACAACATGTAATCAGTAATTCGACCCTGGCATTCCTTTTCTGCCACTAAACCCTGAAACAGCATTTTCCAACCCAAAAAATGTCAGTTGATAGCCCCAGTGTTGTAAAAATTAAAACAGCCATGTCTCTTATCATAAACCATAAGAACAAAGTGTTAGAATAGCCGAACAAACCAGAACAAACATACCAAAAAGGAAACTTGAAAATGTGTTAATTGATATTCCGAACACGGTTGACAGACTCGAAATCCTGATAATGAACAGAAGAGACAGTGGTTAACTGGAGGAAATTGAATTCAAGAAGATGAAAGAAAGAAAGAGAAATGAAAAAATAATGTTAAATTAGATTCTACAATTTGAAGCTGAGCCGGAGATTTAATTCAATTCCTTTTTTCCCTTTTATTTCGAGAATGTTGAATAAGCACTCGTGGTTTTTCTTCGGGGGTGGGGGGGGGGGGAGGGGGGGGTTATAATCAATCCCCGTGAGAAGAAAAATAAAACAGGGCCGGGGACGAGAGAGAGAGAGAGAGAGGGAGAGAGAGGGGAGAGAGAGGGAGAGAGAGAGGGAGAGAGAGGAGAGAGAGAGAGAGAGAGAGATAGGGGGGAGAGAGGAGAGAAGGGAGAGAGAGAGGAGGAGAGATGTAGGAGAGAGAGAGAGAGGGAGAGAGAGAGAGGGAGAGAGAGAGAGGGAGAGAGAGATGAGAGGGAGAGATGAAGGAGAGAGAGAGAGAGAGAGAGAGAGAGAGAGAGAGAGAGATAGAGAGAGAGAGAGAGAGAGATGAAGAGTGAAGAGATGACGAGAGAAGAGGAGAGAGTAGAGATGAGATGAGAGAGAGGAGGAGCAAGCAAAGTTCTGTATTTTGAGGATAAATGGATAAGTATTGACGTGCTTTTCTACAGTCAGTCTCTACCTGTTACTGGGAATCGATATCACACATGATACAAAAAGCTATAACTAAACATAAGCTTAGGACAAGCACAAGAGAGGAGCTTGATGCTTGATGAGTTTTGTTGTTGTTGTTGTTGTTTTTTATTATTTTGTTTATTTCGATGATAATGGAATAAGCACTCGTGCAATTCAGTTTTTACATCCAGTTGCCGCGTGTTTTTGGTTTTTTTCAATTTTGTCATCATTTCCCACCGGCACACAATGACCTACTCTTCCGAAAAGTGGAACAGGTTTTAACGTGTGCGCAAGATGCTCTGTGTGTGTTTGCACACAGGACATTGGTTTATAGTCTCATCCGAAAGACTTTGGGAAGGGGGGACGGAAATGGTGTCGGCACTGACGATAACTCCATCGGGGAAAATCCCTTTGAACGGGATTTGAGCCCTGATCAACAGATCGCGAGTGCAATGTGCAACGCTCTGACCACTAGGCTATCACCCCCCACCCCCCACTCCCAGAGAGAGATCGAGAGAGAGAGAGAGAGAGAGAGAGAGAGAGAGAGAGAGAGAGAGAGAGAGAGAGAGAGAGAGAGAGAGTTAGTTCAGACTTTTACTGTAGGACTGGCATTAGGCCAGACAGACTGACAGACAGAGAGGCAGACAGGCAGGCAGACAGACAGGCAGACAGAGAGTAATCTTCTAGTGTTCGCGATCTTGTCAGAAGAGTAAGCTCTGAAGATGGCTCCTATGTGCTTTGTATTATTATTATAAACTGAGGTCACAGCCCAGCCAGAGAAGAGCTAGCCCCTTTCAACCAGGCTGACCAGTTGATATAATGCCAGTTATGTCACTCTTTATTCACTGCTTGAGCACCCTTCATGTTTGACTGAAGGACTGACTGACTGACTGACTGACTGACTGACTGGTTGGCTGACTGATTGGGAGGCTTACTGACTGACTGGCTGGTTGAGTGGCTGACTGGCTGAATGAATGGCTGGCTGATTGGCTAGCTGACTGACTAACTAAAAGTGGATCGGTGGTCTAGAGGTAACGCGCCTGTCTAGAAAGCGAAAAGTCCGGGTTCGTATCCCGTCTGGGCCCGAAACTTTTCCCCCATCCATTAGACCATGAGTGGTGGTCTGGGCGCTAGTCTTTCGGATGAGACGATAAACCGAGGTCCCGTGTGTTACAGAAAATTATGCAGCGCACGAAAAGAACCCACGGCAACAAGAGAGTTGTCCCTGGCAAAATTCTTAGAAAAAAGCCACTCTGATAGGGAAAGAAATACAGTTGCAGACCAAAAAAAAAAAAAAAAAAAAAAAAAAAAAAAAGGGGTGGCGCTGCTCTTGTGGCGACGTGCTCTCCCCGGGGAGAGCAGCCCGAATTTCACGCAGAGAAATCTCGTGACTTAAAGTGGTATAAATAAATAAATAAATAAATAAATAAATAAATAAATAACTGGCTGGATGGTTTGCTGACTGGCTGGCTGGCTGATTGGCTAGCTGGCTGATTGGCTGATCAGCTTGCTAATTGACTGACTGGCTGGCTGGCTGGCTGACTTACTGACTGATTATTAGTATTTTATTACTATTGGTTATGGTAATAGTGTAGTTAGATAATATTGATCAAGTTGGTTTTTTGTTCCTAGATAGATGGCTTGATGAAAAAAAGAAGCAAATGCATTTCTTATTCAATGTACCATCTGGAAATTAAAATTTGACTTGACTTGAGTTCATTGGCTGGCTGGTTTGCGAACTAACTAACTGACTGGCTGGCTGGCTAATTGACTGACTGACTGACTGACCAAGTGAGTGACCAACTGACTGACCGACTGGCTGACTGACTGGCTGACTGAGTGGCTGACTGATTAAAAGGCTGAATTTTCTCTTAACTCTGTGAGGAGTCATCGAGGCCCTGCATTACTTCAGTACAGGCAGTGTTCCCAGGCAAGTTATATCTGGTGCCCACTACCCCTCTCTTGTTAGTGTAGGACACCTTTTTTTCACCCAAAAACGATATTTATAACTGAGAACTTTGGATTGTCAGTGGTCTTTATGGTTTTGTCTGTCTGTCTGTCTGTTTGGATGGTGGTTAAGTTTTGTGCGTTTATTCGTTTGAGGTTTTTGTTTGAAACTAAAAACTTTGGGCTGTCGGTGGTCTTTACGGCTTTTGTTTGGTTGTTGTTATTTATTTGTTGTGGATTTTTTTGTTTTGTTTTGTTGAGTTGCGGGGGGGGGATTTTCGGGGGAAAGGGTGGGTATAGCATCATAAAATGGTCAAACTACATGGTTCTAATAATCTCAGGCAGCAAGAAATAGGAATTTTCCATTACCTTACCTTATCTTACATAATATTACATTACCTAACCTTACAATACAGTACAGTACAGTACAGCACAGCACAGCAAATACAGTATATACATGTCCCGTAGTCTTTCGACCTTCAGGACGCCACGGATAACTCAATAACCAACAGCCCTTTCCATCTTTCTCTGTCCACCTTCCTTCCTTCCTTCCGCCTCTCGCAGTGCTTCCTTCACTCAGCCTCAGGCCTGTCCACTCTGGGATGTTGTCCTTCTATCTCCTTCTTCTCTGTCTTCCCATCTCCTTTTCTGTCTTACCATCTCCTTCTTCTCTGTCTTCCCATCTCCTTTTCTGTCTTACCATCTCCTTCTTCTCTGTCTTCCAATCTCCTTCTTCTCTGTCTTCCAATCTCCTTCTTCTCTGTCTTCCAATCTCCTTCTTCTCTATCTTCCTCTACTTCTTTTCTGTCTTCCCATCTCCTTCTTTTCTGTCTTCCCATCTCCTTCTCTGTCTTCCCATCTCCTTCTTCTCTGTCTTCCCATCTCCTTCTTCTCTGTCTTCCCATCTCCTTCTTCTCTGTCTTCCCATCTCCCTCTTCTCTGTCTTCCCATCTTCTTCTTCTCTGTCTTCCCATCTCCTTCTTCTCTGTCTTCCTCTCCTTCTCTGTCTTCCCATCTCCTTCTCTGTTTTCCCCTCCTTCTTCTCTGTCTTCCCATCTTCTTCTATGTCTTCCCATCTCCTTCTTCTCTTCCTTCTTCCTCTCCTCCTTCTCTGTCTTTCTCTCCTTCTTCTCTGTCTTCCTCTCCTTCTTCTCTGTCTTCCTCTCCTTCTTCTCTGTCTTCCTCTTCTCTGTCTTTCTCTCCTTCTTCTCTGTCTTCCTCTCCTTCTCTCTCTTCCTCTCCTTCTCTGTCTTCCTCTCCATGATCTCTGTCTTCCTCTTGCCCTCCTTCTCTGTCTTCCTCTCCTTCTTCCCTGTCTTCCTCTCCTTCTTCTCTGTCTTCCTCTTCTCCTTCTCTATCTTCCCTCCTTCTCATTCTTCTTTCTCGCACTTCCTTGTACCTCGCAAGGCCAGCAACTGTTGGTCCTACGATGATTGCTCATGTCCATGCAGAAAGGAGGTTACAATTCTGGCTGAGGTGGAGCAGAGCAGGGTGGAGGAGGGGGAAGGGACTATTTTGGTTCTGCAAGGATTTTTTTTGTATTATATGTCAATGCGCAAAGAAGATTAAAGTCTGGAACTTGGGATGGGAACTAGTTACTTGTAGTGACCGGGGCAAGGCAGGGAAAAGGAATTGGAAGGCATCAATCAATCGGTCATTGACCGCTCAGCCGAAAAAGGAGAACAGGGCATTGTCCTCTTCACCCAGAGAAAAAGGGTAAGGGGATGGACGTTTGTGAGCCCCCTTTTTCCTGCCTTTGTTGGATACCCTGTGTAGTAGTAGGGGATAGATGTTTGTATGTATGCACGGGTGTCTATGCTCTCCTCTTGATTGAATTAGACGCTGGCTTCTCTTTTGTCTTTGTCTCGTCTGTTTGTCGGTGTGGTTTCTTTGTGAGTGTGTGGGTGTGGGTGGGTGGGTGGTGTGGGGTGGGTGTGTGTGAGGGGGGGAGGGTGTTAGTGTGTGGTGTGGGTTTGTGGGTGTAGGGGGATTTAGTGTGTGTGTTTGTTTTAATGTGTTTGTGAGAGGGAGAGGTGGGTGGGTGGGTGGGTGTGAGTGTGTGTGTTGGGGGGGATGTTTGTTAGTGTTAGTGTGTGTGTGTGTGTGTTTGTGTTAGTGCGTTTGAGAGAGAGACCGGGTGGACGAGAGAGAGATAGTGTGTGTCTGTGTCTGTCTGTCTGTCTGTCTGTCTTTGAACTGAAGAAACTCAATTTGATGCTGAAAAGTATGTTTTTGATCCAAACCAACCCAACTCAGAACTATCATACTGTTAGCTCCGTAAGTGTTTCCTCAACAAAAGTTGGTCTTCAAAAAAAGGCTTTACGCTTAAAAGACAGTCACTTTATTTGATCCTCTAACTTTGTGAAAGTTGCTCTTTCAAAGACGTTGTAACTGACTTGGCAGTAACTTTGTAACTGACCGGGCAGTCCTGTCCTTTCATCCTCTATCTTCTTTTTACAGGAATGTTTTCTCCAGACCCTTGTTTGACCAAGGGCTGCTGCTGCTAACTTCCTGGCAGCCCAACAACCCACTAACCTGATTGCTGTGGTGTCCAGTGCCTGCTGCAGAGTAATATACCGCCGATGTGCTCCCCTCCCCTCTCCCCCCTCCCCCCCCGCCCCCCCCCCCCCCCCCCCCCCCCCACCCCCTTCATTCCTCCCCCAGAACTTCCTTTCGTGTGATAGTTTCCTCCTAAGAACTTTGGAAACTAAGACTTCTCAGACTAGGAATCGTTCTGACATTAATCTTATTACTCTACCTTCCAGACTTCTGAAAAAATGAAGATTAAAGGAATGGTTAAGTATGGTGGAGGAGGAGTGGAGCATTATTTAATTGTCTTTTCTGGAACAATGCACCTGGTGCGGTGGGAAAAGATGGATAAAGAGATAAAGGGAGGAGAAGCGGCTGGTAAAAAATCAGCTTGATGTATGTTTATGATTAAAGGAAAAAGTGTTGTTTCTATGACTAAGATGGTTGATTAGTTCTGGTGTCTGATTTACGATGTGTTGTGTGTGTGTGTTGTGTGTGTGTGTGTGTGTGTGTGTGTGTGTGTTGTGTGTGTGTGTGTGTGTGTGTGTGTGTGTGTGTGTGTGTGTGTGTGTGTGTGTGTGTGTGTGTGTGTGTGTGTGGGTGTGTGTTGTTTGTGTGTTGTGTGTGGTGTGTGTGTGTGTGTGTGTGTGTGTGTGTGTGTGTGTGTTGTGTGTGTGTGTGTGTGTGTGAGTGAGTGAGTGAGTGAGTGATGTGTGTGTGTGTTGTGTGTAAGTAAGATGATTTTATTGGTTAAAAGATCTCTCTCTCTCTTCTCTCTCTTCTCTCTCTCTCTCTCTCTCTCTCTTCTTCTTCTTCTTCTTCTTCTTCTTCTTCTTCTTCTTCTTCTTCTTCTTCTTTCTTTCTTCTCTCTAGCACCACAGAAATCAACAGGATCAGTAATGACCATCACGGCACCATCATCACAGCCTCCACGGGTCTGACGATTGGCTGAATCAATGAAACCACTGCTGCCGTCACTATGACTACTACACCAAAACAGCAGCTGCCTCCTCTGCTGTTTTGGAGGTCATCGTCGGACACGACGGACAAACATACATACATACTGCTACTGGCCTTGCTGCTGCTCAGATTGCTGATGCTGCTGTTACTAGTACTAATGGAAATAGTACTAGTCTTCTTCTCCTTCTCCTCCTCCTCTTCTTCTTCTGAATTCCTCTTCTTCTCATCCTCCTTTCCTTTTCTTCTTCTTCTTCTTCTTCTTCTTCTTCTTCTAAATTCTCCTCCTCTTCCTCCTCCTCCTCCTCCTCCTCCTCTTCTTCTTCACAATTGTTCTTCTACTTCTTCGCAGTTCTTCTTTGCAATTCTTCTTCGTAATTCTTCTTCGCAACTTTTCACAATTCTTCTTCGCATTTCTTCTTTTCTTTGCAATTCTTTTCTTTGCAATTCTTTTCTTCGCAATTCTTTTCTTCACAGTTCTTCTTCTTCGCAATTCTTCTTTGCATTTCTTCATCTTCGCAATTCTTCTTCTTCTTCGCAATTCTTCCTTCTCCTCCATCCTCTTCTTCCCCATTCTTCTTCTTTCCCTCTCTCTTCTCTTCTTCTCGGGAGCACTGAGCAGCATGCCCTGGTTGTGACCTCTCCCCATTACCACAGGACCACAGCAGCGTCGTCAGATAAGAGGCGGAATGCGAGCAGTTAGCCGACCCGCCTAATGACCCCTCTTCTCCATCGCCAACAATTTGCTTCATTTCCCAACGCCACAGACAAAATGAAAGCCTTCTTGATGAACGGTCCTGCATATACGCATGCAGAAGATCAAATACTAAAAAAAATAACATGACATCTTTTTTTTAAAAATAAATAATTAAAAAGTAGATTAAATGCCGCACGTTAATGATCCCCGATATCCAAATCAGCGTGAGGTGGGTTATGGAAATAATAATAATAATAATAATAATGTATGGAATTTATATAGCGCTGAATCTTGTAAAGCAACAAATCAAAGCGCTTACATTCTATGGCAACAACATTACATCATACAGCTATACCCAGCGTATTCCTTACACCTGAAGAGGAATATGTTCTACCAGGTTCATTTAGCCCCAAGAGACACTACGTGACCAATTGAGTGCAGTCCTCGCCGACTCCTCTGGGAGTTAATGGAGAAAGAAGAGAGCGGAGACACCAAACTACTTCAACAGATTCATCGGCATCGGCCCAGGCATAAGGCTTTGTCAGTTATTGCTGAAAGTTAAGTGCCAAGGCCTACATCAAAATGTTGCCATGCCTTAAAACGTCATGTTGAGATACATCAAAATGCTGCCTTGCCTTAAAACGTCATGTTGAGATACATCAAAATGCTGCCTTGCCTTAAAACGTCATGTTGAGATACATCAAAATGTTGCCATGCCTATAAACGTCATGTTGAGATACATCAAAATGTTGCCATGCCTATAAACGTCATGTTGAGATACATCAAAATGTTGCCATGCCTATAAACGTCATGTTGAGATACATCAAAATGCTGCCATGCCTTAAAACGGCATGTTGAGATACATCAAAATGCTGCCATGCCTTAAAACGTCATGTTGAGATTGTCTCCAGCCATGATAAGCTCTTAACATAACAACCTGCATGAAAACAAAATCCTCTGAAGTCAAGAGTATGGCTGCCTGTATGTATAGCGAGGCACTTGAAAACATGAACTTCTCTACCTGTGGAGATAATAAAGTAATGGTAGTGGTATTGCTAGCAGTCATTTATATACGAAAACCTTTCGTTCCGGTATATGCTTTAAGTATCACAGTGATTCCCAGACGTGAGGAGTGAATCAGTACTACATATTCTGGGTGACCTTCAGGGTGTTTTAGTTTGGTAATTCGCAACATCAACAGCGACAATAAAAAGAACAGGCTCATCAGCCAAGAAGCAGCATGCAAATGAATGAGCTGACCCCCCTGATGACCTGCTGCATTGATTGGCTACAACCTTGGTGTCATTGTCCTGTCCTGTGCTGCCTTCCTTTCTCGGGGTCAGGAAGTGATGACCTTGCCTTCCAGCCTGTTGCTCTTCTCTTCTCTTCTGTTCCGTTTTGTTCCGTTTTGTTCTGTTCTGTTGCTGTTCTGTTAATGTTCTGATGCTGTTCTGTTGCTGCTCTACTCTGTTCTATTCGTCTTCTTCTGTCTGGCTGGCTGGTTGACTGGCTGGCTGGCTGGCTGGGTCTTTCTATCTCTCTGTATGTCTCTGTCTCTGTCTCTGTCTCTCTCTCTCTCTCTCTCTCTCTCTCTCTCTCTCTCTCTATCTATCTATCTATCTATCTATCTCTCTCTCTTTCCCTCCCTCTTTCCCTCTCTGTGTCTCTCTGTCTCTGTCTCCCTGTCTGTCTCTGCCTCTCTTTCACCTCCCCCCATTCTCTCTCTCTCTCCTCTCTCTCTCTCCCTCCCCTCCCTCCCTCTCTCCCTCTCAGTTTACAGAAAA
>CM054135.1:71609033-71616533 GCA_028751875.1 Rapana venosa
AAAGCTGCTGCACTGATACTATCGACTAGGCATCTCCTGGGGAGATGCTGGGTTCATTCTTACTGTGGCTTCACGGCGTTCCCTGACTGTAAACTGTGTTATCAGGAGAGAGAGAGAGAGAGAGAGAGAGAGAGAGAGAGAGAGAGAGAGAGAGAGAGAGAGAGAGAGAAGAGAGAGAGAGAAAGAGAGACAGACAGACAGACAGACAGACAGCAGCAGAGATAGACAGACAGACAGACAGACAGACAGACAAACAGACAAACAGACAGACTGACTGACAGACAGAAAGAGACAGGCAGACGCAGACAGACAGACAGACTGACAGACAGAGAGACACAGGCAGACAGAGATAGAAACAAAAGGATGGAGAAACAGACTGATATACAGAGAGAGTCAGAGACATACTAAACAGAGAAACAGAGAGAACTGGACATATAGACAAACAAGCAGACAGACAGATAAACATAGACCTAGAGAGAGGCGCAGACAGACAGACAGACAGACAGATAGATAGATAGATAGACAGACAGACAGACAGACAGATAGATAGATAGGTAGGTAGGTAGATAGATAGATAGATAGATAGATAGATAGATAGATAGATAGATAGATAGATAGATAGATAGATAGATAGATATAGATAGACAGACAGACAGACAGAACGGACGGACGGACGGACGGACGGACGGACGGACGGACGGACGGACGGACGGACACGGACGGATGGATGGATGGATGGATGGATGGATGGATGGATAGATAGACAGACAGACATACAGACAGACATATAGACATATAGATAGATAGATAGATAGATAGATAGATAGATAGATAGATAGATAGATAGATAATAGACAGACAGACAGACATATAGACAGATAGATAGATAGATAGATAGATAGATAGATAGATAGATAGATAGATAGATAGATAGATAGATAGATAGATAGATAGATAGATAGATAGATAGATAGATAGATAGATAGGCAGACAGACAGACAGATAGATAGACAGACAAACAGACAGACTGACTGACAGACAGACTGACAGAGAGAGAAAAGGCGGACAGACAGACAGATGGACGCAGAGACAAAGACAGAGAGAGGGAAAGGGAGGGAGACGAGAGAGGTGGGGGGAGAGAGAGGGGGGAGAGAAAGAGAGACAGACAAACAGACAGACAGAGAGACAGAGTTCCAAATCGAAATATGTTCACGTTTTTATCCTAGGAAAGAAAGGAGCCAACAAAAGAACTTGTTTGATCCAGCTCTCAGGGAAATACCAAACGGTTATCAGAGCACGATCACATAAATCATCCAGTAGGAAAAAAGACTTTTAGAAATAAAAAGACATGGACACGGTAACAGGATAACTGTCCACAGAGGGGAGAGAGGAGGAGGAGGAGCAGGAGAGAGAGAGAGAGAGAGAGAGAGAAGAGAGAGAAGGAGAGAGAGAGAGAGAGAGAAGAGAATTGTAAATGATAAACAAATAAACATATTATAAATACATTTTAAACACTATGACAAACACATACCACACACAAACACACACACTCGCACGCACGCACACACACACACAGGTATAAAGACAAAGACACACACACACACGCACGCGCACACACACACACACACACACACACACCACACACACGGTATAAAGACAGAGACTGTGTGACCCAGAAAATCAACGACTCAGTCTTATAGGTCAGCAGACCTACTTACTTTTACTTACTCTTGCCTGAGAAAACAGGGAATAGAACACTGATAGAACAGAGTACGTTACAATAATTCTGCATTTTCTATATCACTCTCAGTCACGACAGATTTCTCTACAGGAAATCTGCGCTGCTTTCCTTGGGGGAAGAACGAACGTGTCGCCACAAGAACAGCGCCGCACTCTTTTGTTACCTTTTTCTAACCTAGGGCTTCCCCGTACAGTTTCATGTCATAATTATCTGTCCTTGCCTTCAATGGCCTAAGTTCCCATCACCATGCTGAAGCATATAACCTCTGTGTGTGTGTGTGTGTGTGTGTGTGTGTGTGTGTGTGTGTGTGTGTGTGTGTGTGTGTGTGTGTGTCGCGCGCGCGCGCATGCATTTGTGTGTATTCGAATTTGTTAAACTGTTAATCATTGTTGGTTGCATGTGTGGGAGTGGAATGGATGCAAGTGCTTTGATTTGTTTTTTTTACAAGATATAGCGCTATATAAATTCCATTTATTATTATTATTATTATTATTATTATTATATTATTATTATTAATATGTCTCAGCATGTGTTTTTTTTCTTTTTAAAGTACCTTTATTCTCGACAGAATGTTGCCAGGAACAGCTCTCTTGTTGTCGTGGGTGTATTTACGTAGGACGCTAAATATGTGTTGATCACAGGACCTTCATATCATTATCGTCTCATCTGAAAGACTAGCACAAAGACCACCACTCAAAGTCTAGTGAGTGGAAGAAAAGTTCGGTTCACAAGGGAATCGAACCCACAACTGTTCATTAGATGCTGTTTGTCAAATGGTGGAAATGTGGGTGGTGGCGATAATGGGTTGAATAGAGAGAGAGGGAGGGAGAGAGAGAGAGAGAGAGAGAGAGAGAGTGTGTGTGTGTGTGTGTGTGTGTGTGTGTGTGTGTACGTGTGTGTGTGTGTGTGTGTGTGTGTGTGTGTGTGTGTGCGTGTGTGTGTGTGTGTGTACGTATTTCCCAGGACCGCTGAGCGGACTGTGGTGAATTGTTCAGGACTGCTCTCTCTCTCTCTCTCTCTCTCTCTCCTCTCTCTCCCCCTGTTTATAAATGCTTCTTATGCAACATGTTTTGGAATGTTATATATACACATCACCCCTTCATGAGGGGCCAAAGCCTATAATGAATAAAATTTCGCATTCGCATCCTCTCTCTCTCTCTCTCTCTCTCTCTCTCTCTCTCTCTCTCTCTCTCTCTCTCTCTCTCTCTCTCTCTCTCCTCTCTCTCATTCTTCTGTTTAATGCTTCTTATGCAACATGTTTTGGAATGTAATTATATACACACTACCCCTTCGTGAGGGTCCAAGGCCTATAATGAATAAAACTTTCGCATATTTCTCTCTCTCTCTCTCTCTCTCTCTCTCTCTCTCTCTCTCTCTCTCTCTCTCTCTCTCTCTCTCTCTCACACACACACACACACAAGCAAGCACCAGACAGACAGACAGACAGAGCAGACAATATGATCATAGTGATATACCATTGCCTTCAGCTCTTGTCCCTATCGCATTCTCATTATTTCATGCTGTCCACCTATCTTACTGGATCTTAGCCCTTCAGGCTTCTTCGCGGTAGGGCGTTATACAAGCTTCCACTTACATTACACTCATTTTCTCATCTCTTTGTAAACGTGCGAGCGTGATTAAACGCGCATGCGCGAGCGAGCGCGCGCGCACGTGCGTGCGTGCGTGTGTGGGTGTGTGTGGTGTGTGGGTGTCTGTGTGTGTGTGTGTGTGTGTGTGGTGTGTGTGTGTGTGTGTGTGTGTGTGTGTGTGTGGTGTGTGCTGCTAATTGCTTTCCACTAATGCTGTTTGTCAAATGGTGGAAACGTGGGTGGTGGCGATAATGGGTTGAAGAGAGAGAGAGAGAGATAGAGAGAGATAGAGAGAGAGAGAGAGAGTGTGTGAACGCGTGCACTTGCGTGTGTGTGTGTGTGTGTGTTGTTGTTGTTGTTGTTGTTGTTGTTGTTCTTTAATACAAAGTCTATTCACATTAAGTGACATTGGAGACAAGAAGGCAAACAATTACAAAAAGAAGTAGTGATTAAAGCTTACCACTGTAGCAATGATAAAATTTAAGGCAGGATCATGCATTGTGAAATAACTGTAAAAGCTAATGTAACGACATCAAGTTCTAGTACAAAAGAAACTATTCGTTGTAAAACTGAAAGCTGCAAAATATCGAAAATTTACCCCCAAAATCTATTTAGAGACTAACATTAGAGAGAGGATAATGCCTCTGCCTGATAACAATAAATAATGACAGATTCACTTGCACTAAGCAAAATTACTCATTCCCTCTCATCGACAAAGCAATATCGCAGAGAAAAACGAGTGGGGGGGGGGGGGGGGGGGGGGCGTTAATATTTACCTGAAGAACAATAATGCACAACAAGCAACAAAGTGCAGTTCACTTTGCCATACCTACGTTCTTCAGGCTAATGACATCATTCATTTACTTAAGTCCTTTTCCCCCAATTTACAACTGCTAGGCCCAGTGACGTCATGTGGGCGATTGTCTCCCTTCATTGACTCGAGGTTTTGACGCCATGGGCTAGTTTCTTAATCAAGGGAGTGAACCTGGTGACGTCACCAAAGGCCGTGTCCCCTCGGCTGATTGCCCGTGATGACTCCATTAGAACCGCTGTCCCTCCCCATCCTCCCCGCCCCAGCCTCTGTCTGACCCTTGTCATACACAGCATCGGTGGTCCAGTGGTATCGCGTCGACCTAGAAAGCCAAAAGGCACGGGTTCGATCCCCGGGTTTGTTTGGTTTTGTTGTTGTTCTTTGTTGTTTTTCTTGGAGGGGGTGTTTGTTTGTTTTGTTGTTTGTTTGGGTTTTTTCGGTTGTTGTTTTTGTTTTTTGGGTTCTTTCTTTTTGCTCCACAGCTATAGCTCACCAATGGTGAAATTTTGCGTATGCGACCGTTTTTGCCCACCACAAAGGTCGCTGCATTCCGACTTCGAGGATATATGCTGGGTATTTTTTAATGTTTCCGTAACCCATCCTGCCATGTGTACGTATACACACGAAGGGAATTCAGGTTATAGTTGGCGTGGCAGATCGAAAAACAAAACCCCACCCTTAATTCACCAGAGGCCATCGAGATTCTATCTCTCGACTTCATGGACACATGGGATTGAAGTCTAATGTTTTTCACCACTCGGCTATGGCGTGCATCGATCCCCGTTTGAATCCGAACCTTCCCCCACCCCCTCCTCCTCCCCTCCTCCCCTCCTCCCCTCCCCTCTCCCCCTCCCCTACTCCCCCCATGAGACTTTGAGTGATGGTCTGGATGCTAATCTTTCGGATGTGACGATAAACGGAGGTCCTGTGTGCAGAATACATTCATTCGCCTGTCGGCATCCCTGGGTGAAATGATTAACCGCTGCGTTTATTCGATGATGCCGAAAAGATTATACTCCTCCATTTTACATCCAGTACACGTAATAATTCTTTTTAAAAGCCCAGGGCAAGAAAAGAGTTGTCCCCAGGAAAATTCTGTGAAAAGAAAAACACGCTCGTGAGAAATCAAGTACACGTACACACAGGATAGTTTTAAATGGGTGGGATGCTGCTCTTGTGGTGGCATGCTCTCCCTTGGAAGAACAGCCTGAATTTCACGAAGAGAAATCTACCGTGGCTGAATGTGGTATAGCATACCATACTGTACCATACCATACCATACTATACTATACTATACTATACTATACTATACTATACTATTCTATGCTGTACTATACTATACTATAATATACTATACTATACTATACCATACAATACAATACCATACAATACTATACAGTACAATACAATACAACGCAACATAACACAATACAAGACAATACAAACCAACACAATACAAAATACAACACAAAACAACACAAGGCAATACAATACAAACACAACACAACACAAAACAACACAATACAAAACAATACAGCACAAAACAACACAACACAAGCCAATATAATACAAGACAAGACAAGACAATACAAACCAACACAACACAAAACAATACAACACAAACCAACACAACACAAAATAATACAACACAAACCAACACAACACAAAACAATACAACACAAACCAACACAACACAAAACAATAAAACACAAAACCAACACAACAACACAACACAACACAAAACAATACAGCACAAAACAATACAACACAACACCGAGTCTCCATGTCTCTCCATCACAACAATACCTTGGGGTCTTGTACACGCCAGCAAGCTTTATTCTCATCCTAGCACCCAAGACGTAATTATCATGTTTGCACCATCTTCAAACAACAGTGTAGTGGAGGTTGGAGATTGAGAGCAGGCTCAGAGGCTTTGAAGAAAGGTGTCTTCGCCGAATCCTGAAACTTCACTGGCAGCAGCATGTCACCAACAGGGAAGTGTCAAAGCGCACCGGCATTAACAACATTGTGGCCGTGGTAAAACAGCGGCGATGGAGGTGGCTGGGACACACCCTCCGAATGGGCAAGAACAGACTCCCTCATAGGCCTACAGCGCTGAGATGGGCACCACCAGGGAAGAGGAAACGAGGCAGACCACTCGGCACTTGGAGGAGGACAGTAGAGGAGGAGATGAGAGAGGCAGGCAGGACCTGGAATGAATTGAGCTGGTTTGCCCAATACAGAAAAGGCTGGAGTGATTTTGTTGGCGCCTTGTGTCCCGGCACATGGGATGAAGAGGATTAAGTAAGTAAGTAAGTGGAGGTTGGCAAGGCCAGGAATGTGTTTAGGGAGATGAACAATATCTGGAGATCAACTCAGTACAGCACCAACACCAAGCTGAAGCTATACCAGAGCTGTGTTGTGTCTACGCTCCTGTACGGTTCTGAGTGCTGGAGGATGACGGAAGTGGATCTGACCAAACTTCGATCCTTCCACACCATATGCCTGCGAAGAATTCTCCGGATCTTTTGGCCAGAGAAGATCTCCAATGAAGACCTACTACGGAGATGCAGGCAAGAAGACATGGGAACCATCATCACCAGAAGACGGTGGAAGTGGATTGGGCACATCCTCCGAAGAGACCCACAGTCAATCGCAAGAACAGCATTGCACTGGACCCCAGAAGGAAGGAGAAAGAAAGGAAGACCAAAAGCAACGTGGAGAAGAACTGTAGAAAGTGAGATGAAGGCCAAGCAGCACTCTTGGGGATCAGTGACTAGGTTGGCCCAGGATAGGCAGGAGTGGAAGTGCTTTGTTGCTGCCCTACACACCGCTGGGTGTAATGGCTAATGATGATGATGAAGTGGAGGTTGGCCAGGACTTGTGCCGGTCATTTTGCAGCTCACTTTCAACTTTTGAGCTGATGGTAGTGCTGGTACCCAGATGACCTACACACACACAAACTAAAATAATAATGGACTAGACTGCCCTAAGGTAGGTTTGGGGAGGTGGGGGGGGCTGTTGTTGATGTTGTTTTCTTAACACAGTGCAAAGCTATTACAAGACGGTGGGTTCTCTGTAGGTGTGGTGGTGGTGGTGGTGGTGGTGGTGGTGGTGGTGGTGGTGGTGTGGTGGTGGTGGTGGTGGTGGTGGTTGGTGGTGGTGTGGGGGGTGCTTGTGGTGGTGGTGGTCCTGGTGGTGGTGATGGTGGTTGTGGTGGTGGTGGTGGTTGTGCTGCTGCTGCTGCCGCCGCTGCTGTTGTTGGTGTTGTTGTGTTTTTGCTGTTGTTGGAGTTGTCGCAGTTGCTTTTGTTATTATTATTGTCGATATTGTTGTTGCTGCTGCTGTTGTTGTTGTGC
>CM054135.1:71639033-71654033 GCA_028751875.1 Rapana venosa
CTGCTGCTGCTGCTGCTGCTGCTGCTGCTGCTGCTGCTGCTGCTGCTGCTGCTGCTGCTGCTGCTGCTGCTGCTGCTGCTGCTTAGTTCCATAGTTCCACAGATTGATGAGGTGATGACTGCATTATGATGTTGTCTGAAGTCATCACAGTTGCCTAACCATTATGGTTCTCCCTGCTGAGTTGCGTTGTTGTCCATTGTCGTTGTTCATTGTCGTGTGCGCATTACTTAAATCAATGTTTGCCACTAATGCAGTAACCGTGTTATATTCAATCGATATCTTCTATTGCATAAGTCATGCCCTTCTCTGGGTTTTTTCTTTTCTTGCAAAAAGCCACGAAGCTTTCATCTACGTCGCGGATGACTGAACTGTTTCTTTAAATGTACTTGTAGCGAAGAAACCGGGAGTGAAGCTTTCTGTTGATGTATTGATCAGATTTTACATCTCTTGAGCATCCCATGATTTTTATCTTAGAAAGAAGTTTCTTTTGTCTGCTACTGATGATACAATAGTTGTTGCTGCGGCTGACTCTCATTGTTGTGTTGGTTTTCTTCTTCTTCTTCTACTCCTTCCTCCTCCTCCTCTTCCTCCTCATCCTTCTTCCCATTCTGTTTTTGTTTTCGCAATCCACCAAATACTGACATGAAATCACAGATTTTTTAAGCGCATATTTGAGTATCAAATATACAAATCACCAATATAAAAAGATTTTCTCGCCGAATAACACACAAGTCATTTTGTACAGATAACGGCGATGTTCATCATGATTGAAAGGACTTTCTAATTACCCCGACAGAACTCTGCAGCTTCCTTCTTCTCCTTCTTTTCCTCCACACCAACTTTTTGGTTGGGTTTACTCCCCCACAGACTGCATACTAGTATACTAGCATAATGGCATACCGGTATGTTGTCATACTGATAAGCTGGTATGCTGTCATACTGGCATACTGGTATGCTGTCATACTGGTATGCTGTCATACTGGTATGCTGGTATGCTGTCATACTGGCATACTGGTATGTTGTCATACTGGTATGTTGTCATACTGGTATGTTGTCATACTGGTAAGCTGTCATACTGGTATGTTGTCATACTGGTAAGCTGTCATACTGGTATGTTGTCATACTGGTAAGCCGTCATACTGGCATACTGGTATGCTGTATAATAATAATAATGTATGGAATTTATATAGCGCTGAATCTCGTAAAGCTACAAATCAAAGCGCTTTTTAAATTTATGCATGTGTATGCGGTTTTTTAAAATTTTGTCATCTGTTCCCACCGGCACACAATGGCCTACTCTTTCGAACAGCGGAACAGGATTTAACATGTGCGCAAGATGTTCTGCATGCGTTCGCACACGGGGCCTCGGTTTATAGTCTCATCCGAAGGACTTTGACATTCAGTTCGATTTTTTTGTCAAACTGGGAAGAAAGGGCGAGGCTGGGAATCGAACCCAGAACCTCACGGTTTAATTGTTGGCAAGCAAACGTCTTAACCATCCTGCCACCGTCCTTCACGGCATACTGGTATGCTGTTATACTGGAATACTGGTATGCTGTTATACTGGCATACTGGTATGCTGTTATACTGGAATGCTGTCATACTGGCATACTAGTATGCTGTTATACTGGAATGCTGTCATACTGGCATACTGGTATGCTGTTATACTGGTATGCTGTCATACTGGCATGCTGGTATGCTGTCAAACTGGCATACTGGTATGCTGGCATACTGGTATGCTCGTCTCATCCATACCACTAGCACTAGTTGACCAACTGTTCTACTGGGAAGGGGGGGGACCCAACATGGATGGGGGTTTTAACGAGATGCTACTTGCACACAAGACCTAAGTTTGTATATAGGGCAGGACAGTTTCAAAAAGCAAGTACTTGTGCAGGGAATTACTATAGCCACTGCTGAGGTTACTCCTGCGGATTATTACCATCCTGTGGTTAGAGAGCGCTAATGTATATATATATAATTGTAACTTGTTGCATGTGTTAGAGTAGGATGAATGCAAGCGCTTTGATTTGTTT
The DNA here is from genome assembly GCA_028751875.1 of Rapana venosa. Classification (NCBI taxonomy): domain Eukaryota; kingdom Metazoa; phylum Mollusca; class Gastropoda; order Neogastropoda; family Muricidae; genus Rapana; species Rapana venosa. Next base: position 71,641,070 of record CM054135.1, read on the forward strand.
TTGCAAGATATAGCGCTATATAAATCCAATTTTTATTATTGTTATTATTTTTATTATCATTATTAGTAGTAGTATTAGTATTATTATTATTACATATAATGGCTGGTCCTTGTCGATTCCTGCCACTGGACTTTGGCGGGACTCTCTTTGGTATGACTATGTACAAAAAGGGGTGATAAAAGAAAGAAGAGAAAAAAGGAAGGAAGGAAGGAAGGAAGAAAGAAAGGTGGAAGAAGGAAGAAAGAAGAAGGGAGGAAGGAAGGAAGGAGGAAGAAAAAAAGAAAAAGAAAGACAGACAGACAGAAAGAAAGAAAGAAAGAAAGAAAGAAAGAAAAAAAGGAGAGGGGGAGAGAGAGGGGGGGAGGGAGAGAAGAGAGAGAGAGAGAGAGAGAGAGAGAGAGAGAGAGAGAGAGAGAAGAGAGAGAGAGAGAGAGAGAGAGAGAGAGAGAGAGAGAGATACAGACAGAAATACCAGAAACAAAAAAACAAGCCAAAACATTTTTTTAAAAGGACAAAAGAAACAAAAAAACAAGCGAAATCAGAACAGAAGAGAGCAGAAACAAACAGGCAACAACAACAACAAAAAGAGAAAGAAAGAAAGGAAAAACAAGGACCATTAACTCTCAGAGGACGGCTGTCCGCTATAGCGGATCCGTGTAAAGCCACGGTTTCGGTGACTCGCCCCTATAGCCCATTTGCTGTTTGCAGATTTTTCATGCTGCTGCATGATACTATGACTCATGCAGCTAAACATAGCTTCGTGAGCCTGTCCAACGTTGAATGCAGTGCGTTGTCGGGTGATTCCGTGTGGAACGAGCTCTATGTTCGCAGTTGTAGAGAGTAGCCGACATGCCCAGCATTTTTGCATGTGTCAGAAGCAAAATAGAAGGGATCAGATTAGGTCTCCATGACGGCGTTTTACTAAAGTGAGAGCTTCAATTTTTATATATGCACTAACCCAGTATGTTATACATAAGTTCAGAAAATTTCTTTTTCTTACTATGTATTTTGTATTTTTTATGATTTTTTTTTTACTAACCATTACAAATGGGCCGTCTGTGGGGAAAAGCAAGGGAGAGAATTGGCCGTCCCAGGTGAGTTAAACCCCAAAAAGAGCCAACGACAGAGTTTTAGATGTCCCGCACACGCCGACACACACTCAGTATTTCCCTGTTGCCGTCTGTCCTGTCACCACCATCCCTGGCAAGGAAACCGTGTCCACCTTACAACTACTGTCACCCCAACACCCGCTCTTCCACTTCCTGCCCCCTTCCGTCCCTACTCTCCTCCTCCTCCCCGCGCTGTGACCCCGACCTTCACCTTCACCTTCACCTTGCACTTTCCCGCCATGGTGACCCGGGTCAAACTCGGGGTTCTCCTTCCTAAAAGCGGCCCGGGCCTTGCTCTGCTCCCGCGGGAAGAGGTTGCTGTGGTACAGGGAAAACTTGGAAGCGATGACGGCGATGGGCATGGCCATGACGATCAGCCCGGACAGCGCGCACAGGGACCCCACCAGCTTGCCGCCCACGCTGACCGGGTAGACGTCCCCGTAGCCCACCGTGGTCATGGTGACCAGGGCCCACCACATGCCGGAGGGGATGGAGTAGAAGGTGGTCAGGCCGGCCAGCACCTCCGAGGTGTAGGCCAAGGTGCCGAACAGCGTGATGAAGGACAGCACGCACACCACCAGCATCAGCAGCTCCTTCATGCTGGACTTGGCGCACAGCAGCAACACCTGCCGCACAGCGCCAGTACGTTTAGGGAGGGAGGGAGGAAGGGAGGGAGGGAGGGAGGGAGGGAGGAAGGGAGGGAGGTAAGGGAGGGAGGGAGGTAAGGGAGGTAAGGTAGGTAGTTAAGGTAGGTAAGGTAGGTAGGTAGGTAGGTAAGGTAGGTAGGTAAGGTAGGTAGGTAGGTAGGTAGGTAGGTAGGTAGGTAGGTAGGTAGGTAGGTAGGTAGGTAAGGTAGGTAGGAAAGGTAGGTAGTTAAGTAAGTAGGTAGGTAGGTAAGCCTAGGCTACGTAGGTAGAGGCTCATGTGTGTATTAGATTATAGTGTAGCAGTTGTGCTGGGAGTAGCAATTGATTAAGGAAGTCTGTTCGTGACATGGTTCATCAAAATCAAAGTGCAAAGTATATCCCCGAAATTGAAATGCGGCTACCCTAATGTGGGGGTAAAAACGGTCGCATAGGCAAAATCTCACCGTGGATAAACCTGAGAATTCTAGCCGAGGAACAACAACAACAACAACAACAACAACAAAGTACAAGGTGACGCTTTTCTTCTCAGATGGTGCATTGACAAAAGTGATGTATTTGGGTTTTATTTCCCAGATTGGGAACGGGATAGGCCTAGCTAGCTCAGTGGTCAGAGCACTCGCTTTCCCCAAGCCAAGATTCAGCAGCATCGAGCGTGGTTACCAATTGGATGGGTGATCGTTTGCGCGCCTTGGCTTCAGTACATTCCCCCAGTTCACCCAGCTGTAATTGAGTACCTGCCCTCTTTAGGGTCAGGGAAGGTAAAGCAACGAGGGAGAGGAGATGGGCACCACACTCAACATTCTGGCCCTTAGAGAAGCTGAGGTCTCTGACGCCTCGCTCCCCTACGATCACATAGGTTACCTTTACCTTTTTCCCCAAGTCAACCATCTAACAAAAACAGCTTTTTTAAAACATAAAACGTCTTTTTTAAAAACGAAGGAAAACAACAGATAAAGCGATACAATGGAAAGAAATGAAGCGTATCACGTTACCATGTCTTAACCCCACATCAACCATCTCCTTTTCTTCTTCCCGCTCGCTCTTTCACCATACACACGTACATCGATGCAAATACCTATACAGGCTAGGCACTCATAGCCGTTAGAATTGACGATTTCAACAACAATATCCCCTCCGTCTCTTTTCCTCCTTCTCCCTCACCCCCCCCCCCCCCCACACACACACACATACAACACATACACGCGCACACACATGCACTCAATATAATTATTTGCTTTTTTACACCGATCCATCTATCGAAAGAAAAAAGAGAAGACCCAAAAAAAACACGAAGGAAAATCCCATCCACCACCACCACTAACAACAACATTGACAGCTACGACAAAACCAATAGAAAAACGGACGAAAAAACAAGAACAAAAGAAGGGAAAAGCAATACAGTGTTATAGTAGTACTTAGCTGGAATGATGTCCTTAACAGAGAAATAATAATGCTGTTTTATAGCCCCATAAAGAGAGCACATAATCTGGCCTTCACATTAAAGTTTCATAATGAACTTGAACAGTCTGTAGGAACTTGAACTGCTGTCACCTTCCATGGACTGTGGCTGTCCCGGTGTCAATGGTCTATTGAATCTCATCAGGATCATTTTCAACACTCAAGGGATTTTATGGATCAATTTCATACTGATAGATTATGAGTATCACGCTGATAACACAAAAAACGCAGTTATGCAGATTAAAAGGCAACGCATACGCATATCTTAATTATAATGTAATGCATCTTAATTAAAATGTAATGGCATTTGATTTTTTTATATCACACAACATACACACACATACACACACACACACACACACACACACACACACACACACACACACACACACCGGACTGATCAGATCAGTGAGAGACAGTGGGTGAAGTGGAAGGAGAGAGTGTGTCTGCGTCTGCTGGGTTACGGAAACACAAACATAGCCAGCATGTATCCTGTTCAATAAAATGAGCAGCTCTGAAGTCGGAAAGTGTCGGCTGAGGCCAGCGGGCAGACCTCCTGCAGAGTTACAAGCACAGGAAAAAGACCAAGTACTACGCAACCGCCTAATAAGGGACGGCAGAAAAGAAGGGAAGACACGGTGTGGTCATGAGAATGAGGAGGACACTGATGACAGTCATGTTGTCAGTGGCATTCAGCGGTAGCGCTACTACTGTGAAGGGTTCTGGCGAACCTATATACACTGGTAACATTTCTTTACCCATAGAACCCCAAACCATAGCAATCCTCTTCCTTCCTTCCTACCTTCCTTCCTCCCTTCCTTCCTTCCTTCCTTTCATCTTCTTCTTCTTCTACTTCTTCTTCGTTGAACGCTTGCACAGCAACTCATTGTTGTCTGTCATATGAGTGAAAATGCGTTGCGCTGCCGTTAAAGCGCCTGACAAGTCAGGCCCAGCACATCCTACTTGAGTGGGAGATAACTATTATATTCTAAGTGGAAGAACTATTATATTCTAAGTCTTTCTGGGGGGAAAAGGCAAGAGAATGGACCAAGAAGGAAGAAAATCGACAAGACGGGATGACAGGAAGAAAAAGAAACAAAGCAGAAACAAAGAAAGCGATTGAAAGGAGGGCAATATCCAGAACACAATTTCCAGAAAGTGGGGGGTGCTATTTATACTGACAGTCCCCCCACCCCCCACCCCAGACATCCATCCCGACTGGGGAGGAGGGGGGGGGGTGTGAGGGGACCATAACCCAAACACAAGGGGACCATAACAATCTTCTTCGACATCGTTGTCGTTGTCGTCGTCGTCGAACGCTCAGACAGAATAACAATCTAAAAACGATCCATAAAATCCCCAGACCCGTATTGACCAGCCTAGCTAGCTACCTGCATGTAGTCAAAGTTCTTGGCCATGTAGAAGACCCGTAAGGCGCGGATAGCGGCCAAAGCCAAGAGGACGGCGTACACGTAGCGGTCAGTGCTGGTCACTGACTGGTGTCGGATCTTGTCCGGGATGACCTCGCTCTCCATCACGTACAGGGCGCAGCTCTGGGCGGCGATGAACACCTCTAGCCAGTTCCGCGCCTGACGGAAAAACCTGCCCGTGAAAAGACGTCATCTATTATATACAGCTGCAGGAGAATGTGCCCAAGCAGAATGTCGGTCATAACTATCATTCCTTTTGGTTCATGTGCAATACTTCTGTTGGTTTTGGTTTTGTTTTGTTTTGTGTTTTTTTGCTTTGGTAGTAGTAGTAGTAGTAGAAGTAGTAGTAGTAGTAGTAGTAGTTGTTGTTGTTGTTGTTGTTGTTGTTGTTGTATCATCGTTGTTATCGTTATTGTCCTTGTTGCTACTGCTGTTTTTGGAGCATGCATTGTTCATGGTACAGTTTCATTTTTTTCTGATCAGTCAGCCCAAGAACTGGGAATGAAACAAAATAGTTATTGGTCTGGAAAAATGGCTGTCACCGATTATAACCTTTTTCATTAAAATAAGTTGACCACTTATCTGGACTTATCCTGTTTTTCTTTGAAAAGCAATGGGAGCACTGCAGCGATTTTTTTTCACAGGCAGAATATTGTTGACAAGTTTGACGTGGCGGAGCCTATTCTTCTCCAAATACAGGGTATATAATAATAATAATAATAATAATAATAATAATAATAATAATAATAATAATAATAATAATAATAATAATAATAATAATAATAATAATAATAAATGGAACTTATATAGCGCTATATCTTGCAAAGACAAATCAAAGCGCATGCATTCAACTGCATTCAACTGTATATGCTGGGTATGTTCCTGTCATGCATATGCCACCAGCCATATTTTGGCTGATTCTTCTACAAAAGGTGCGTGAGGTTGAAACGTGTATGCAAGATATTTGACATGCGTTCGAACATGCAACATTGGTTTGCAATCTCACCCAAAAGACTTTAAGGGGGAATAGAAACTGTGCCACAATGTTAATTCTATGCGGGGGAGGGGGGGAGTCCATCAAACAAACGTTTTGGCAAAGACTCCAATTAACCTGCACCTTTAGTTACTGTCAGATCGATCACCAGCATGACGTTCTGAAAACTGGGCTATCCTGCTCCTACTAAAGAACAATAGATAACATGAAAAACAGTTGGCACGTTTGCAAGGGTCCCAGTATGACCCCTAACAAAAACAACAAACAATGGCAATACAAAGCGGGCCATAGCAAGTCATTCCACACCGTTTTCACACAGGTGATATAATCAGACACGCAAATTGCTCTTGTAAGTGAAAATGTGTGTCATTTCCTTTGCTGCAGTCAAACATTGGATGGTAATGAAAATAACAAAGGGACCGGGATAACCTAGTGGTTAGAGCCTTACGCTTACCATTTGCTGGCCTGGGATCAAGCCGGATTTGAGCAATCATGGATAAGTTTGTTTAAGGGCATTTTTCCCCTATAGTTAACATCAGTACTAACTTCACTTCCCAATACGTCCTTCGGATGAGACTATGAACTGAGGCTCTGTGGGCGAACGCACGCAGAACATCTTGCGCGCATGTTAAAAACGCGTTTTGCCTTTGGGAAGAGGAGGCCATTGTATGCCCGAAGGAACAGATCACAATTTTTTTTTAAAAAGAAAGGCCTGCACACAGGTGTGGTGTTTAGACCCCATCCCTGAAGTCTACCTTCATGGCAGGTAACAACGATCGCCTATGCAAAATCTCACCACTGGTAGACCTTGGGATTCTAGCTGATGACCAAACAAAACAAAAACAAGCAAAAAAGAACAAACAGTGGCAAAACAAAGCGTGGCCACAGCAACTAATTCCAGACAGTTTCCACACAAGTAATGTAATCAGACACACTAACTGTTCTTGTAAGTGGAACCAATCCTCATTTCCTTTGCTGGGGTCAAACATTGGATGTAATGAAAAGAACAAATGGTGTGGGAGGGGGAGGGGGTTGCGAAATAGCTTAGTGGTTAGAACGTTGCACACACACAAAATTCAAGCCCAAGTTCGAGCCACCACCAAGACACTGTAAAAGGAGACTTTTCCCCTTGACTTAACATCAGTACTGATTCCACTGATTCCACTTCCCAAAACGTCCTTCAGGTGAGACTATGAACTGAGCCCCCCCCCCCCCCCCCCCCCTGTGCCAACCCACGCAGAACATCTTGTGCACACGTTTAAAACGCGTTCTGCCTTTCCGAAGAGCTGGCAGGCCATTGTGTGCTGGTAGGAACAGATGACATTTTTTATGTAAAAAAACGCATGCACACAGGTATCCTGTTTAGACACCATCCCCAAAGTCAGAATGCAGCTACCTCAAGGGCAGGTCAAAACAATCGCATAGCAAAATCTCACCACTGGTAGACCTTGGAATTCTAGCCAACGAACAAACAAACAAACAAAAAAAAGAACAAGCAATGGCAATATAAACCGTGGCCAAGGCAATTTACTCCAGTTTCCACACAGTTGATGTAATCAGACATGCAAATCGTTCTTGTAAGTGAAACCAATCATTTTCTTTGCTCTGGTCAAACGTTTGGTGATAATGAAAAGAACAAAATGGGGTGGAATAGCTTAGTGGTTAGAGTGTTTCACAAAAGAATTTGCAATTTGGTGGCCCAGGAAGAGCCCGGGTTCAAGCCACCACTGAGACACTCGTAAAAGGGGCTGGGGATTTTTCCCCTAGAGTCAACAGCAGAACTGATTCCACTTCCAAAAACTATCTAGATGAGAGACAAACAAAAAAAACAAAAAATAACAAGCAAAGGCAATAATTATAAGCCCTGGCCAAGGCAAGTAACTCCAGTTTCCACACAGTTGATGTAATCAGATATGTAAATTGCTCTTGTAAGTGAAACCAATATCATTTTCTTTTTGCTCCAGTCAAACATTGGATGGTAATGAAAAGAACAAAAAGGGGCGGAATAACTTAGTGGTTAGAGCGTTGCACTTGCAATTAGGTGGCCCGGGGATCAAGCCCAGGTTCGAGCCACCACGGAGATGCCCGTTTAAGAGGATTTCCCCCTCCATTTAACATCAGCAGTGACTCTACTCTTCCAAAACCCCTTGGGATGAGACTATGAACCAAGGCCCCATGTGCAAACGCAGGCAGAACATCTTGCACACACTTTGAAGCCTGTTCTACTTTTCAGGAGAGTAGGGGATTCGTGCCATACAAAAAATCATTTACAGTAGTGCGTTTAGACATCATCCCCGAAGTCGGAGTGTGGCTACCTTAATGGATGGACAAAAACGGTCTCATACCCAAAATGTTTCAGCTGGTCAACATCAGAGCTCTAAGCTGAGGAACAAAACAAAAAGACAAAATAAAAAAGACCAAAAAGTAATTAACATGAACAAGCCATAGCAGCACAATGCGCAGTCAAAGCAAACAATTCGGTAGTTTCGACACAGGTGGTATAATCAGACATGGGAATGGAGCTTGTAGGCAAGCCAGGCGTTATTTTCTTTGATCCTGTCAAACAATGTAACCTTCACACGGTGGTAGATTTAAACAAAACAAAAACCAGGCAGAAACAGGGCTGCTAGAATAGACTAGACTAGAATAGACTACACTAGAATAGAAGAGAATAGAAGAGGGAAAATGAGCAAAGGTTGTACATGTATATATATATGTGTGGGGGGGGAGGGAGAAGATGGGGACAGAAGCATCAAGCTTTTTATTTATTTTTTACAGAATTTGTAGCTACTAACAGATCGAAACAGGTCGTCAGGCATTTTCCCCTGCCAGACATTATCTCCCTTTGTCCTGCCAAATATTTCCCCTTAAGACATTTTTCATCTGCCAGACATTTTCCCTTGTCAAGTCAAGTCAAATTTTTATTTCCAGATGGTACATTGAACAAGCAATGCATTTGCTTTTTTTTGTCAAGCCATCTATCTAAGAAACAGAAATTTATTAATAATAATACTGAAGTACTACATTTTTTCAACCTTTACCAATAAAATGTATCAATAAAAAAAAAAAGGAAAACCAATAAAACAATACACTGCAAAATACAAATTACACACACATACATTCACACACGCGCGCACACACACGCATATACACACGCTCACACACACACGCGCGCGCGCGTGTGCGCACCTGCACACACGTACACACTTAGGTAAATTATTTTTTAAGAATTAAAAGAAATCATAAAACGTCAAACAAATTACATCATCTATTATATCATCCATTCTTTGTCAGACATTATCTCCCTTTGTCCTGCTAGACATTTTCCCCCTGCCAAATATGTTCCCCTATTGCACATTTTTCCTCGCCTCTGCCAGACATTTTTTCTTGTCTGACATTATCCCCCTTTGTCCTGCTAGACATTCTCTCCCCTGTCAGACATTTTCCATGTCAGACATTTTCCCCTGCCACACACTTACCCCTTTCAGACATTTTCCACTTTCCTCTGCCACACACTTACCCCTTTCAGACATTTTCCACTTTCCCCTGCCACACACTTACCCCTTTCAGACATTTTCCACTTTCCTCTGCCACACACTTACCCCTTTCAGACATTTTCCACTTTCCTCTGCCACACACTTACCCCTTTCAGACATTTTCCACTTTCCTCTGCCACACACTTACCCCTTTCAGACATTTTCCACTTTCCCCTGCCACACACTTACCCCTTTCAGACATTTTCCACTTTCCCCTGCCACACACTTACCCCTTTCAGACATTTTCCACTTTCCTCTGCCACACACTTACCCCTTTCAGACATTTTCCACTTTCTTCCTGCCACACACTTACCCCTATCAGACATTTTCCACTTTTCCCTGCCACACACTTACCCCCTTCAGACATTTTCCACTTTCCTCTGCCACACACTTACCCCCTTCAGACATTTTCCACTTTCCTCTGCCACACACTTACCCCCTTCAGACATTTTCCACTTTCCTCTGCCACACACTTACCCCTTTCAGACATTTTCCACTTTCCCCTGCCACACTCTTCCCCCTTTCAGACATTTTCCACTTCCTCTGCCAAACACTTACCCCTTTCAGACATTTTCCACTTTTTCCTGCCACACATTTACCCCTTTCAGACATTTTCCTCTTTTTTCCTGCCACACACTTCCCCTTTCAGACATTTTCCACTTTTTTCCTGCCACACACTTCCCCTACAGACATTTTTCCCCTGCCACACACTTCCCCCTTTCAAATATTTTCCACTTTCCCTGCCACACTCTTCCACCCTTTCAGACATTTCCACTTTCCTCTGCCACACACTTACCCCTTTCAGACATTTTCCACTTTTTTCCTGCCACAGACGTACCCCTTTCAGACATTTTATTTTCCCCTGCCACACACTTACCCTTTCATTCATTTTCCCACTTTTTTCCTGCCACACACTTCCCTTTTCAGACATTTTCCCTTTCCCTGCCACACAACTTACCCTTTCATACATTTTCCACTTTTGTCTGCCACACATTTAACCCCTTTCATACATTTTCACTTTTGTCTGCCACACACTTCCCCCTTTCAGACATTTTTCACTTTCCTCTACCACACACTTACCCCTTTCACACATTTTCCACTTTTTTCTACCACAGACGTACCCCTTCAGACATTTTTCACTTTTTTCCTGCCACACATTTACCCCTTTCAGACATTTTCCACTTTCCTCTGCCACACACTTACCCTTTCAGACATTTTCCACTTTCCCCTGCCACACACTTACCCCTTTCAGACATTTTCCACTTTCCCCTGCCACACACTTACCCTTTCAGACATTTTCCCCTGCCACACACTTACCCCTTTCAGACATTTTCCACTTTCCCCTGCCACACACTTACCCCTTTCAGACATTTTCCACTTTTCCCTGCCACACACTTACCCCTTTCAGACATTTTCCCCTGCCACACACTTACCCCTTTCAGACATTTTCCCCTGCCACACACTTACCCTTTCAGACATTTTCCACTTTCCTCTGCTACACACTTACCCCTTCAGACATTTTCCCCTTCCACACACCTATCCCTTTCAGACATTTTCCCCTGCCACACACTTACCCCTTTCAGACATTTTCCCCTGCCACACACTTACCCCTTTCGGGACATGTCCCCTGCCACACACTTACCCCTTTCAGACATGTTCCCCTGCCACACACTTACCCCTTTCAGACATGTTCCCCCTGCCACACACTTACCCCTTTCAGACATGTTCCCCTGCCACACACTTACCCCTTTCAGTCATTTTCCATTTTCCCTGCCACACACTTACCCCTTTCAGACATTTTCCACTTCCTCTGCTACACACTCCCCTTTCAAACATTTTCCATTTGCCCCTGCTACACACTTACCCCCTTCAGACATTTTACCCTGCCACACATTTACCCCTTTCAGACATTTTCCACTTTCCTCTGCCACACACTTACCCCTTTCAGACATTTTCCACTTTCCCCTGCCACACACTTACCCTTTCAGACATTTTCCCACTTTCCCTGCCACACCTTTACCCCTTTCAGACATTTTCCCCTGCCACACACTTACCCCCTTCAGACATTTTTACCCTGCCACACACCTACCCCTTTCAGACATTTTCCACTTTCCCCTGCCACACCTTTACCCCTTTCAGTCATTTTCCACTTTCCTCTGCCACACACTTACCCCTTTCAAACATTTTCCACTTTCCTCTGCCACACACTTACCCCTTTCAGTCATTTTTCCACTTTCCTCTGCCACACACTTACCCCTTTCAGACATTTTCCACTTTCCTCTGCCACCACACTTACCCCTTTCAGACATTTTCCACTTTTTTCCTGCCACACATTTACCCCTTTCAGACATTTTCCTCTTTTTTCCTGCCACACACTTCCCCTTTCAGACATTTTCCACTTTTTTCCTGCCACACACTTCCCCTACAGACATTTTTCCCCTGCACACACTTCCCCCTTTCAAACATTTTCCACTTTCCCCTGCCACACTCTTCCCCCTTTCAGACATTTTCCACTTTCCTCTGCCAAACACTTACCCCTTTCAGACATTTTCCACTTTTTCCTGCCACACACTTCCCCCTTTCAGACATTTTCCACTTTTTCCTGCCACACACTTCCCCCTTTCAGACATTTTCCCTGCCACACACTTCCCCCTTTCAGACATTTTCCACTTTTCCCTGCCACACACTTACCCCTTTCAGACATTTTCTCCTGCAGGACATGTCCGCATCCGGATGTCTTTTATCCTGCAAGGTATTATTTCACAGCTGCCAGACATATTCCCCACGAATCGTTAGAACCAGTTTTGCGGTCAGAGCCTATAATGTCTGGGTAGCAGGGAGGAAAAATGGTCATTCGTTGACTATCCCTTCAGAGCAGAATATGGTTGTGATCTCTGATCAGCCGAAACATTGGCTTCTGGATCACAGGCACAGACAACTCTTTGGAGAAATTACTTCCCCTGAATTTATGGCTATAGCTCCCTACATAGGGCACTCAAATCATAATTATTGGTGCGTGTGTGTGTGTGTGTGTGTGTGTGTGTGTGTGCGTGTGTGTGTGTGTGTTGTGTGTGTGAGTGTGTGTTTGTGCTTGTGTGTGTGTGTGCTTGGTGTGTGTGTGTGTGTGTGTGTGTGTGTGTGTGTGTGTGTGTGTGTGTGTGTGTGTGTGTGTGTGCGTGCGCGCGCGCGCGCGCGCGCGCGCGTGAGAGAGAGAAGATTTTTTTTTAAACGCGCAAAAATGAAAATAGGGCCTCTCTCTCTCAAATTGTAACTGATACCATACGTAGTGACACTGGATCAGCTTGCCTCACCATAAATATATTTGTGTATGCAAAAAATAGATTCGTAATTGCATTTGAAAAGAAGCTTTGAGAGAAAGAAAGGAAGGAAGACAAATAAACAGACAGACAGACAGAGATATGAAAACAGAAAGAAAGACATAAAGACAGACAGAATGGCAGACAAGCAAGCAGACAGACAGACAAACAGACAGACAGAAAAAACAAAGTTATCTCCCATAACAAAACGTCTCCTTTTCGGCGACGTTCTGACTTCAATAAAAATGTATAATTGCACGGCCATTTTCGGTTGGGTTTTTGTTTGTTTGGGCTCTTTTGTTGTTGTTTCTTTTGGGGGGGGGGGGGGGTATCTTTTGAAACTTGAAACTTAGAATGATAACAATAAGCAAGCAAGCAAACAAACAAACAAACAAGCGAGGAATAAAAAGAACACGAGCTATTAATCTGGAGGGTTTATTCAAAGCCTTGACATGTCCCTAACACAGACAGCT
>CM054135.1:71659033-71666533 GCA_028751875.1 Rapana venosa
CATACCAGTGCAGTTAAAAAAATCAATAGCGGCACTAGCATTACTAATGCAGGTACTCTGACAGAGGGGACTTTGTTTAAGCATCACACGGACGACTTCACTCGACAGAGCTCTAGACCAGGCACGCTTGTGTGTTGGAACTGATTTGCCCTCCAAAGAGACATGGCACCAGTAATAACACAGGGCCACACTGAGTTCTACTTCAAAGTACAATGATGTGGGGATTCTATCAGATCGCCCCCATAATCATTGTCCATAAAGAAGAGGAGCCCATAATGTAGGGCTGACCAGTAAAACGCGGACTTATGTCACCTACGAGGATAGAAAAAAGGCTACTTGGGCCCTTCAAAGAGAGGTACAGGGGCTAACGTGGGACCCAGGAGAGTAGAGTAGGGACCTTTTTATTGCTCTGAAAGAGCAGAGTAGGGGGAAATAAAATTATTGCCAAAACTGTAATGTGACCTGCCAAAAGTAAACCAGATGATAATATAATCCCTGGTGCATAGACAGGGGCTAATATTGTTTCTGTAGATTAGAACAAGGGCCCATATTGTTTCTGGTGTATAGAACAGTGGCTAATGCTGCCCTCAAAGAGTAGATTAGAGATAAAAGTTAACCTGTAAAGTAAAACAACAAGGAGCTAGTTTAGCCCCAAAAGCTAATGTGACCCATAGATAGTTGCAAAGAGGCTAAATATGTACCCCTACCCATCCCATCCCATCTCCGACCCCCCATCCCATTCCACCCCCCCCCCCCCTCCACCTCCACAACCCCCACCCCCACCCAACCAAGAGTAGAGCAAGGGTGAAAATATAGCGGTATAGCATTGAAGAAAGACTACTGTGGGCCCTGGGGCAGAGAACAGGGACTTATGGCTCCCAAAGAGCAGATCAACGGCTAATGTAGCCCCTATAGAATTAATACAGCAAGGACTATAATGTGGCCTCTAACAAGTGAAATAGGGGATAAAGTGACCTTCACACAGAAGAACTGTAACTAATGTAGTCTTTACATAATAGAACAGGGAATGATAAATGCGACCCTCACATCGTGCAACAACGGTTATTGTGGCCTTTACTGGTATAACAGCACTGTGGGCCTTACATCATGATAGAACGGTGGTGAATGTGGGGCCCTTATGTGACAGATCAGCAGCTTTTGTTGCCCTTAAATAGCAGAGCAGCAGGTAATGTGGCTGGTAAAACAATAAAACAAGGTCTAGTGGGCACCCTAGAGAGCAGAACCAGATACCAATCATTCATTGAGTTTGTTGACAACTGTAGACTGTTTGTCCATAGTCACTGCCGTTGTTGACAACTGTAAACACGTTTGTTTTAGCAAAGTCACTGCCGTTGTTGACCACTATAAACACGTTTTAGCATAGTCACTGCCGTTGTTGACAACTGTAAACACTTTTAGCAAAGTCACTGCCGTTGTTGACAACTGTAAACACGTGTTTAGCATAGTCACTGCCGTTGTTGACAACTGTAAACACTTTTAGCAAAGTCACTGCCGTTGTTGACAACTGTAAACACGTTTGTTTTAGCAAAGTCACTGCCGTTGTTGACCACTATAAACACTTTTAGCATAGTCACTGCCGTTGTTGACCACTATAAACACTTTTAGCATAGTCACTGCCGTTGTTGACAACTGTAAACACGTTTTAGCATAGTCACTGCTGTTGTTGACAACTGTAAACACGGTTTTTTTTAGCATTGTCACTGCCGTTTTTGACCACTGTAAACACTTCTTTTTAGCATAGCCACTGCCGTTTTTGACCACTGTAAACACTTCTTTTTAGCATAGTCACTGCCGTTGTTGACAACTGTAAACACTTTTAGCATGGTTACTGCCGTTGTTGACCACTGTAAACACTTCTTTTTAGCATAGTCACTGCCGTTTTTGACAACTGTAAACACTTTCAGCATAGTCACTGTCGTTTTTGACAACTGTAAACACGTGTTTAGCATAGTCACTGCTGTTGTTGACAACTGTAAACACTTTTAGAATAGTCACTGCCGTTTTTGACAACTGTAAACACGTGTTTAGCATAGTCACTGCTGTTGTTGACAACTGTAAACACTTTTTACCATAGTCATTGCCATTTTTAACTACTGTAAACACGTGTTTAGCATAGTCACTGCCGTTTTTGACTACTGTAAACACGTGTTTAGCATAGTCACTGCCGTTGTTGACAACTGTAGACACTTTTTACCATAATCACTGCCCTACACGATTGGTCATTCATGATGCTGGAGTCTACAAATTTGCTTCAAATGATCTCCTGACGTCAAAACAGTCACCAGCAGTTTGAACCTTTGGCAGTTAAGGGAAAAAACAACCCCAAAAACCCAATGAATATAGTCCGGTAATGGCTAAATATCGACCCAAAAAGAAGTTAAGTATTAAGTGAATGTTTATGTTTGTGTTAAACTTCCATGATGGCTAGGCATGTCAGTGAATTGCTACTGAGTGCTTCCGCTGTTTGCAGCCCCGAGTGAGCTTTAGGTGAGGCGATGTGGTGTGTATCCAATCCATTAGCGGTCTTTTGTCACTCTCTGAGTGATTGGAGCTGTGAAAATAGAACTCGGCACCATGGAATTGATTCTGGAGGCAGAGTATTCAATACAACTGATAGTTTATTGACCTTTCTTTTCATTTGACAATGACAGCTTCTGTTTTACTTAGGAAGATCAGTTTCATGAATAAATAATGTAACTTTATTGGTCTGCTGAAAATGATTAAAGGTGTATTTTAGTGTTCTCAATTTTTTTTAATGCTACATGATAAGTTATTGTGATTTTAATGACACAGGAAAATTTAGTCAATAAAAGATATAAAACGTGAAACTTATTGGCGCTTTTATATTAGCAGACTTTGTTTGCTGGCTCTCTTAAGATGCTGTTATGCTTGAGCATTAGGTGAGTGGGTATTCAAAATGTGCCTATGTGAAAGAATTTCCTCTGAAACAGTCACATAGTGCACTATACCAGATATACTCAGCAAATGTCAATGTTATCATTGAGTATGTACATGAAGGGGAGACAAACTAACAGAAAGGTGACGATTTCGATGACGACTAGGCTAAAACACCTATTAAAGAAGGATTCACACAAAAGCATGCTAGCAACTAAGTCTTACACCTAATGCTGTCCAGATTCTATCCCAGCCTTTGGACATGGTCCTGTACAGACTACCTGAATAGCACAATTAAGCAACAACGAATCTTTCAAAACGTAAATAACAATGTGCATTGATATAGCAAGTAGGCTATGTATACTTCCTTCACAGACTTATAAACCAATTTTACACAACTCTAACCCTTAACATTACCATCAAAGAAAAGGAGTGCTGGCTAAAGAGCAGAGGTGACGGTCAGATATGTACTGATCTGCTCTGAGTTCTAAACTTTTTTTACCACCAACATGTCCATCAGTTTGAACCATTCCACCAACGAAGTCTATAGATAGAAGACCAGCTGTGTCCGACATTCTGATGCTGGGGAAAAAATAATGAACTCTCCAAAGCAACAAGTACATGCTCAACGTGAGTCAGGCGATTTGCTGGAAAATAACAGGATTAAATAATAAACTATGGAAAAATGGAGGGAAAAAAACTGGAATTGGACACAAGGGTACCTTGAAGATCAACATGAACAAGTGCCTAACTAAAATTATTATCAACATGGGGGGAACAAGTTTACTGGGTATTCTGGGTGTAAGAGGTTTTTGAATATACAAGAAGTGAGCGCACTCTCGATACAAACCACGTTCTATACCAACACAGCTTCGACCATTCATATCACTGAAAAGAACAACAACATCTATCCTTTCCATTCACATCTGTCCCTTGCTGTGTTCTTGCACAGTCTAGGACAACAGGGTAACTAGTGGTTAGAGCATGGAACTCTGATCAAATGACGGCTGAGGACAGGGATTCGAGTCTCCGCTGAGACCTCTGCTAACCGGGATTTATTTCCTGGAGTTAACATTGGTGCTGACTTAATCACTCTGAAAGGAGTTTTTCAGATAAGACCCAAAAGCCCATGCACAAATCAAAACATTTTGTGCCAATGTTAAAAACTCCTCTACCTCATGTTTCGAAGAACATAAGGCCAGCTATGACCAGTAGCTATATAATATAGCTATATAAATTCCATACATTATTATTATTATTATTATTATGACATGAGTGATGACATGAATGATGACATGAATGATGACATGAATGATATCAGCACGCACCCTGCTATCTGGGAGGGATATGGATGGCTATGTCAGGTTCAACTTGCTCACAACACACTGCCTGGAAATTCGGTGAAGTGCCCCAGTCACTTCACAAGGAGTTATAATGGGTAAAGGCCAAGTTAGCCAAAAAGTCATATATAGCCCACAGTGTGTTTTAGAGATTAGTTATCACAGTTGAATAAAGAACCATTCTTGACACAGAGGCTAGTATTTGTCTGTTTGTTAGTCACTGCAACAGACGACTACCAGTAAATGTCTGTTGGTGATTGTCGATAATGACATGATCATAGTTTATCTATTATCTGTTCGTCGTCATGACAGAAAACTCTGTCAGCAAACGGCTGATTGATGGTCATTTATACTGGCATGATCACTGATCTGCTGCTGTCATTGTAATCCATTTGTTAAGTACACACCTCATTGTGGATACAGAACCTGCAGTGACTCTTAATGAAATAGTGAGCTACACGCAGATATATGTACAGATCGGGAATAGGGGGTAGGGGGGGGGGGAGAGACCATGTCTGTTGATATGGCATGTATTGATTATTGGCACGCCATTAGTTTATCATGTGTTGTTGATCTTTGTTATTGACCATCTATGTGCAAGTTACGCCCAGTGCCCAGCAGATTAATTATCTCCCTTTGTATGGGTTCCTGGTCACTCTACACAGTCGACAAGCCACAAATGAATTTACTAGTACGAACTACAAGTACAACACTACCTTTAGGAAATACACACACACACACACACACACACACACACCTGTGCGCGCACGTGCTGATGCCCACACTCATGCACGTGTACACGCGCGCGCGCGCACACACACACATACACACACACATTGTGGTCAGGAAGCCTTTTTGGTGCCCCAAAGTATTTATTAGATTGACTTAGGAGCCTGTATTGTAAAGTTTTTAGCCTTGTCTTGGGTGTACCTTTACGTGCTTAGTCTTTGGGAACGTGCCTGCCTGCCTGCCTGCCTGTGTTTGTGTGTTTAACAAGTGGTATCTTTTATCAGTGTGTTCAAATTTATATACGCCTATATGATTATATCTTACTACTTGTTTAGATGTGTGTTTGATTACTGCAAAGCAAATTTCCTTTAATAAAGGACAATAAAAGAATTGATTGATTGATAGATTGATTGATTGATTGATTGACTGATTGATTGAGGAAGTGTGTGTGTGTTCTGCCTTTGGATTACTATCCGAGAAGCAGCAGTGGAGAATTACGTATTTTAGAAGCACAGAAACACTCAATAACATTATTGAGAGTAAATTCAGCATAAGCAAATTCCTAAAAAAAAATTTTTTTAAATTTGAACTAAAAATTACCACCCTCTCACTTTAATTTGCACATCCACAAATGAACTTTTTGAAAAATCAGGAGTTAATTCCAGAGAAATGCAACAGCTTATACCTGTATTATCTCCTTGTCCGTTATTGGGGGTTTCAAAGAGCTTCTTTTGATTTTGACTGCTCCATCTTTTTTTTTTTTTAATAAAAGGAAAAAGCGGAAAAAATGAATTAATAACTAATATTTGTAGCACATACATGAAAGAACACATCACAGATACTCATCATACATTTGCTTAAAGTGTAGTGAGGGTGGTGCAGCTTTCATCATTCCTTCTTTTACAGGCTGAAAAACTTAAGGCCTGCTGCAGTGGGAAGAATCACTCAATTTTCACTGCAGAGTTGACAGCCATTCTGACAGCTTTGAATTGTTTAGTTGACTTTTCTGGGACCATTCTGAAGGTTCTGTTATGTGTTGATTCAAAGTCAGTGCTCCAATCTCTTCACACACACACACTCATGCGCATGCACACACATGCATGCACACATGCACATACGCACATGTGCACACACACACATACATCATGAGACGATATCAGACAGAAATTAAACGAGGCTGGGGACACAAAGATTGCTATACAGACAAATAAATAATGAAAAGAACTTTCTAAATTACACACACACAAAAGTTGCACCAAAAGTGTATGGGTGCATGCATGCGTGTGTGCACATGTGTGTGTTTATGGGAGGGGACAGGTCATTTTCATTCAGACAATTTCCAATCACAAATCAGAACTGTTTTTAAAGTTTAGTCAAAGAATTTTTTTTTTTTATTGGTTTCTTAAATCAACAGCAGCACAGGACATTAGACTAGTAATCAGAACCTTACACATATTACTGCAAATTAAAGTATCTCTTACATTATCACATCTTTCTTTTGCATAGCAAATACAACTTTGCAATAGCATGAAACATAAGAAATACAAAGTAGTGTTATAAAGTGTTCTAAAATAAACCCACACAATCAATCAAAAATTTCTGCATATATTACGTATATCTTACAACTTTTCAATATCGTTCTCTTGTATTGCTATTTCCATGGATGAGTACATATCATTTTCAAAGTTATTTTCATCAGTTAGTACTATTATCATGTCATCACGATGACAACGGTGATGATGGTGATGATGATCATTATGCTGATGATGACATGTTCATTTCAAACTGCATCTTGAAGAACTTGGATAGAACTTTGAAAACACTTGGATAGAACACTTGCATGCTAAGGCATAGAAGTTATTCAGTACTAGCCAAAGTGATAGACACACAATTCAGATAACGGAATAGGTATGAGGTATGCTCAGATAACTGGGAGCCAGGTAACAGTTCAAATATCTAGGTTTAATCTGGAAAGGCAAAATTTCCAACAAAATATCCCCATGAAGACTGCATAAGCATCACCAGCATTCTCAGGCTAAGACAGACTCTCAGCAGCAAGAATAAGATCTCTCTCAACTTCATAGTGAGCATGATGCATATTACAGTGAGGACTGTTTTGTTCCTAGGAATGCAATGATGGATATCAAAAACAGACCTCCCAGGGTATACTCATGAAAATGAAAGAAGACACAATTGCAAGATTGCGAGCATATCATGAAAATGAAAGAAGACACTAATGCAAGATTGCGAGCATATCATGAAAATGAAAGAAGGCACTATTGCAAGATTGTAAGCATCTCTTACAAAGAGGACATAAGAAATGAAGAAATACACACACACCCAAAAATGGAGGTAGTTTTTGGCCCCAGAGAAGTCCTGTTCACAACCATCAGGTAACAAAAGAAAAGGATGACAGGTCAAATCATCAAATCTATCCAACCTTTGACATAATTATCACTTTAAAGGATGACAGGTCAAATAATCAAATCTATCCAACCTTTGACATAATTATCAC
>CM054135.1:71669033-71721533 GCA_028751875.1 Rapana venosa
AATCTAAAATGAGTGTTGATGGGATCGCATACTGTTTTGGGATTTATATATTGGATTTTATCTCTGAAATACACACACACACACTCTCTGTCTCTGTCTCTGTCTCTGTCTCTCTCTCTCTCTCTCACCTTTTATCGTCCTGCTTATAGTCATAGTATATCCTGATGAAGGATTCATATTTTTATAATTTTCAATACGTTATTGGACTTGCCTCTGTACTTAAGTTTTAATGAGTGCCCTATTTCAATATCTTATAATTATGTGTAACAAGTATGTGTACCATTTGACAATGTGTAGATGTTTATCTTTATGACTTATTAAGTTTGGTTGTGTTATTTTTCTTGGCTTTGTTGTTGCTCTTGTTCTTGTTGTTGTTGTTTGTCTGTTTTTCTCTTTTTTATCATCTTTTGTTGGTTTGGTTTTTCCTTCTCTTTTGTTTGTTTGTTTGTTTTGGTTAAGGTTTTTTTGGGGGGTGGGGGTAGGGGTGGGGTATTCTTAGGGTTTTCTTTTAATTGCTTGCTTGGGGGGGGGGGGGGGGGGGGGTTGTTGGGGGGGGGAGCTGTTTTGAAAAGGGTTATTTCCCCTTGTTTTTATTGTGAGACTGTATAAGTATTGGGTTATTATTATTAAGATGTATCCCTAACGGGCGGGGACTGGATGTAAAAAAGCACATGTGTGCTTATTCATTATCCTCGAAATAAAAGAATTTGTCATTGTCATTGTCATTGTCTCTCTCTCTCTGTTTTTGCATTGTTTTGTTCATCAATTGCATACTTGTCTCCTTTACATTTTGAGGGGGGGGGGGGGGTATTTAATTCTGTGTAAGTGTGTAGGTATTGGGCTTATTTTACTATTATGATGTATCCCTGATAAGGGTGAAGACTGGATGTAAAAAAACCACAGTGCTTATTCATTATCCTTGAAAAATAAAACAATTTGATTTAATTCTCATCTCTCTCTCTCTCTCTCTCTCCTCTCTCTCTCTCTCTCTCTCTCTCTCTCTCTCTCTCTCTCTTCTCACTCATTTGAAAGCCACATATATATGAGAATCAAACAATAAATTATGTATATACCTGCTAGAGTTAATTTACCCCTCCTTGAAGTAAGTAACAGTGCCATGACATGTGTGTGTGTGTGTGTGTGTGTGTGTGTGTGTGTGTGTGTGTGTGTGTGTGTGGTGTGTGTGTGTGTGTGTGTGTGTGTGTGTGTGATCATTATCTCCTTCATCATACAGCATGTACATATTTATTCAGCATTCAAGGGGATACTGTATTTTGAATATAGCTAATGCATACTACAAGATCAGGCTACAATATCAACAAGTGAAATGGCATGGTTTGGAATGTCTCCACCTCAATGGGACTGCATTTCTTTTCTCTCTAAAAACAATGAATATCACATTATGCTAAAGATATCACTCAGTCCATAAACTTGACAAATAAAAGGCAAGGAAAACTGTCATGAATGTAAGGAGCAGGGTAATATGATTCGTATTTGTGGTTCAGGGAAGAAGATCATATTGTACAAGCTTTGCCGTTGTGGTTTGACAACAATGTTCAGACAGTATGGCTGGATTTGTGTGTGTATATGTACATATATGTGTGTGTGGGAGGACAAAATCATGAACATGATAATAGGGTTTGGCTTTCTGGTTGGATGAAGTAGCACAAAAGAGGAACTTGATGCGCTCTCTCAGTTTGGGGTTTGATAACAGAGCTTAGGTAACATGACAGGATGTGTGTGTGTGTGTGTGTGTGTGTGTGTGTGTGTGTGTGTGTGTGTGTGTGTGTGTGTGTGTGTGTGTGTGTGTGTGTGTGAAGTCAAGTCAAATTTTTATATCCAGATGGTACATTGATTAAGCAATACATTTGCTTTTTTCATCAAGCCATCTATCTAGGAACAAAAAACTTGATCAATATTATCTAACTACATTATTACCATAACCAATAATAATAAGACTAACTCTATAAGAAAAATAGAAACAGAGAAAAAAGAAAGAAAACACACACACACACACACACACACACACACACACACACACACACACACTCACACATGACCAAAAACAAAAAACAAAAAAACTCATCAATAACGAAAATGGACCCCCCCCCCCCCCCCCCCCCAACAAGAAAAGTACACTGCATAACTCGTACACACATACATGCGCACACACTTGACTTGACTTGACTTGACTTGACCCAATCTAACACAACACAACCCAACCCAACACAAACACACACATTCATACACATACTCAAGTACATACACACGCACATTTGTACTCACTTAGATTTGGATTACAAGAAAATGAGAGAAAAAAGGAACATATCAAACAAAATATACCAGGTTACAATATTACCCGTTTGATTGGCATACTTTATAATTAATGACTACCAACACACAAGAAGTTGTGAACCCCCCCCCCCCCAACCTCCAAAAGAACAAACAAACAAAAGAATCAAACAAGGAAACAAACAAACGTGTGTGTGTGTATGTGTGTGTGTGTGTGATGTCAGAATCAAGTATGCAGTGTTATTGTTTGACTTTTTGGTTGCATGATATTGCATTAGAGTAACGGGAATCGCTCTCTCAGTGTCTGCTTTGATGACACTGTGCCAACGCATACACACTTTGATGACACAGCATAGTTTACATGCTGTAGCTTTTTAAGGGTTTTTTTTTGTTTGGTTGGGTTTTTTTAGAGCACACTGTAGCACAATTTTGCATCTTGTTTTATAAGTACACAATAACATGATTTAAAATTAATAGCAACATTATTTTGCTTTCTGTGTTATATAACACTGTAACATGATTTGCTTTCTGTTTTAGAACACATGATTTGGCTTTCTGTTGTAGAGTACAGCTACATGACATGGTTTTCTGTTGTAGAGTACAGCTACATGACTTGGTTTTCTGTTGTATAGTACAGCTACATGACTTGGTTTTCTGTTGTAGAGTACAGCTACATGACTTGGTTTTCTGTTGTAGAGTACAGCTACATGACTTGGTTTTCTGTTGTAGAGTACAGCTACATGACTTGGTTTTCTGTTGTAGAGTACAGCTACATGACTTGGTTTTCTGTTGTATAGTACAGCTACATGACTTGGTTTTCTGTTGTAGAGTACAGCTACATGACTTGGTTTTCTGTTGTAGAGTACAGCTACATGACTTGGTTTTCTGTTGTAGAGTACAGCTACATGATTTGGCTATCTGTTGTAGAGTACAGCTACATGATTTGGTTTTCTGTTGTATAGTACAGCTACATGACTTGGTTTTCTGTTGTATAGTACAGCTACATGACTTGGTTTTCTGTTGTATAGTACAGCTACATGATTTGGTTTTCTGTTGTAGAGTACAGCTATATGACTTGGTTTTCTGTTGTAGAGTACAGCTACATGATTTGGCTATCTGTTGTAGAGTACAGCTACATGATTTGGTTTTCTGTTGTATAGTACAGCTACATGACTTGGTTTTCTGTTGTATAGTACAGCTACATGACTTGGTTTTCTGTTGTATAGTACAGCTACATGATTTGGTTTTCTGTTGTAGAGTACAGCTATATGACTTGGTTTTCTGTTGTAGAGTACAGCTACATGATTTGGCGAGTACAGCTACATGATTTGGCTTTCTGTTGTAGAGTACAGCTACATGACTTGGTTTTCTGTTGTAGAGTACAGCTACATGATTTGGCGAGTACAGCTACATGATTTGGCTTTCTGTTGTAGAGTACAGCTACATGACTTGGTTTTCTGTTGTAGAGTACAGCTACATGACTTGGTTTTCTGTTGTAGAGTACAGCTACATGACTTGGTTTTCTGTTGTATAGTACAGCTACATGACTTGGTTTTCTGTTGTAGAGTACAGCTACATGACTTGGTTTTCTGTTGTATAGTACAGCTACATGACTTGGTTTTCTGTTGTATAGTACAGCTACATGACTTGGTTTTCTGTTGTATAGTACAGCTACATGATTTGGCTTTCTGTTGTAGAGTACAGCTACATGACTTGGTTTTCTGTTGTAAAGTACAGCTACATGACTTGGTTTTCTGTTGTAGAGCAACAATCACATAATTTGGCTTCCTTTTGTAGAACACATAACATAATTTGGCTTTCTTTGGCAAAGTATACAAAAATACAATTTGGCTTTTTTTCCATTTTTCTTTTAGAGCAGGCACTAACAGACTTAGATTTTTGTTTTTGTTTAAGAACACACAGCTACACAACCTGGTTTTTGATTTAAGACCACACAATTACGTGATTTGGCTTTTTGTTTTAGAACACAAAAGTTACACCATGGACCTTTGTTAAATGCACACAATTACATGACGTGACTTTAGCTTTACAGGTTAACGACAGACGGCAGATCAACACAACTCAGCTTATTGATTTAAGTCACACAAGCTCAACAGTTTTACGGTTTCTCTCCTCTTGCAAGACGACTGTTGATATCAGCTACCACTTCTGGTAATTCAGCAGGTGAATCAATGACATAGTGAGCCCCTGCCTGCCTCAGGACCTCTCGAGACTTCTCCAAACGACTTTCCATGTCAGACACACTGATCTGCTCCTCCTCCTCTAGGCTGTTTATGCCCATGTAGCGGCCATACCTAGCAATGCCCACAGCCCAGCAGCCAGCATTGTAAGCCTCATGAATCCCTGCCACCATGTCATCCACCTTCACCACTGACTGTATGGGGTGCACGTCCATCAGATCCAGGTTTCTGTACAGCATGAACGGTCTGGGCCGTTGCCCATTCTCTACATCATCTCTCGCTACATTCATGTCTGGCTCAAACCCTTGTTTTTTAGCTTCAGTCACAAGAACGTCTGCTATGGCGCGAACAAACCCAGTGGTGATGCCAATCTTACAGCCCAACTCTTTTTGCAGGCGACTGATACCTTCCACTGTGCCAGGCAGAACAGCACTATGGTTTTTTACCACATCTATCTGAGTAGGAATAAACCTTTTAAACATTGTCTGGACATCTTCCTCTGTGGGCAGCTTTCCATGGATGTCTTGCCAACGCTGCTGCACTGCTGGTATGCGAGTTATTTCTGCGATGTGAAGATCTTTACGCAGGCCCATTGGCTTCCGTGCTTCATCTATTGAGATAGGGACCTAAAACAGAAAGCAAACAAAATAACAGTACATATAGTAGTCATGGTTTTAAAGAAAAGAACAAAGACGCCAATGCCACAATTAAACTCTTGCATTCCATTCTTTGGCTTTCAGTTTCACTTTTCACTGACTGGATTAAATCCATGGAAGCATCTTTCTACCAGACAACAAGCAAAGGTGCTTCTAGGGTAAAATATGCAAACAGGTCATGTGGGTTACCAGCAAACATAGCTAATAAAAGCAATTAACATGTAAACATAAAATAGCACAAATCAGTATCACAGACCCAAGCAACCACTTCCTTCATCTTAAAATATTTTCACCCACATATGGACAGTCATGGATAAAAACACACAAGCATGGAAGCATGCACACACAAATCGACATGCATGCATTGTACACATACACACACACACACACACACACAAACACACACACACGTGCACATACAGACATCAGGGTTATTATGTTGTCATATACTACTATATCCCATAATATCATACATCCCAAAGTCACTGGTAGTCAAGTTTGGTTTGTGGGTGGGGTTTTTTAAAGCACTAATTCATTTCATTATAAAATGAATCTGAGCTTGAAATTATTCATTGCTCGGTTTCACTTTGAGCTTTGACAAGATCATTTTTGAGGCTATAATATGACTGGAATGGATTTGATTGGGTTGGACTGTAGACATCTGTCATGAGTAACTAATCCTACCTGATGTTTTTAGACACAGACATATAATAAATCACCACTAAGTACTATTTTGTTGTGGCAACAAACTATTTCTTCGATGTTGAATGCTCAGATAGCAACAATTGTTGTCTATTATTTGAGCCAAAATGTATTGTGCAGCCTTAAATGCCTGACAAGTCACCCAGTGCATCTGGCTTGGGCATGGGAGAAAATTGTATCTCTTAAGTCTTTCTTGGTTTCTGGAAATAAAGGCAGGAGAATGAACCAAGATGGCAGAAAATAGACAAGAAGGAGGTGACAGGAAGAAAGGAACACAGCAGAAATAAAGAGAGGTATAGAAAAGAGATCATTCCTCGCACAGAATTTCCAGAAGGTGGGGGTGCTATTTAAAATACCAGGCTGGGCTGCCAGCACCCTCATCGGAGAGAACAGACTGTTTTTATACACTTTATTTTCAGGGCAACAATAAACTACTATATCACGACATCAACAGCAGAATCTGGCATGGTTACCTTGTACTGCTTAAACAGCTCCACAAACACCATCCCAGGGGCTAGAACATACTTGTCCACAGTGGTACCACTCCAGTCCAAAACACAGGCCTTCACAGGACCCACATAGCTCCGTGCATAGCGGAAATAGCTCATTGTACTGATCTGCAACAGCATAAATGTGTGCATTTAATACTATACTAGAAACAACAATTCAAAGAAAAGGATTAAAAAATATATTGCATCAAGTATTTCTTTTTTTTCTTTAGCACCAGGATTTGTTTTGGGTTTTATGTCAGAATTAATATGCAGCTATCTTGAATTTCACTAAGTTTGTGTGTGTGTATGTATGTGTGCGTGCATGTGTGCGTGTGAGTGAGTGAAGAAAATGCAGGGTGGGTGAGTGTGTCTTTCAAAATCTTAGTGCACTGCTTTTTTATTTTTTTGCTTTTTTTTTTTTTTTTTGGGGGGGGGGTTTACTTTCAATACATAAACTGGAAACGTGAGTAAATACATATGGCTTGAGATTTTCATGAACCTTGATTATGTCCCCTTCACTTATTGCATTATACTTTATTAAATACTATTTTTCAGTCACAACAGATTTCTCTGCATAAAATTCAGTTTACTCTCCCCAGGAAAAGTGTATCGCTACAACAGTACAAGTAACCCATCTAAAGAAAAAATCCTGTCTGTGCTTTTTGTTTCCCTATCAGAGAACTTTTTTATCTACAGAATTTGGCCAGCAACACTCTCTTCTTGTGGTGGGATCTTTTACATATATATATATATATATATATATATATATATATATATATATATATATATATATATATATATATGGCACTATGCACTCAATAAGTGTTGCACATGGGATTTTGGTTTATGTCCCATCCAAAAGACTAGCACCTTGGTCACCTCTCAAGGTCTAGTGGATAGGGGAAAATGTTTGGGAACAAACGGGACTGATTGAACCAGCACTTCTTGCTTTCTAGGCAGTTGCATTACCTCCAGATCACTGATCCACTAGCACCAAAGATCTACATGTATGCATCCTAGAATAAGAGTCAGTGAAAAGTCTAAATACAAGTTATAGCATCTCATAACAAGGAATGCAAGACAGGCTGAAGATTGCCTTTGCTCTCAAATATCACTCTTTTCTGTTTTAATACCATGTCTTCTCCTTAAGGCTTTGCTACAAATGCTGGACCTACCCTATTCCCCCATCCCACCTCCTCTCTGCCTGTGGCACAGGTTTCCTTTTTTTCTTCTTTGTTCTCTTCTCCTTGGCTTTATGTCTTCTCACTATTTTGTGATTTGGACAAGCACAATGGTATTACAAAAACTAAATATATCAGCACGTTTTTCAATTTTGTGACAGATTTTTTTTTTAAT
The DNA here is from genome assembly GCA_028751875.1 of Rapana venosa. Taxonomy (NCBI): domain Eukaryota; kingdom Metazoa; phylum Mollusca; class Gastropoda; order Neogastropoda; family Muricidae; genus Rapana; species Rapana venosa. The sequence continues at coordinate 71,676,732 of CM054135.1, forward strand.
GAGATCTTTCATGAGAACTTGTTGCAACGTGCTCTTTACATTCGCTAAATTGTCACACATGTCAAACGCAGGACCATGATTTATTGTCCCACCTGAATAGACTAGGCCTATCATCCATACCACCATTCATCAGACTGGTAATCTATTGGAAAGGGGATAAGTTTGGTTTTAAATGAAATCGAACCAACGCTCTATCAAGTCCTACACGACTGCTTTGCCGATTAGGCCTAGGCCTTCTTCGATTGTGTGCACACCTAACGTAACTAAGCTAGGCTAGGCTAGGCCTATAGGCTATAATCTGGGTTAGAATCAACTCCTGCAACCAAACTAATGTTTGCGAGTTGAGTCAGATTAAATAATACATCACACCTGCTATGTCGCTAGGCTTCAGACGAGAATCAAAAGACTAATGCAAGTCTTCTCACTTTATGCATTAAATTCTGGTCAGTAGATAAAATTCTGGCGAATTTTTTTCTTCCGTTTGCCAGATCCGATCCTTTTCCGGAAGTATTCCTAATCTATCCAAAATGGCTGATAGGAGGAGAAGACGTGCTCTAGAAGATGAAGGAGAAGAAAAAGAAAACGTGGTGAAAGAGCGACCCTCTGAATGTGTAAGTATATTGCATCTTTCTGTTTAATTTGTAATAGTGATTCATGCAAATGGCTTATTCATAAGGGCCTACATAGAACTAGAAGATGCTCGAGTATCAATGTCGGATCAACTTACTAAGTTACTCCAGATCACATCGCCAAATCACTCTCTAGAACTAGTGCACAACTTCGAGCATGACAACTCGTATTAAGTCCACATTTCGGACATTCTTTACATAGAAACCATTAACAGTATCCATTAAAACATTTTTCAGGTTTTGTTTTGTTTCATTTGTGTTCGATTTTTTACACACAAAAAGTCGGAGACGACCTTTCGGTTTGTTAGTGTTAGCAAAGTGAGAGGCTGTATGATCAGTGGCTTTCCCACTCATGGAATTCCACTTTACAGCTTAGTCTTTAGTGATCGACTATGACTCTCTGACTAGGAGGCTTGACTTGCACAGTCCTTATGTGCTGCAGCCCTGGGGGCTGGTTGGCCTTTGGAGAACATCTCCAACGATGACTGTCCTTATGCCCACTTGGCCGAGAGAGTGGGGATGTACTGTGGGCAAGGCATCTCCACTATAATCAAATTTCTGCCCAGTTTCCAAAACAGCAGCTGCCTCCTCTGCTATTTTGGAGGTCATAGTTGGACACAACCGACAAACATACATACAGTTTACTCACAGTGACACACATAATGTCATAGTGACATAATAACAATGTGACTGTGAGTTAACTTATTTGTTGTAAAACTTAACAGAGGTCATGATGATGGAACATATTGTTGGTAAATTATTCTGAAATTGGTCTATTAGTATTAGATACTGCTTTTCTCAGTTTTCTGTTGGTTAGAATTCATAAACTGATAAGTTTACACAGCTACACAAAGACTTGAAAGAGTTTACATTAAGTTCATAGCACTGTGCGTTAGGCCTGATACTATAGTATTAACAGTTGATAAACCATTGGGTTAGTAAGTACTACAGTAGATATATAAATGCAAATAACTGCAATCTTCTTCTTCTTTCTTTCTTCTTCTTTCATCTGCCGCTGGTGCCTTTCGGCGTCGCTGGGAGACACAGACGTCTGTCTGCAGCAAGGCGGGAGGCTTGATGTAGTGACAGGTCATGGGCTCGCAGGGTGTCAGCCACGGAGTCGCTCCATCGTCTACCTCTGGCTTTCCAGCCATTGTATTTAGAGGTGTATGCCCGTAGGGCTGGTTGGTTGGGCGGCATTCTAGAGAGGTGACCAAACCACCTGATTCTTTGTTGTTCATATGGTGGAGAATAGGTGTTAGTCCGACCATGTCTCTGATCACCTCATTCTCACTCAACTGCAATCACACTGCTTTAAAAAAAAAAAATCTAGTGACAGGTTCATGCAGTCCTGTACAAAAGTTCTATTTTTTACAAATTGATAATTCTTAACAAAAAATTTTTTTTTAATTAAGTGGTCCTCTAGTCTAGAGCTACAGAAGGAAAACAAACAAACCCAACTAAACAAAACAAACAGTTGAGAAGATGAAACCTGAAGGAGAGGATAGGCCCGCATCACTGTGTAATGGCTAATGCTGTATTGAGTATCACTATCAGTGACTATTGGAGTATTGCTGGATCTCCAAAACAGCTTGTTGACAAGGTTCAAAAAGTATAAAATCATGCTGCCTTGTCATATTCCAAGTTAAAGCATGTCTCTTCTCTGCTTATTCAGTTATTGACTTACATCAGGTTCCCGTAAAGAAACTCAACATAAACTTGCCACACACTATTCTAGCCTTCTTCAAACTTATGTCCCATTGTGTAACCTTCACACCTCTGCTAGTAATACTCTATTACTAGTATTAGTAATACTCATCTGTTTTGTATCCTCACCTTTCGAACAAAATCATATGGTGAGCGATCTTTAAACTCTTTTCGAACCCCTTCTGCTGGAATTTTCTCCCATACTCTCATAGGTACAACACAAGTATTTATTTTTTCAAGTCCAACCTTAAATCAAATCTCTTTCAGTCTTAGATTTAATGTTTCAAGTAATTTTGTGGGTGGGTGGCTACACACACACATGGGTGCAAATGGGTTTGTGCATGCATTGCATGTGGGCAAGGGAGGTTGTAATATAGGAGGGTGAGATGTTTTCATATGGGAGGCTTGTTAATTATGAAAGGTAGCCAGTGGTAGAATAAGTTATGGTGCCCTTTGTTCGATAGTCTAAACATGTATGATTCCTGTATTTGTCACAGCGCGCCTATACAGCAGCGCTCAGTCAAAGGTTCAGGCAGAGTGCTAAAATTAGCACGCCCCGACCTTTTTACCCCCACACCCCTCCCATTTCTTCACCCCTCCCCTTCCCCCTCCTCACAGCATCTCAAGCCCAGTAGCACTTACACATGCTTGCGGGGCAGATCTGGGCTAGGCTAGGCCTACAGGAGACGAATGGGTATACCGTATAGGTAGCGAGCGTTACGCTAGTAAAAAAAACACCTCAGTTTTAACAATGAACGTACGCAGTTTAGTGTGTGTGTGTGTGTGTAAGAGAGAGAGAATCTTTGATACACAAAGATGAAGATTTTAATCTAAACCTAGTCTTACAATCTGTCCCTGTGAACACACACACACAGATATAGATAGATAGATAGATAGATAGATAGATAGATAGATAGATAGATAGATAGATAGATAGATATGAAAAAGAAAATCCACACCAAGAACAGAATAAAATCTTGATTACACACTACTATCAAGCACGCACGTGCACGAACACACACACAAGGCACACACACACATAGACACACACACACAACGTACACAGTTACACACACACACACCATCACACACACACACACAGAATCAGAAATTAGTTTAGGCTGTAAAGGATGGCAAAGGTTACATTACCTAAGACAAGCCCGCTGCGTGCATGTGTGCGGCCTGCCTATCCTCTTAACACACACAGGCACTAAGCCTAGGCTAGATTGAGACAGCAAACAGTCAAGATTTTGCCCAAATTTGAGCCCTTCAAAACTGATGAACTTGTATCCTAAATACAACAAAAGTTGATTCAGCTTAAAAAATCAAACATTAACATTACATAGCTGACTTTGCCAAAGTGAAACTTAAACGATTTCAGGAGGAAAATTGCGATCAACTCACGTCACTAGCACAGAAATGATCACTCTCAATACTAAACAAAGAAGAGCTATCTGGTGAGAACATCCAATCTATCTGTTATTTTGGTTTATAACGCCAACACAAAAGTGTTATACTTGTTCAAATTCACGTCTCCACAACAACAAGAGAACACTGCACTGAATACATCTGAATGTAGCACTGAGGAAAATGACAAACGTATCAAAAAGCACTTAAAAGTTGGAAATTAAAATCCGTGTGGCCACTTTCCCCCGCTGAAACAGTGGAAAGAACGCCGCGCTATCTTGATGGCGCCAAACTGGACCAGTGCATCTGGTCGGTGCCAGAGCTAAAAATAAGCACATCAGGGGTCAAGTTCCAGTGTCTAAGTGCAGCAGAAAATGGGGGAAAACGACTGCTGTGTTGTAAGCATTTACTGGCTTTTATAACTATAAATATGTTAAGAGAGATTAGACACACAAAATATTCTTACAAGTTTACTACATTAGTATATATGTATGTTTTTTGTGTTCATTTTGATGTTTTTAGACTTGTATAATGTTTATTTTTCCATCTTTTTTGTTTATTAGGAGAGTGAAGGGGAGCCTGCAGAAGCTGGAGGTAAGTAGCAAATTGATTGCCTGAAAAGTCTGTAGAAATTACTATCAGAATGTAGACAAATGATTCAGATCAAATTTTTCCAGGCTATGGATAAAAAGCAGTTACTTACAGCATGCTAAATAATTGTGTTTGTTTTAAAAACAAGTTTAAAATAAAATTGCAGTTTTAAACTTGATACAGTGCAAAGTTAAGGAAATCACAGTTTAGATGCTTTAGTTGTGTGCTCATAATTATAGTGTACAGCTTTACGAGCTTTTTTTTAAAATATTCACTGTTTGGTCAAAATTTCAGTATAATTTTACACCTTCCCCCCCCCCTCTTCCTGTCCATGATTTCATACTACTGCCATCTCTTTGGAAGAGTATGGCTAACCTAGTAACACACAAAGACAGGGACTGAGTGCTTAAAAATACATACCGTATATCAAGAACGTGCTTTCACAACACTATGCATTGCTTCCATCTGGTCGAAGATTCTGAATGCCAAAATCAAAAACAAACAGAACCAAAAATAGTTTTATTAACAAGTCATTTCAGCTTCTAAACCACTGTTAAACTTTAAAAGAAAATGTTTTTAAAGGGGTTATTCATATCAAATCATCAAATAATAGCGTGTGCATGAATATGCCTCTGAGAGAGAGAAATAGAGAGAGAGTGTGTGTGTGTGTGTGTGTGCATAGTTTTATATAAAGTACCAGGCAAAGAATAAGTGTGAGCTGTGAAGGGGAAATAGTGTTAAAACTTTTTTTTTTTTAATCAAAATGTTTTCGTCATGTTTTTCTTTTTAATGTAAAGTTACTTGTGATATTTGTATTGATTGTGCTGATGATGTGTTTCATGAGATGTGTTTGAAGTTTTTGTGTGTTGTGGTTTTGCTTTGCTACTCTTAACCTTTACTGGTGTGTGTGCACGCACGGGCATGCGTGTTTGTGTGTGCTGGTGTTTGTGTGGATGGGTGGGTGCGGGTGTGTGTGTGTGTGGGTACAGGTGTATGTGTGACGTAGATTATTGTCGGCTTTTAAAATACTGTTATTTCTTAATCTGTATTGTTTAATAATGCATGCTGCGTAAGTATAATTTTAAAATGCCACTCACAATTTCTCTAGTTGAGACATTAAAGTATTCTTGAGTCTTGAGTCTCATTGGAGTTGCTCTAAACTTTTCGCAATAGCTTTTTTATGACACACTATTTTGGCCATTTTTATAAGAATTCAACAAATTCTGCCCCAGTCAGTAGAACTTAAAACATGTTCAACATCTGTTTCTGCTTTTCCATATCATGTCTTAGCTTTTTGCTTTTTAAACCCATTTGAGTTTTTTTATCCAAAGGTTAACTTGCCAATACACTGAGTACAGTAATTTTAAAAATATTAGAATAGATGGGAATTTTTTTTTTTAAGGAAAAAGGAAAGAAACCTTCATATGCCACAGAAAATGTATGTTAAACTCATATAGTGCCATACACTTTCTTCACATAACTAGTGTTAGTGTTGTTGCTTAAGCTGTATGTCACATATTTTTTCCAGATATTGCATCAGAATACGAGAGTGCAGCTGAAGACAACCGTGATGCAGGAGTAAGTATTGTATCACAGGTTTACTGAGTGTGTAGCTCCAAAATTAATTCAACTGCATGTCATTTCAGAGACAGGGTACTATTACTTTTAAAGTAGATAAGGAATCTACCATAAAATAAACTCTTGTCCTTGTAGTTGGGTTGATAGATACTTGTTTTGCACAAATGTGCTCAGGTTGGAAGTGCTTGCTGAAGTTACAGTTTAGTGTACTGCTAGAGAAAAGGGTGAATTGTATTACACATTTGTTTTAAATTATAAAAGAAGATGAGAAACCAAACCTAGCCACAAGGAAACCAGGGTAACAAGGACCTCTGTGTGACAAGTTCTGATGATGAGATAATGAAAATATCCAGCCTGTGTACTTTGATTTGAATCTACTTGTTATTATTCAGTATCAGTTGACAGGGCTGTATTATTCTTTTCCTGCCATGATGTATCCCAGCATCAATCAGGCCTGGGATGTACTTACAGTGTCTGTCATTGATGCAAACACTAGTAGTGTCAACCATAGATAAATTGGTCAACTTTGTCTGTAATGTAAATTATTGACTATGTGGTCCCACCCTCCTCATTAAACCCAAAGCAAACATTGGGTAGGTGCCAGTGTGCGCCTTATAAAACACTGTTTTTGATAGAATTTGCACTGACCCAGTTTTGTTCTTGCATGTTACGGGCATTTTATGAAATTGTGCATTTTGTTTGGTTTGATTTTTGGCTCTGCCATGTTTATTTGATAGCCATATGGTAGTGAAGCCTTGACTCTTGTCTAGAGGCCTGTGCTTTTAAATTCTTGTCAGTCATTGATTTTATTGGTGGGGGTGAAAAATAATTTTTGCTCCAACAATGAAAGGGTTTGCTGTAAAATTAAATTTTTGTTACTGTTGGTCACTTTGTTTTATTGTTGTTTTTCTTTGTTTTATTCTGAAATGAAGTGTTGTCATATTCCAATGAAAGTATTATTGTGGCATTTTACTCCAACAAAGAAAACATTTACTGTAAAATTACATTTCTGTTAATGTTGTGTTGTTTTCCTTTGTTTTATTCTTAAATGAACTGTTGTCATATTCCATGAGGTATTATCATTTATTGTGGTACTCTATTTTCAGGCTGAAGAAGAGAGTGAAGAAGGAAGTGAGGAGGAGACAGAGGAGGAAACCGAAGAGGGCAGTGAAGAAGAGGAGGAAGAGGATGAAGAGGAAGAAGAATATACTGACGACGATGTGATCATCGAAGGAGAAGAGCAGATAGAAGAGGAGCGGCAGAGTGGAGATGGAGAAGTAAGTTTAAAAAGATGGCGAAATTCTGAGTGCTATGTCTGGGATTGTCACTCATAATAAATGTGATGTGTCTTGGGGGGGGGAGGCGGAGGGGGGGGGGAGGTGGCTGCATTAAGGCAAGCAAGAGTATCTTAAAGTGTGATAGAACAGAGATTGTTCCCAGATCATAGATGAAGTTTTTTCCACAGTTCTACAGATTTTTTATTATTCTGGAAGTTGGGGGGATCATTGTAGAGATTCCTGTAAAATTGTAGTTTAAAATAATAGTAGGGGTGGAGGGTAGTGAAAATTCTTCACCTGTGTCATTTGTAAGTAAAGTGGTCTAGGCTTGGAACTATTAGGACAAGAAAAATTAACTACAAAAACATGCTATCTAGCAACACCAGAGACTGTGTCCAAGTGCTACTGTCTTAGGTCTTCATTTATGACATCATGTGGATTTCCTGTTCCAGACAAGAACAACAACAAAGGAACTTGGCTCTTTTTTGTGTATGTGTGTGTGTGTGGAGTTTGTTTTGTTTTCAGAAAGGATGGGGGAATTTGCTCTCTATAAAGCAACACATTTCTTTTTTGTGTGTTGCCTACAGTCAGTAACTGGGTATAAATTGTGTACTATTGAGAACACAAGTAAAAAAAATAAATAAATAAAAAATATATATATATATTGTGCAGTGAAAATGAGAAATTCCTAACATACTAGATTTTTTTTTTAAGAGAGATAAAGCTATAAGTTATGCATTCAGAGTATTTGATCGTTTTCCCGTAAGTTAAATGAATGCTTGCAGGAACAGCCAGACAAGGAAAATATTGATGATGACGAAGATAAGAAGAACCCAGCCTATGTGCCACGCAAAGGAGCATTCTATGAACACGACCTGCGTACAGGAGAGGAGGATGTTCCAGAGACGCAGAAGTAAGCCTCGTTATTGCTGATCTCTTATTGCTTGCCTCTCCTATAAGACAGTTGCTTTTTTTGTCAGAGATTGAAAACAGTGTGAGTAAAGGTGGTGAGATTGATCTAACGATGCTAAAAACAGCATTGAAGTGAGTGCTAAGCTTCTTACATCCAGTTTTCCAAGAGAACCTCTGCGAGTGCCCCTACTTTTGAGTTTCTTGGTCATATTGCTTGTCCCAGATAGAGATGACTTTTATGCCACACAATTGGAGTTTTATCTGAATCTTTCACACATAAAGGTCAACTTGAAGAGGTTTTCTGGGTGACTATTGAAATTAAATGACTTGACTTCAACAGATTTGGCTTATAAAGAATGCTTGAACATGCTGATACACTGTAAACAGTACACATTTTTATCTATGTGTTTTATTATGTAATAGAGTTTTCTGCAGATAGCATTAAAAATAAATATGTAAGTGTACAATATGTTATTTGGAGCATTAAAAAGTTGGCAAGCTGAAAAAAAACCATTGCGGTAGAATTAAATGATCTTTGTTGACATAGTTTCATTGTGTGTGCTGGCATTTTGCAGGCCCAAGAAGAAGCTGTGGCAGGATGAAGGGAAATGGAGCCACGATCGTTTCCATGGTGACATGCAGGCCCCCAAAAGCCGTGATGAGCTGATTGCCTTGTATGGTTATGACATCCGGGCAGCCGACAAACCCCCAGATGCTCCCCCTCCCAGGATGCGTGGAAGGTACGTTTTTTGTTTTTCAGATTTCTTTAACTGCAGTTAGCTGTAGTTGCTTTTGTGTATGTGAGGTGTATGTGTGTATAAATGTGTATATCCAGGTGTTTGTGTAGGGGTTCATGCTTGCTTTAAAATGTTCAACTAAGATACTTTCTTTTCAAAGTTTGACTGAACTGTTTAAACTATTTGGGAGTGCATGAAAGTTGTCAAACATGTAAAAACATGAATTTTCTTTAAACAAATTTATAACACAGGCTTTTAAAATTACAGGCATGGTGTTTTTCTATCATTTGCCAGATTTCCATTGTCTTTATGTGATTTTCATGGGCTTTTTCCCCCCATTGTTCCATCCTCTGGAACAAAATTTAAAGAAACATATATTCATAGTTCATGTTATTTTGTTCCTAGCTTGAATATATAAAACTATAAATGAATGTAATGGATTTGTATGTGTCATGTGCAATAATGGTATGTCTTTTTTGTGTGTTCTTTTCCATTTCAAGGGGAAGAGGTAGACCACAACGTCGGTCTAAGCTGTCTGACTTTGTGGAACAGCCCATGCGAAGTTCAAAGCCAGAGCCTGAGGCACCACCACATCAGCGCATGGCAGTGATTGACACCACTGACTACAGTCAGAGGGCCAAGCCCAACATGGCAGTGATTGACACCACTGACTACAGTCAGAAGCCCAAGCCTAACATGGCAGTGATTGACACTACGGATTATGGTCAGAAGGCCAAGCCCAACATGGCAGTGATTGACACTACGGATTATGGTCAGAAGGCCAAGCCCAACATGGCAGTGATTGACACTACGGATTATGGTCAGAGGGCCAAGCCCAACATGGCAGTGATTGACACTACGGATTATGGTCAGAGGGCCAAGTCCAGACCACAGCCCCGTCCACCTCCTCCTCCTGAAGAGGTGTTTGAAGACTTTGAAGAAGATATTGATGTTCCTTACATGACAACCATTGACACCACCCAGAGCTCAGCAGACAGCTATCAGCCCAGAGGTCAGAGGCGAAGAGGAGGTGGAGGTGGTGGTGGTGGTGGTAGTAGTGGTGGGCCTAGACAAAGACGCGATCGCCCATCATTTGAGGAAAAGCAAACGCGCAATAATTATCAAAATGAGAATTATCAAGACCGAAGATCCAACCGAGATCGCCCGTCATCTTATGCTGAGAGAAATGGGGGTCGCCAGGGTTATGGTTCATCTAATAACTCTCAGGATGTTCGGTTCTCTCAGCCTCAAGATGCTCGTTCTTCTTATCACCAGGATTCCTACTCAAAGGATTACCCAGCTCTTAACTATCGTTCAGGAGGATCCCAACCCCAAGAAAACTATGCACGGAACTCAAGAGGACCCCGTCTCCAAGATGACTTCAGGAATAGAAATAATCGAAATAAGCAGGATGAACCTGAAGGAGAATACGAACCACGCATGAATGCAAACCGTCCACAGCGAGGTGGTGCCAGGGGAGGCTACCAATCTGGGCGTGGTCGAGAGCGCAATGATCGCAATAACCGTCCTCCACGTTACAGTCGAATGGAGAGAGAAGATCGACAGATGAATGCCTCGTATGACCTGGCTGCACCTAAACGAGAGTTTACAAATTCATCTTTTAGGAATGCTCCACCCAATGAGAACTCTGCCGTTGCTGAAACTAATCCACAGGTAAGTGTCCATCTAGCATGTTTTTGCATTGTTGCATTTTTAATCATATAGCTGGTCTGAGGTCATTTTGTTGTCTGTTTGCAAAATTGTCATCGAAGCTTCAGTCATTTCTCGTGTGGTGGAATTTTATCACAGCGAGTGAGCAGTTGAAGAAAATTGTTTACTTTCAAAATTACCCTGGTACTGAATTTTTTTAAAGAAAATAGAACTTTTGAGGCACACAGGGAACCAATTATTTACTGTCCTCTTTTTTTCTAAGTGAGAGAGTCATTCACATTGAGTGTAGAACAGGGTAACGGTTCAAGTGAGGGAAAGACTTGAAAGTCTGGCCCACAGAAAATATGAATTCATTTTTGAAGTAAGTATAACAGGATAAATTTTTTTTAATGTGTATAGCAGGAGACCATTGGAGAACCTAAAGAATGGAGGTTAAAGGATTCTACATGGAAATTTGTTGGATGTTTGGGTTTGTTTTTTGTAGGGGTTTTTGTGTAACAGCAAGACTCTGGTGATGCAGTGTATTTCTCTCTCTTCCCTCTCTTTCTCATTTTTTGCTTACATATTTATCTGTACATGTTTACTTTTTTTTCATGAAGGCTAGATGTCAAAAGTCATGTACTTACTCTATTACCCTCAGAAAATTACATTTCTTTATCGTTAAAATTTTATCATCTCCCATGTTCACCCCTACAGGACAAGAATGTTGACAAAGGTGATGATCGTCAGACCAGTCAGGATGTAGTCATCTCCAACAAGGAGAATGTGCAGACCATCAGCGTCACCATCACCAACACCACCATGGAGCGCAAGTCGTATGCCAAGGACCGGCGTGGGAAGTCCACAGCAGCAGGAGCAATAGGACCGGCAGGGGATCTGACCACTGCAGCAGATCCCGGTGCTCACCCGGCCATGCTAGAGGCCCCCCCACCCCGTCAGCAGGGGGGTAGAGGGGATCAAGGTATGCTGGTCAGCTTCAGTCCTCTTTGTCTCATGTTGCTAATCGAAGTGTGTGTGCGTGTGTGCGTGCTAGAGGCCCCCCCACCCAGTCAGCAAGGGGAAGAGGGGATCAAGGTATGCTGGTCAGCTTCTGTCCTCTTTGTCTCATGTCGCTAATCGGAATGTATGTGTGTGTGTTTGCTAGAGGCCCTTCCCCCCACCCCTGTCAGCAGGGGGTAGAGGAGATCAAGGTATGCTCGTCAGCTTCCGTCCTCTTTGTCTATGTTGCTTATCAGACAACATGTGTGTGTGTGGTGTGACCGACAATGTATACATGTGCTTTTAAATCTGGTTATGTTTTGTATTCTTTTCCTTTCATCTTTTTTTTAGACAATGGATATGGTATGTTTTTAGTGGTTCTCTTTCTACCACTCTGCCTTTTATTGTGTATCTTTGTCTGCTTGTCTCTCTGTCTCTCTCTTTCACACACACACACACACACTCAAACACACATACACACACACAGTTTAACACAGAGTACATATATTTTGTACCACTTAATATTGAGTGAAATATCTGTCTATCCTTTTTTTTTCATATGAGCAGTCAAACATTTCTCTGTCATGAGGTGTTGGTAAAGGAATTTACAGAAGAATGAATTGTTAACCTTTAAACAGCAAAAGGAAACCAATAGAAATCCCCATTGTCCTAATGATCAATTTTGCCTGTTACACCTTTCAGCAATGTTTGACAAACATCAAGGTGAGAAGAGATACCAGAGGGTCCCGGGTCCCAGACAAGATAGTGAGCAGAACCGACCGAAAAGGTACTCATCCCAGCGTCAGCGTAACATGATAGAGTACGGCTTCGGTGATCCACAGCAGCAAACAGCCCCACCTCCCCAACCGCAGCAGCAGCAGCAGCAACAACAGCTGCAGCAAAAGCAGAAACAAGTGCAACAGCAGCAGCAGCAGCAACAGCAGCAGCAGCAACAGTCACCACCAAAGAAAGCTATGCCTGTTGGGGATTCAGGGTCTTCCTTTTACAGCCAAGGTACGCATATATGAGAAAGTTATGGCACTAATGTTACAAGCTGTTTGAATTGTTAAAGATGAAATGCTAACAGTCAGAATCTATTTGTTTTCATATCTAAATTTAAGAAGGTAGGTGGCAGGACAGTTTAGACATACTTCTGCCTAACAAGTAAACTGTGAGGTTCTGTGTACGATTCCCAGCCTTGTCTTTCAGAGGAAATTCTATACCAGCTGGACCTGTGTGCTTATGACAGACTTGCGCACATCAAATGAACTCATGACAGTTGAAAATCAGAAAGAGGAAGGAGGTACCCCCCGACTCTCATGGCAAAATCGGTAGGTCCAAGTCCCAACTGTATTCCTAAAGTTGGAATGCGACTGCCTTTTTAATGATATGGGGGGAGAAACAGTTGCATACACAAAAATCCGTATTTTGGTGAACCTTGGAGCTTTAGCCAAGGAATGGGAGGGAAAAAGTATGGGTTTTGTTTTTATTTTAACTTTCTGGTGTCATATTTGAATTGCTGGTAATTGTTCCTGATACATGATGAATGCAGATGAAATCCCATGTTATCAGCTTTTCCTTCCCTCTTCTCCCCACCTGAAAACAGTTTTTTCCAAAAAGTAATTGTTGTGTGTGTCTGCGTGCGTGCATGCGTGTGTGTGAATGAATGTATGCATGTGTGTATGTGCGCATGGGACTGGGCGAATGTCGTTGGGTGTGTGTGTCTGTACTTGTGTGTGTGTGTGTACTCGTGTGTCTGTACTTGTGTGTGTGTGTACTTGTGTGTGTGTGTGTGTGTGTTCTCTCAGTGTATCCTCCAAGCCGCCCTCCAGCCCCCATGTTCCATGCTGAAATGAGTGGCTCTCAGTCAGCTGCACGCCCTCCTCCCCCTCCACAAGACCCTGCCGCCTTCAGCACTGCTATGCTGCAGACCCCCATGTCCTATCACCTGCCAGGTCTGTGCTGCTGCTGCTGCTGCTTTCTCTCACCTTCAGTTGTACACTCTCTCTCTCTCTCTCTCTCTCTCTCTTCTCTCTCTCCGTCCGTCCGTCCGTCTGTCCACCTCTCGTCTTTCTCTGTACCTGTGTCTTCTTTCTGTGTTTGGTTTTGATTTTTCTGTGTGTTTCATGTTTGTGTGTGTCAGACCTTTTTCTTTTTTCTTTCATATTTGCACATCCTAGAACCGTGCACCATCACCTTTCCTCTGTTTTTCATTCTAACTGTCTCCCTCTCTCTGTCTCTTGCACAAGCATATGTGCATGCACACACACACTCGCTCTCACTCTCTGTCTCTATCTCTCTCTCTCTCTCTCTCTCTCTCTCTCTCTCTCTTTTCTCTCCTCTCCACACACACATGTACTCAATTATCATTCCATATATCTTATGATGTGATGTATGTAATGCATGACAAAACCCCATTGTAATGGGCCATGGCCTTTCACAATTAAATCATCAAGACTCCTCTCTCTCTCTCTCTCTCTCTCTCTCTCTCTCTCTCTCTCTCTCTCTCTCTCTCTCTCTCTCTCTCTCTCTCTCTCCTCTCTCTCTCTCTTTTCTTATGAAGTAACTGGCATGTATGGACTTATTCTGTTAGGGTTCTTTTAATAGTTGCTTTAAGTTAATTAATAACTGAAGAATGAATCCGCTTCCGCTTTGGTCCTCAGTGAGAATGATCGTAAAATATTCTTTATTTTTAATAGGAAATCCTCTGTTCAGAAACTGTCCAGTAAACAACTTTTTTTTTTTTAAAGTCCTGATAATTATAGTATTCAAGATCATGTTGAAAGGCATATTTTGATAGAGTCTGTGTGATTGGAATAGAAACTGTGATTGACCTTCTTTAGTTGGTATTGATACTGCTTCACAGACAGCATATAACAAAAGCAATGAAGTATTTGCTTAATCTATGAAAGGTTTTAATAATTGAACGAGTGTGAATAATTGAATGATGTTCCAAATGTGTTCACTGTGTGTATGTAACTGACGGTGGTGTGTGTCCATCGATGTGCAGTGTCTGGCCCGGGAATGCCCAGTCCCCCTCGACTGATGGGGCCCAGCATGGCCGGCGTGCCCCCGGGCACCGTGGCTGTGCCCATCAGCAATGCCTCCCCCCAGCTCATGCCTGCCCCCTACCTGGCAGCTCCAGGGGTCATTTACTCCGCTCCACCCCCACCCCCTGGAGCCTCACCTCCGTACCAAGTGCCGCTGGGGTACACTTCCCCTCCACCCACTGCCCCCCCTCCCACACTAGCTCAACCTCCAGTGGCCTCGCCCCAGGTAAGAAATGTATGGTGCATGAAAGCTTTTAGCGTGCAAAAGCAAGGGGGTGTGCGGTGGTGGAGAACAATGCAAGGCGTGTACATATGTAGGTGAAGGTTTCAATGAAAAATGATGTGAAATGGGCCATTGCTTGTATGGCATTTTTTATGCAGTTTAGGTTTTCAAAGACAACTGTGTCTCTTAATTTAAACCATATTCCTGCATAGTTACAGATTTCTGCAAAAAGAAAAAAAACTCTCAACAAATGTAAAGATTGAAACAATCCAAATTTGAGTTTGGTATAGTTAATCTTGACTTTTTTTCTTTTAAAAGAAAAAATCGGAGGGGAGGGAGTGTAAAGGCAGGTGATCTTAACAGAAGTTCTGAGACAGTTACAGTAAAGTGCTATAAATGTGATGAGCTTCTTGTCAGATTGCATCAATTTGAATGCCACTTCTTGGGGTTTGGATGGGTTTTTTATTGGCGGCGGGGGGGGGGGCGGGCATACCATAGTATCCTTCTACCTTTTCAGGGATACTTGCTTTGCTCAGTCAGTATGAGAAATGTTTTTGGACAGGGTTGACAAGGGACGTGATCAAGAGGTGCGAAGCATTAAAGGTTGCACATGAAGTCGTTTTTGTTTCAGACCCAGCCTGAAGTGCATCGCGGGGGAACGGTCTATTTCCCTCCCTACTTGCAACAGCCATCCAGTCGTTCCCCGGCAAGGAGGCAGAAGGTGGCTATCCCCATCGTCGACCCCACTGTAAGTTGTAGTTTTCACTCACAGTGCTCTTGTTACATACATCATAATGTTAAAAAACATACTTCAAAAAAGATTCTGCGTTTAAGAATTGAAATGATAAATAAAAGGTTATGCTCCACAAAAGAAAGGTACTGTTGAAAGCAAGTAGACTATGCTTTTAGAAAGGCGATCATGGGAAATAGCTTTTTTCTTCCTGTGTAGTTGTCTTCAGCAGTTCCAAAATGAGGTAGCTCATTGCCAGCTTAGTTTCTTCTCATTTAAGTCAGTTTTTGGTTTTTGTGTGTATGTGTGCATACCTCTGTTTAAAAAAAAAAATTTTTTTAAAGAGTATCTTTGCATATCTCGCACACATACACATGCACACACACATTTACAGTCACATATACATAAAGTGTGCACTGATTTCTTTTCTGTTTTTCCATAATTCCTCTATGTACCTTGTGATTCTGGTTTTATCTTGAGATGTCTTTTTCATTGCCCGGCTAGAGCTCTAAGGTTTACCAGTGGTGAGATACCGAGTATTGGACTGTTTATCCACCGTGAAGGGGGCAGGATAGCCTTGTTGTTAGAGCGTTTAGCTCATGATCTGATGGCCAGGTTCAAGCCCCCACAGAGGCATCCATTTGAGGGGATTTTTTTCTCCAGAGGTAACATCAGTACCAGCTTCACTCCCCCGAAACTGTTAGGGAAAGAAATCCAGATTAAGATAGCTGCATTTGTACATCAGGAATGTTTTGAGATTGATTTCAGTCTTCAGTTACCCACATATCATAGCAGTCCAGTATTGGATTAAAATTGATTGTTCTTGTGCAGGAACTGAAGAAGAAAAGTTCAGCAGACGGCCCCCCAACGCCAACCCCAGAGGGGGCCTCGCAGGACAGCAGCGAGAAGGGAGGAGAGAATAATGCAGGAGTGCCTCACACTGCCGAAAGCAAGCTGCAACCTGCTGCAGCAGTCATCAGCAGTAGCAGCAGTCCCAGAGAGGATGCGGGAAAACCTGTCAGTAGGGAAAACAACAGCAATTCTGTTCTAGTGCCTCCACAGGAAAACAGTGATAGGAGTGTTCCAGATGACTCAGCCTTCCCCGTCAAAGGGGGTCAGGATGTTCTTCCTGTGCAAGTGGTGCCTTCAACGGCAGGGTCTTCCCTGCCTCCAAACCCCAGTAGTGACACGGATTCCAGTTCTGCAACGAAATCGGATATACCACAGGTTGTCAGCAAGTCAGCTTCCCAGTCTAGTGCTTTAGAATCGTCCAGCTCTGCAGCTGCCGACCAGAATAGTGTCCAAGCAACAGAGACAGTGACAGAATCTTAACGTTTTGTGTGTGGCTTTTTGTCTTCTCTCCCTGTTATCATGGTGTGATGTATGGTAACCTACTTATAAATACTGATGTGGTTGTAATTTTTATTCATGAATTTAGTGGGTGTTGCTTTGCATTGGTATGTGATCTAGAGTAAAGGGCAAATTGTTTGTACTTTTGTAGTGTTTCCCTTTTTTTTTTTGCATTTATGTTGTGCATGCCCTTAGGCCTTATGTGGTGACTGAAGTTACAATTCCTGGGGAAAATCACTTCAAAAGTAATGGATAAAAGTAATAACCAAATAATTTGCACTGTGGGTGCCCATTGAAAGTCACAAGTTTTCACATCATGTGGTGTGATTTCTTCAAATGACCAAGAAGAAGTTACCATTTTTAACAGGAACAGTAGGAGCAAAGTTTGATCAAGTTACAACAATTGTGAAGTCAGGTATAAGACTTCAGTAAGTTGAGGTATTCATGATTCATAGTATATAATATTTAGTGTGTGCACCTCTTAAGTCAGATGTAGGACTTCAGAGTAGGAAATGTGACCCTCTACCACATAATGAGTCTCACTGCACAGAGGTCAGTTTTTAATTGTTAGCATGCTGTTAATGAATATGCAGTAAATCATTCTTTTAAAATCTTTTCAATGATAAAAACATTGAAAATCGGATAATCCTTTAAAAAGTCTTTACATATTGAAATACTAGACACCAGGATGTGACAAACAGAAATTGATTAATTTTGCATCGAATAAGATGGTCAAGATGAGGAGTTGAGTGTTTTTAAACATGCTTTTAAAGCAAAAAGAAACAGGATTATGCCTCAATACTTCAGTACAAGGTAGAAGAAAACTGATAGTTTTGTAATGAATCAAAATCTCAAAATCAACAACCTGACCCCCAGCTTCTTAAAATAACTTCTAGCGGAAAAGTGGGTCAGGTGCTATGCAGCTCATTTCAGGGTAGAGGGTCACAAATGTATTCAAGACTTACAATTTTAACCTTTAACCAACCATGATGGGCACCTTCAAACAGTAGTCCATCTGAGCATCACTCACTCCTGGGTACTACCTTTAGTCAAAGGTTTAACATTTAAAATAACCAAACTCCTTCTCTGTACTGTCATGTTTATGAGTTATATACCACATCTATGTCCATTAACATTCTTTCTAGCAGAAAAATGTTGTGCAGTTTTGGGGGTTTTTTTTAACTTTTAATTCATTTTTAAGTGCAAAAAATATTGAGAAAGAGTTACAACTTTTGAAGAGATTCTGCAGTACCAGAGAAGAAAAGTAATTCTGACAAGTGTTCATATTTTTAAAGAAGAAAGCGGCGAAATTTCTAAGTAGGAAGAAGAAGAAAAAACTCAGTTGAGATCCTGGACCATTGGCCAAATGACAGCATAGAGTTACTAGAGGTGGCGGGGTTTGAACTCTAAAGACAGTCAAAATGGCGGCCATACCAATGGAAGAATAATAATAATAATAATAATATATGGAATTTATATAGCGCTGAATCTTGTAAAAAGCAAACAAATCGAAGCGCGTTTGGCAACTGCATTTCTTTTAGAACTCCAGTGTGTTAAACAGTTGTCAGTCCTGTAAGAAGGGTTTGTTTACAAGGAGTCATTTTACTATATTTCTTCACAGCAGGCTCAAGCCAGTATACACAAATGTGTGTGCCTGCTCTAGTCACAATAGAGTTAATTAATGCGCTGACCTGTTTTATTTTTTTCTTATGCGCAGAGCCAATTCTGGAGTAAACATGGAAGCCACTCACAATGTTATTTTTTATTGAAGCTCAGAATCTTATTTAACCGTCTTGACCCCGATACGGCCGCAGCCGACAGTAACGGAGGCCGCCGCTAGATTCCAATACGACCACAGCCGACAGTTGGTGCTGCCCACGTGGGCAGTACTTTTCCATCACACACAGATCTCGTGGTTTTCACACAGTGTGTCTGAAAATTGGTGGGGCGATGCAGGGAGGGTTTCATAGGGTGCCAGTGATAAATTTAGACCACTAACATGCGTTGTAGTAGGGAGGGAAGGAAGAATAACAGCCAGCGACCGGAACGCTTTTCAATCATAGCTGCGTGGCGGGAAAAAATGGCATTTTCTTTGGTAGCAGATGATTCATCTGATTAGTGAGACGATTTAGTGAATGTTTTGTCTTGATTTGAACGAGAATTGTTAAGTGAGTCCGATATTAAACGCTTATGAGAAAGAGGAGAAAGGAAATGCTGCAGTTAGGGAGAAGAGTGAGCCAGAAAATAACGTGCTACACAGCACATTCCTGACCTGTGCTACACGCACTGACTGTGGAGAAATTTTACCTCCTGGCCGGTCCGCGGCATAGACGTCTAAAAACGTTATGCCTTTTGACTGTTTTCTCAGATATGCTGATAACGAAAATAGCAAAAAGGAAAATAAAATAGTTCTCCAGTCTGCCATGGTTGACAGGTGACAGCAATGGGTACACCCCCCACACATCCATAATTTGTGCATTTTGTGATGTGATGTGACCCTGTGCCACCACTACGACTACTTTAGAGACTACCAACATTAAAATTTTATAGGGTTACAGAAGTTTTGTGTTGTTTTGAATTTGTCACACCTGAATTGCAGTATAAAGGTCACATGTTGATTGAATATGACTTGTTTTCAAAAGAAAAAATAGTTTAAACAAAACTTCTGTCTCCTCGAGACATACCATAAAACAATAGGTGCTATGGGGACATTGTGTGACACATCCTTGAAGTACTATTGCACATAACCATTGATAAAAAAAAAAAAAAACATCAGCTGGGTATCAGTTCCCTATTCGACACTAACATGCATGAACTATTGTCAAATCCATGCAGGATTTGCTGTTTTATCATATATACCATACTTTTACCTGTGATTGGTGACAAGTAAGGTGACAATAACAAGACCCATAAACTTGCGCCTAAATGCAAGTACAAAGACATACCTAGCTTGTGACAAAATTTCAGCTTGATAGCTTGTCATGCGCACACACAATTGTCTTAGGAGTAAAGTAAGTCAGTTGGGGGTACAAAACCTGCAAAGAATTCAAAATCTACAAGCAGTTTAGCTCTGTAGAATCCAACAACAAGAGGGTTAGAGACATAGGACTGCATTCTTACAAAATAGCAGTAAAATCACCACCAGTAGCACATAAATTAAAGGTGGCACATGAATGAAAGTGGCAACAAAACAGCCTTTTTAAATGAAAGTGTAGGGAAAACTGTTCAAACCTATTTGGTCAGACCTGTCAGTGGGACAAAAGATGGAACTACTACATGAACTGCTACATTGCTGTGAAATTTTGGTTAAAAACTACTAGCAGTGTTTTTGAACTGTTCAGAATACTAGTAGTAAAATTTTGGGACAGACAGGTTTGAAGAAGGTAACTGAACATGTTTCAGAAAGACAAATTTCTCCTCTATTTTCTTCAGAATAAAATAAAATTCCAAAGTAAAAAACTCAAGTGCATAATTGTGTTTCTTTACTACTGTTGCTATGGGATTTCTCTTCTCTCTTTCTTTCTCTCTCTCTCTTTGTCTCTCTCTCTCTCTCTCTCTCTCTCTCTCTCTCTCTCTTCTCTCTCTCTCTCTCTCTCTCTCTCTTTTCATCTTATTTGGTAACATATTTTCCTTTGGTTTCTGGTTCTTTTGTTGTTTTATTTTTTGCTTTTGTCACTGACATGACACACACACACACACATGCACTCACGCTCACACACACACACACACACACACACACACACACACACACACACACATGCACAGCTGGAGATGGGAAGGAACTATCAAAGAAGACATGTTTGTTGACACTTCACAGCTTGCATGTAATGTGACAAGTCTGTCAGATTTGAAACAAGTCTGTTATTCAGATTCTTTTTATGGATTCGTTTGCTTGTTTATTTTTTAACAATTTGAATTGCACCATACGAAATGAAAAAAGGAAAGTATGTTGTGTAACTCGTTACAACAGCTATCTGCAGTTTTCAGTTTACCAGCTATCTGCAGTTTTCAGTTTACCAGCTATCTGCAGTTTTTAGTTTACCAGCTATCTGCAGTTTTCAGTTTACCAGCTATCTTCAGTTTTCAGTTTATAGCTATCTGCAGTTTTCAGTTTACCAGCTATCTGCAGTTTTCAGTTTACCAGCTATCTGCATTTTTAGTTTACCAGCTATTTCAGTTTTCAGTTTACCAGCTATCTGCAGTTTTCAGTTTACCAGCTATCCAGTTTTCAGTTTACCAGCTATCTGCAGTTTTTAGTTTACCAGCTATCTGCAGTTTTCAGTTTACCAGCACAGTCGGGTTTTCTTCAAGACCTACTCTACTCCATCTCTTGTCTGTGAATTATTGCAGGCTGACTTGATTTTCAAGCCTTTCATAACATTTTTATGCAAAATCACTTGGCAATGTGACTTTTTGTGGAGAGAGGTGGAGAGATCAGAAAGTGGAGTAGGCAATATTTTTAATACTTTCTTGTGATGATGTTGACTTTGCTTGCTGTTTTCTTCATATCAGATTCTTTTTTCCTGAAACAGAAGTTTTGGGGTGTTTAATTAATTGATAAAAAATAACTGTGTGTATTAATGTAACATGTCAGACTTTGGTTTGGCACTTTAGGGCAGAATGGCTTGTCTTTCAGCCAAAATAATTTTAATCGTTTGTAGAAAAATGCCCCGGACATATGCGTTTCCTGGTCATGTCCATATTTTTGCACTCATGTGAATCATGAACCATAGCAAGCAGACATTGAAAGGATAACGGCAGTGGAGATGAGATTCTTTCACAAACATTTTTGTCTCTCGTACAGAGATCACATAACTAATGTCATGAGGAAGGGAAAACCAGAATTGAAAGCGCTTTCAGGCCATATGAAGAACTCCCGAATTCAGTGACAAAACGGAAACTGAAGTAGTACAGGCATATCACATGAACATCCGGACTGGCCAGGACTGTCCTGCAGGAAACAGTTTAAGGGTGGGGGCAAAGAGGCAGACAAAGAAAATGATGGGAAGACAACATCAGATAGCAGACTGGACTTGAGTGGAATGACTTGCTACAAAAAGCTGAAAACAACAAGGAGAGGAGAAAGCTGGTTGCAGAATCTTCAGTGGTGCCCCAACGTTCTTCTAGACTATAGGATAGGTGAGGCAAGGTGAGGAGAAAGATGAATTTATGCAGGAAATACATAGCACTCAACCCCAATTGTAAGCTTCTGTTCTGTGTACTGAACGTCCATTCTTCTTTGCCATAAAACAAGGAATGATCTTCATATGATAAGCAGCATGACAGGAGTCAAATAAATGTACTCCTGTTTTATTCATTCTCTTTGCTTGTATCAGGTATTGTACACCAGTCTACATTGTAAGCCAAATATATACCTGTTCCGATCAGCCTGATCACCAACATTTTTGATTCAGAAACACCAAAATGGAATGTGCTTTGACGGACTGTTTATAAGCAATGGAACTCTTGCCATTTAACCGCAGGAGGGGTGCAGGGCTTGGTGAATATGAGGGGCTCAGTTTACATGTATAACTTTGCCCAGAATAAGTTATATCATTATTGGCAATATTTGCTCATGTGTGGGTGTTATGTCCTTTGGTATTGGTCTCCTTCACGGCTTTAGAGTGGCTGTTACGCTTTATTTTGTTTTGAGTTGGCAAAAATGACTGGAGATGTAGTTGGTAGCATACAATGGTGAACTGTTGTTCAGATGTCCTTTTCTGTTTGTTCCATCTGGCAGACAACATACTTTTTTTTTGGGGGGGGGGTTGTTTTGCTTTTGAGAAGGCTGGACAGTGATGGTGTTAATGTTGTTGGTAAGGAAGTCGGTGACTTGGCTTGCAGTATTGTGTGTGATTATCCCCCTTCCCCTGTTGTAGGACTCATGAATTCAGGCCTAAGGTTTTTGCATTCTTGTGTGCATACAAACAAAATTCTTAATGTGACACTCCACGCCGAAATGAGTTGCATAGCACCTGACCCATGTTTTTGCTAGGAGGATTTTAGGCAGGTGGTTGATTTTGAGATTTTGATAGTTCATATAAAGCTATGAACTTTCTTGTATGCTGTACTGAAGTATGTAAGGTAGGATTTTGTTTTGTTTTAATTTAAACACGGGTTTAAAAACACCCAATCCCTCATCCTGACCACCTGGTCCAATGCAAAATTAATCAATTTCTCATTTTGTCACTTCCTGAAGTCTAGCATTTCAAATTGGGATAACTTTTCTTCAGAGAATTGTCCTATTTTCAATCTAGTTTGGGGGGGGGGGGGGGGTTGTTTGTTTAATGGAATAGCCTTTTCATTACAAATTAACAACATGTTAGCTGTTCAAAATTGACCTCAGGTGCAATGCAACTCAATATGTGATGGAAGGAGACAGAAAGTCTGTTAGGAAAAAAAGATAAATGAAGGTTAAAAAGTATTCACAACACAGTTTAATGTCATGATTTGTGTGATTTAGGATGTAAAGGAGCATTTGAAGCAGACGCCTTCTTTGAACATCCACAGTTTATTCACCAGCCAAACAAATGTGACTTTATTATATGATGCATAATTATGTAGGAAAGAGCTACATAAAAGTCTTGTTAAATAAAATAATGAAATAATGTGTTGTTTATTCTAGATCATAAAAGGCTGTTTGGGAGGGGGGGTTTGTTTTAATTGTCGGGTACTTTCATTAATACTTCTTGTATCAATTTATTGATTGTTGTGTATTTACTGCTCTCTTCTTCTTCTTTTTTAATTGATTTTGTATATTACCGCTCTTTTTTTTTCATTGATTGTTGTGTATTTACTGTATTTTTTTATTGATTGTTTTGTATTTACCACTCTTTTTTTTATTAATCGTTTTGTATTTACAGCCCTTTATTTTTTTCCTTCTTTGTTTCTTTTGTAATTGACAATGAATGTAAAATTACACTTCCTCCACTCTTGTTGACACAAGAAAGACCAGTACAAAACTAATAAACATCTTGGGCAAGGACGTTAGAACCTTAATCCCTGGTCATGGGTTTGAATCCCACTGATGGCAACCAAATTGGAAGACAGTAAGGACCCAGCGAATTTTGTAGACACCAGTCCCCTTCCAGATTTCAGATAAGATTGTTTGAAATCAAAATCTCATGCATAAGTGCATGTGTGTTACCAATATTCTTAGATACACCTGTTGAATACCACTCCACCGTTCAAAGAAGAGGAGGTGTATCGTGTGTAGGAAGAGTAGATGACATGAAGTAACAGCATATTTCGCCACATAACACTTAACATATCTGACTTCTGCAGTAACTGGCGCACAGCACCCCATGGGTTTTATGTTTAGAAGAATCATCTGCATGGTTGACATTTTTCTGTAATGATGCGATGGGCTTCTTCAGGTTCACCTTGCCCAAGAGACACAGCCTGAAGAAATTCAGTGCAGTGTCCCAGTATCCCCTCAGGCATTTTAGGGAGAGAAGCCAAAGATGGGATGAAAACCAATCGCAAACATATAAATCGCATGAGTGATAAACATTGGAGTTATGGCTGAGCAGCAAAGGAAAAACAGAAGCAGCCAGTACCTGCATTACTGTAAGAAAACAACAACAAAACCTTTTTTTTTTAATAATTTTTTTTTATAATTTAATATTAAAAAACGGAACTTAACAGCTATTGCAGTGATATATTTTGTCAGAATGTGTGAAAATCAATCATAATTTGCAAGTGTAATTACTGATGACTAGTGAGTTGTGTAAAATTGCAGACCCATTGTACCAAATGATACAGATGATTTTGTTTTGCATGTAAGATCTATGAATATATCATCCTGAAGTTACAAATGTAATGCAGTTATCACTTATCTCCCCCATTCCTTCATCATTAATTAAACAGATTATGTAATGGTATAATTAGTTATATATTGCATTATAAAGATTCATCAGTGTCATGGAAATGTATCTGCAAATAACTTATAATGGTATTAACCTCTTAACTGCCCAGTGCAAGTGCACCCTATATGCCGGGGAATAAAATTCTTATGTACCACTGCTATGTTCATATCCCTCTTACTCAGAAACTACTACATGAATATTCCTGATAGTCTACACAATGACAGTTTATATATCGTAGATTACTTCGAGGCAAGCTCAAATTAGTTAGCATAATATTTCACTGCGAAAATATATTTAAAATGTAAAAAATCGACCATAAATACGATTTCTTCATCACCACTGTCATTCGAGTACCCCCCATCTCAATAATGTCAAACATATGTCTAGGCCAAATCTCATTCATTGTTTTTTAAATACACGATCTCCTGAATCATACGCGATCGTTTTCATCAATGTTAGGCAAATCTAGAGTTTTATTTGCCACTTTTACAGCTGTGTAAAGTTATTTATGCCTTCAACAAGAAGTGTCAGCAATTTTGAACAAGAACTTCCCAAGCAGTCATGCATAAAAACACAAAATACGAGCGAAAAAACGATCGTTTTTGCCACGGTTTTTGCAGCTCGATGTTGCCAAGCAACAGGAGAGTGACATCCATTAATTTTGGAGTTGTTTCCCTTTAACTGTAGTCAAGGAAGCAGGCTTGTTTACTTCGGTTCGACACCCCGGAAATTTTCCGGGTTGTTGGCGTATAGGGTGCACGTTTAGCCCCAGAGAATTTCCGGGGAAAGGCAGTCTAGTGGTTAAGTCACTGATGTAGACATTCATTTATATTTTCATAAGTTAATTAATTCAAATGTATTGCACCAAGCACTGTAATAGTATTGTAAAATTCAACTTTAGCTAAAAGAGCTTTAAGTCACTGATGTAAACATTACTTTATGTCTACCTTTTTTTTTTTAGGTGTAAAAAGTAGTAACTTCTAAAGATAGTGTTGCTTTCTACAGAATCAACTATCTTTTTTTAATTATAAAATAATGGGAAATTCAAGGTAAAGAAAAGTGTATACCAAAGGCAAGGGTCAATGTTATGCTTTTGCCGAGTTAAAAATCTGACAATATTGAAGGGTCCACTAAGGACTTGCATCATCAGTAATGATCATATGAAGCAAATACACTCACACACACACACACACACACACACACACACACACACAGGGTGTGTGTGTGTGGTTAACTTGCTGCAGCAAGTAGAGTGCTTACAATTTTGGTCTTTGATAAAAGAACTGGGGATGAATAGTAGTCATCTTTGCTGTGAAAAATCATTTTTTAAACTGATGTAGAATGAAGACATGCTTGTGCTTGATACTTAAAACTTGATTTTTTTTTAATTCAAAAAGTGCATTTGTGTAAAGCAAAACAAATCAGTGGGTTAGGGAGAAAGAAGGTAGAACTTGTGCACATTTAGGGCTAAAGTCAGATTGATCAGTTACTTGGCAGTCACCTTTCTCATCTAGAGTGATTGAACTGATTACCTTTATACTAGGCACTTATATAGATAGATCATTTCTAGCAAAAAGACCTAAAAAAAAACCTGGGCTGCCTGTATTGCAGATGATCTTAGAGAAAGGAGCATAAATAAGGAGGAAGCTCAAAACAGAGAGAGATGGAGAAGGCTCATCAATGTCAAACCTCCCCTGGGAGAAACATGACAAAAAAGGAAGAAGAAGAAATTACTTCAGCTGTGAAGTAGGGGTGCTGAACGTAGCACTTGCTCCTGAGAATCCCACCAGCAACGCACGTGTGTTGGAGGGCCCCTCAGTGTGAGATCCCCTTAGTGTGTGTATATCACCAAACCCTAGACTGTGCATCCAACCTATGTCCTTTGTATTAGTTTTGAAGCTAGATGGAATCCGTCAGGTGACTGATAGACATGATGGCTACAGTTTGAGAGGCAGAAAAGTGAAGGGAGGGATGTTCACCTACAGGAGAAAAGACAATCTGATGATTGATTATTGCTTTTTTTCTCCCCTTATGTGGAGTGTCTTCATGACTGAAAAGTACCTTACGAATCAGGCCTGGTTATCAAAGAGTTTGTATGCACAGTGAGCCTGGGTTGGTTGGGTTTTTGCCTTTTTTTTTTTTAATGAATTGGACACAGTGGATAACATATGTATAAGCATTACCTTAAAAAAAATATTATCCCTCCCCCCTCTTTTTTTTTCATAAATCCTGAAATGGCTTGTTGGTGATGGTCTTTTTAGTCAAGAAATGTATCTTGACATCATTTTATGCTTGATATAAAATCATTGAATATTCAACAATACCATATCTGCATTTAGTATAAAATAATATCTAAAATAATTTGAAAATAATAATAATGATAATAATAAGGAGAAGGGTAGTAATAAAAGTAGTAATATCAATAATATCAGATGAATATGTGAATTAGTAAACAAAAGCCTTTTTTCCCCCATTACGGCTTTAGCATTTGTAAGAATGGTCTAAACAGACTTGGCAAGAAATTATGCTCTTTGACTCATGTGTGCTTGTCATCATGTGATGCATGGTGAGTTTTGGAAGTCATTGTGGTGATCTTTGTGGACTGATTTGTGTAAAATCAAGTGAATCTGTTTTCATTTTAACTTGTTGACATTTTCTCTCTAAATAAGTGTATGTCTGTCTTGTCTTTCTGTCCAAACCATAACTTTGTCAGGTTTTTCTTTTACAAAAACCAGATTAGGCAAGATTACTGGGAAAGTTCTAAAAATATCTAGTATTATTATTATTGCAAGCTGGAGGCATACAGTTTATGGCATAATTTGTTAATATTGTTGTTGTTTTTATTAGTGGCGACGCTGGTTTATTCTTTCCTGTTGGGAAACTCACCAAACATGATATGAGATCTATACAGTATCATGATTTTAGCAGAGATTGAATACATTGTGCCATCACTTTCCCATGGTGTGGCAGAACTGTCACACAAGCAGGTGTGGTATGAAAAGAAAAATGATATTTTGTTAAAATGATGGTGAAAATAAAATAAGTGAAATGGCCACTCTGCCATTTTAAAACTTTCTCATGCACTTAAAAACAAAATTAAAATGGGAAGGTGAAAAAAATGAAATTAAAAAAATAATAAATTTTAAAATAAAAAAAAGGAAAGAAAAAAGTCTACCTTTGCTTAGGCTTACAGTTGAACAAATTCAAATTCTTTGTATCTACCCAGTGGTATTTGAAGGTTTGCATTAGCGCCAAGGGCACCAGCAGTTGATAGTGCCCTGTGAGACTGCATTGACTCACACAGGGTCCAGAGCAGAGCAAAGCACTGTAGAGTAATTGAAGATGCCTGTGAGCTTTCCCAGCCTCCATATTCCTTTGATCTACCCCTTCCCCTCACCACCCGTGAATTTTTTTTTCATTTGTCCAAACAACCATGAAGAACTTAAAAGACTTCACTTGGTGCTATGTGAACTTTTATAAGGATTGTTGAGGACAGCAACAAAACCACTTGGGGCTGGCATGTTCAGGAGGTAGATGGACAGAGATCTGCCAGATTGTCTCACAGCTCAGGGATTATTCTTTAAGAAAATGGCATAATCAGCTTCATTATGAGCTGTGCAAATATGAGATTCTATGCATATTTAGAACTCCGCTCTGTAAACGTGAATGCCTTTGTTCATATAACAATGAAAACAACGGAATACAGGAGCAAAGGCCCTTAATTAAACAATAATTGTACAATCTTTGGAGAAGAAAAAAATTACTGCATAGTGAGAATGTTGATGTGCAGAAAGTCCTGTTTGCACAAATATGACTGGTGGTTTTTTCATTGCCTTGGGGTCATGGATTTTATCATTTGCTATGTAATAAGTAATGATAAAAAGTTCTGATAATGATAATAAAGCAAATTTTCTGGGACCTCTCATAGACAGTTTGCCATGGAGTAGCTTTTGGGTATGAGCTTTTAAGCTACATTATGGATATTCAATGGCTAGACAAAAAAAACACCTATTTCATCTGTCATATGAACTTGTAAAGCAAAGCATTCTCTTATTGTTCAGATAGATATAATCTGGTAATGAGATTTTTTTCATCAACATCTCCAATACATTTTTTTAACTTTACAGTGTTTGAAAGTGCTTTTTTATTTTCTTTTGTTTTGTTTTTGGTCATCATGAGGATTGGGACTTCGGCCCTTGTTTTTGTCTTTTCATCTTTGACTCTATTTTATAAGACATTTAAACAAGTTTCGACATATTTTGTCTATGTTGATCCTTGTGATTTATTTTTTATATTTAATTGCAAATTCAATCTTTGCCTTTGAAAAATTAGCGTTTGAGTGTTTGCAAGAAGCAGAACTGTGTGTTTTGGTTTGGCAGTTGCATTCCTTGTGATTCCCTGTTTGTGTGCATGTTTCTGTTTGGCTCTGAAATTTAACACAATTCAAATGGTTGGTTGCTTTTCATCGCTCACGTTGAGTCATGTCTTTTTTTGTAATGCCCAAATCAATTAAACATACAGGCTAACTAAGTACATTGTCATGTTTTGGGGGAATTGGTTTGAAAGAAGAAAGAGTTGAATAGCTGTCACATTCTGTCTTTCCTTTGTTCTTATCTGCACTGGAATTAAGCGTCCTTTCGTGTGTATGTGTGTGTGAGAGAGAGAGAATGAGGATTTATATTTTAGATCAGCATTGAAAGAAAGATAAAGGCTTTATTTTTAGAATAGTGACAGAATAATGAAATATTTATATAAGCCACATTAATGATTATTCACAGAAATGTTTTCCATGTGTATAGAATGCCAAAAAGCTCCAACTTGTGCAACACATATCCCCCTCTCCTCCACACACACAAGCACACATACCCCCTCTGTCCTTTTCCCCCTCCCTCTTCCTATTAGTTACTTACACCAAAGAGTGTAGTGAATGACAGTTTTGTTTTGTTGTCGTTGTTGTTGTGCATTCCCCAGCTTTACACCCTGGGGGTCACCCAGAACATACACTCTGACTCACTCATCCCACCTGGGAATCACTTTAAGATAGGAAGTACACCGGATGAGAAGTTTGCGTTATGACTCTTTTCAAGTACCTCGCCACATAGGCAGTCATACTCGACTTCAGAGTGTTTAGTTTTGTTTTAAGCCAGTAGGAAGTAGTACACATGAAGCTCAGATAGAGTGTATTCATTCCTTTTGGTTAAAAGGTTTTAGGCAAGGATTGCAAGTTTTGACAAAACAGGCGAACCACTCTCAAAATAGTGTTATCATTTATATTAGAAAGATCAGGAAGGTGTGTCTGTGATAATGGTAATAAATAGTTGTGGTGTGTGAAAATTCAGGCCAGCTTTCACGTTCCTGCTTTCATGTTCACAGGACTTTGTATTCTGTGGTAGTAATGTTCATTGCAGATTTCTTAAGTTCAAACTCATCTTCTTGAGAGAAACTTCCAATGCTTTCAAGCTAAAAGGGAATCCAACAATGGGTTACATCTCTTAAGCACTTCACATGGGCTCATAATATTCTCCATGTCAGCTGTAGTGCATCCCTCCCCTCCCCCCTCAACACACACACACACACACACACACACACATGCATGCACACACACACACACACGCACACCATTAGAAAAAACGACAAACAACAGAAATAAGGATTCTCAACTGGGTAATTTTTTTTTTTATTGGTCTCTTGTAAAGGTCCAATTAACTACCTGCAATGACAACTAAACCATAAATCATGTTCTGACGTTGCAACACTAAAAAGAAAATATGACAATCAATTTCACAGTTTATATAGAGAAAGAACACATTTTAATCGTCTATGATTACACTGCTGCTATCTGTGTGTCTGTCTGTCTGTCTGTCGTGTCATGTGCATGAACTTCAAACCATTAGTGTTTTACTGCCTGCACAGCTGTGATAACAAGGCAAATGGAAAACGCCTGATCCATCACTGTTGTCACACCTTCTGTACTGTGTCATTGGCACCGTTTTCCGGCTATCAGTTGCACATAGCGTGGCATGTGTAGATTGTACAGAAGGGAGATATGCCACCCTCCAAGGTTGCAGCTATCAACTGAAGGGCTCCATTTCATTACTTGTTCACAACTAGGGGTCTGCCAAACTTGGGTGCTAGTCTGCTCTGTTGAATGAACGAATGATTGTGGTTTTTTTATAGAGGGCATAACACCCTCCACACCCAAAAGCGTGGTCGTAGCTAAAAAAGTGAAAACACGCGCCGCAGCGCGTGCGCGCCGCACACACACACACACACACACACACTTGAATGCATCACCCATAACACTATCAACCATGCTTTTCTACTAAAGTTAAGTAACAGTACACTAGTCCCTATAGGTATATAGAATTGTTTCCTACCATAATAAAAACAATGTGTTCAAATGGGAAGATGGCTCTGTAGATGGTCATCTTGTTTACATATTCCACAGGCATCTTAGCTCTGCCTCTGTTCATTTATCTTTTGTTTAAAACTTTTTACAATCGTTTTCCTTACACACAAGATGGTTGCAAGGTTTGATCCACAGGGTTTTGTTTTTTTGGTTTTTTTTGGGGGGGGGTTCATCAACCACTGTTTATTTACTGATGGCTCTGAATATTTAAAGGAAATTATCAACTGAACAGAATGATTCATTTACTACCAAAATAAAAGCCAAATAGTGCTGTGTGAATGAGCTTCTACAAGTTGAGAATGGGTAAAGGAAAAAAGTAAAGACAGTGTTTCAGTCATGAACTGCCACGTCATCTCTCTCTCTCTCTCTCTCTCTCTCTCTCTCTCTCAATACATTTGATGGAGTGTATCAGGGAAATAATCTTAATTGTGATCGCGACACCTCTTCTGAGAAAATGAAACGTGTGTGTGTGCGCGCGCGCGCCTGAGTTGAACACCTTTGCCTGACCTGGATACTGCAAACACAATGTGATCAGTGAAGTAGATAAACATCTGCTGATTCTGAGTCACAAATAGCTGTACATAGGCATATGTATAGTTTGTGTTTAGTCAGGTGTTATTCTGGTCTGTAGCAGTCAGATGTTGCCGTCAGTTATTGTGTTAATATTGATAAACACACTCAAAGGGTAGTTTATGAGTATTACACTGCCATATCCAGTTTGCTGAAAAGTGTGTTGTGGTTTTTATACTGTGGAATGGACGCAGCATTACTGGTGGTGAGTGGAGCCAGCCTACCGTTGACACGAAGGTATAGCTATTTATTTTTAGACACTTCCTGCATTGATATTGTGTGTGTGTGTTGTGTGCGTGTGTGCTCGGGCGCGCTAGTGTCTGTGTGTGCATGTTTTTGTATAGGTGTACCTTGCGTGCATGTGTGAGTAAAGCATTCTCTTTTTTTTTTTATTCTTTTATATCGAGGATAATGGAATAAGCACTTATGTGTTTTTTTACCTCCAGTCCCCGTGTGTATGCGGATTTGTGAATTCTGTCATCTTTTCCCACCGGCACACAGTGGCCTACTCTTACGATGAGCATGTGCTAGTGTGTGTGATGCCAGTTGTTTAAAAATGATTCCCTTCATGTCACTGTACTAACACTCTTATCAATAGACTATTTACGGCTACACTATCATAGCCTGTTTACCAAAATCATGCTGTTCAAATGCTGTGTGGTTAGGCATACCCCCACTTAACTCTGAAATGTGCCGGTACTGGGTTTTTTTCAAGAATGTTTAGATGATGGTGGTGGTGACTATTGAACAAATTGAACAAATTTTATTTATAGAGGGTTATAGAATAAGCATAACAATAGCTTTTTTACATCCAGCCCTCTGGAAAAAAAATCGAAAGTAATTAATGTGCAATACATAGCATGAAGAATGATATAAAGAAAGAAAAAATACATACATTGATGATGGACTTTCCATGCAAATTCATCCCAATCTAATTTCATACATGAAAAACATTTTTTTTTAAAGTAAACATAAACAGGAATAAGCCAAGCATGGATAAGCACGGCTAATTAATTTCATAATGCACCCCCCCCCCCCCCCCCCCCCACACACACACACACACAATATATATATATATATATATATATATATATATATAAATATTATACATATATATATTATACATATATATAATACAATACATACAACATATATATCAATACACAATACATATATTATATATATATATATATATATATATATATATATATATATATATATATATATATATATATAAAGACAAAATGATGAAGTTCAAGAAAAGTTATTTCAATAATGTAAATGGAAAATAGAAGAAAAGGAATGCAAAGAAAGAGAGAGAGGAGAGAGAAAGAGACAGACAGAGAGAGAGACAGAGACATAGGGAGAGACAGACAGACACAGACAGAGACAGAGACTGACAGAGAGAGAGAGAGTAACAAACAGAGAGGGAGAGATAGCGAGATAGATAGATAGATAGGTTAGGTTATCTTGTGGTTTGAGAGTCACTGTCAGATCAGGGTGTAAATTGATTAAAAATTTTATTCATCAAGTGAAGCTAGAATATTTTAAACATTTCATGAAAGACAGTTCCAGAGTACAACTATAACACTGGCGCACACACTCACTCACTCACACTCTCATTCTCTCTATTTGAATATACGACCCTAGGCCTCAATGTGTATTTAGCGTTGTTTTCTTCATAGCTGTTTTGCCACCATCAGAAGAGCATGGACAGCTTTTTTTCTTGTCACACCCAAAGAGTTCATCCATAAATGCACAATGATAGGAAAAGTCTCACCCACGGAAGGCAGGGAGTGATGAATGGATGTGTTTGGATTTAGGGGGACTATGGAATTGACAGAGGAAAAATTTGACTTAATTTGTGAGAGCCGTCAAAGTGTTCTTGACTGGGGTGGTGCTGTCTTTGCATTCCTAACTTATGAACATGGAAAACGTTATAATGCGTTGTATTGGGGGTTTTGCTCCCAGAATGGGTATTGATATATTCATTGTTCCAAATCTTCTTTCGATGTGTTGTTCTTTTGTATTTACAACTTTAGCCTTGATTGTTACTCAAAGCCTCTGTTTTTGAAATAATGAATGAGTCAGGTCTGGAATCTGTCGTCACAATTTGTCATTGTCATGGACTTTTTGTTTAATGTATTATATCTACTTAATCTGAGCAGCTTTCAAGAGAGACAAGAAACTTGTTATTGTTCCCAAAAATATGCTGACCTTGTTAAAAAAAAAAAAAAGGGTATCATTTGGGATGTTTTGGTTGTAAACTTTCTTCAGGTAGTACATCAAAAGGAATCAACCATCAGGATGCAGGCAGCAGACTTTGTTGTTTTCAAAACAAACAGTCTGAAAATTAAATTAAGCGCTTTGATTTGTTTACTTTACAAGATTCAGCGCTATATAAATTCCATACATTATTGTGGTAGGTAGGGGACTGGGTTAGTTGTCGTTGCTTACCCCCTCCCCCTCCCCCCTTTCATTTATTTTAGCTATTATGAAAAAGTGAAAATTGGAAAACACAATGATGTTAGCTGTCATTTGCCAGGGTCAATGAACTAACTCTCTCTCTCTCTCTCTCTCTCTCTCTTCTCTCTCTCTCTCTCTCTCTCTCTCTCTCTCTCTCTCTCTCTCTCTCTCTCTCTCTCTGTGTATGTGTGTGTGTGTGTGTGTGTGTGTGTGTGTGTGTGTGTGTGTGTGTGTGTGTGTGTGTGTGTCTGATTTATAAAACACATTTTCAAAGTGGATGGTAATTTCAAGATAAAATATGTAAAATTAGATGCAAACCTCAACATTAAGGTTTTGACATCAACTTAACGTGCAAAATTTCGAGACTATGCCTAGATAGGCTACTTGAAATTAATCAAATCTTAAAGACATGCCCTTAAGATAAATGCAAATTTCAATCGCCAGATATTGAAACGGATAAGATTTTTTGGTAAGAAAGTTTTGAAATGCTTGCAAATCTGATTAACAGTGGAGTTTTGAAACGAATGCAAACCTTCACATGACTCAGTCTGAATGAGATGCAAGTCCTGGCTGTCTTGCTAGCAGATCTTCTAAAGCAAGGCGCAAATCTTAATAACAAGAGGTTAAAGTATTATATGGGAACACTTTCACCTTTACCTAAAGTAGTTGCATGTCTTCATAACAGAATATTGAAAAGTGACTGATCTGCTACCCTCAGTACCCCTCTGCTACCCCCTCCCCTTTTTTAAAACAGTTGTTTGGGCCTGGAAAGCCAGCATGAATGTTTGATAATGATATGGCACTTCACCATGGATTTTATTGTCCTTTGCTTTGCTCTGTTGATCAGGATATGACTCATGTTGGTTTATAACGGTCGGGTGACAGCCCTCTGTGACATAGCAGACAGCTAGGGGAAATAAAGGCTAGCCGGACCCTGCGTGAGGTGCGGGTTATCCAGCAGATAATTAATTATCTTAATCAGCCGTCATCGGGCCACGGAGCACGATAGCCGTGTTCTGATCCAGCAGACACCACTTCCTTCATTCACTGCAGTGACAGATCGAGATGTTTGGACCATAACCAGTCTGAAATCAGATTTGAAAGCGATTAAAAGTGACTGACTCTACGGTTTTACACCTTCTATTCTCTGAAGTATAATACATTTCAGAAAGAAACAGGAAACCTCCATTTTAAGGCTGGCTGGGAACTGCATACTTTGAGTTGAAAAGCGCTTCCTTCAAATCTTCCTCACACTGACATTAATTTTCAAACATGGCGGATTCTGATGAACAAACCTTGAGCATGGAGGAGCTGGCAGCTACATCAGAGGATGAAGAGGTCAGTCCTGCCCTTGCTTCTATAACCGATTCACTGGAAGACCAACTGTCGCTATCTTTAGATGGAGTGAAAAGTGAAACTCCTATGACACCAGGATCATTGTTTGCAGAGCTGGCAGCAGCATCGAATCTGCCAAAAGATGAAAAAATGATCCCAAATCTCTCCCGCATGGAAAAAAATTCAGCTAGACAACAACACAGAGAAGCAGAAGAAACGCCATCAGTAGAGGAAGCCCAGTCCACAACCTGAAGAAAAGACCGAACCTTCGTCACAGATGTCTAGTACTGACAGCACAGGGAACACATCGCAGAACATCGCAGAGAAAATTGTGACTAAAGACGTTCAAGACACTGCTGGTGCACATGACGTGAATGTTGATTTCCTGGAGGCCAGCTGCCCACTGGGAGAGAGAGTGCAGAGGATTCAGGACGCTCTGTCGGCAGTCACCAGGTACAGTCACTGTCACAGCTGCCTGCAGGACAAGAAGAACCAGGCTCCTGACATCGCCTGTGTGGACTGCGCGCTCTGCTTCTGCTTCAGGTAGGCTTCAGTTACGCACGTGTGTGTGTGTGTGTGTGTGTGTGTGTGTGTGTGTGTGTGTGTGTGTGTGTGTGTGTGTGTGTGTGTTGTGTGTGTGTGTGTGTTATTTCATTTATTATTTTTATTTTATTATTTTGATTTATTTGATTCGAGGTAATGGAATAGCACTATGTGCTTTTGTTTACTTCAGTCCGTGTGTATGAGTTTTGTTAAATTTTGTCATCTGTTCCTACCGACACACAATGGCCTACTCTTACGAAAAGCGGAACAGGATTTTAACGTGTGCGCAAGATGTTCTGCGTGCGTTCGCACACGGGCCTCGGTTTATAGTCTCATCCGAAGGACTTTTGGGAGGAGTGGAGTCTGCACTGATGTTAACTCCAGGGGAAAATATCCCCTTGAACGGGAATCGAACCCGGGTCGTCGCTTAAGTTACGCACGTGTGTGTGTGTGTGTGTGTATGCGTGTGTGTGTGTGTTGTGTGTGTGTATGGTGTGTGTGTGTGTGTGTGTGTGTGTGTGTGTGTGTGTGTGTGTGTGTGTGTGTGAGAGACAGACAGACAGACCGTTAAGCGCCTGACAAGTTGGCCCAGCGCATCCGACTTCGCGTTGGAGAGAATTATCTTTTAAGTCTTTCCCGGGGGAAAAGGGCATGAGAATGGACCAAGAAGGCAGAAAATAGACAAGAAAAAAAAGGAGGTGACAGAGTAGAAAAGGAACAGCGAACGATCGGGTTGGAGAGAGGAAATTTTTAAGTACTTCCGGAAAGGGATGATAATGGCAAAAGTCGAAAAAAGACAAGAAACAAACAGAGCACGAGAGAGAGAACAAGCAGCACGAAAAAGAGAGACAGAAAGAAGAACTCCTAGCGATTATTTCCAGAAGATGGCGATGCCACGCACTCACACACTCACATCCTTTTCTTCTCTCTCTCTCTCCTCTCTCTCTCTCTCTCTCTCTCTCTCTCTCTCTCTACTATCTCCTGCTCTCTCCTCTCTTCTCTCTCTCTCTCTCTCTCCTCTCCTGACTTTTTCCTCTGTAGCACTCCAACTTACACATGCTCATTCGTACATATTCTTTGCTCCCTTTCCCTCACACACCCCACCACACCCCCTCCCAATAATCCTTTTCCTATCGTCTAATATCACTTAAAGCGGAAAGAGTTAAAGCGAAGAACACACACAACACACACCACACACACACACCACAAACCCAACACACAACCCCACACCACACCACACCACTCACACACACACACACACACACACACACACACACACACACACACACACACACACACACACACACACTTCCCCGGCATCCCCACGGAAGAGTAGTATCAGTGGTGAAGGTGGCTAGCTGGGTCCTTGCGCGCACTTGACTGTTTTATTTATGTATTTATTTATTTGTACCACTTTAAGTCACGGCAGATTTCTCTGCGTGAAATTTTGGGCTGCTCTCCCCGGGGAGAGCGTGTCGCCACAATAGCAGCGCCACCCATTTTCTTTTTTTTTCCTGTCTTCATCTGTATTTGTTTCCCTATCAGAGTGACTTTTTTTTTCTACATAATTTTGCCAGGGATAACTCTCTTGTTGCCGTGGGTTTTTTAACGTGCGCTAAATAATTATGTGTAACACACGGGACCTCGGTTTATCGTCTCATCCTAAAGACTAGCGCCCAGACCACCAACTCATGATCTAATGGATGGGGGGAAAGTTTCGGGTCCAAACGGGATTTTTGAACCACCGCACACTTCCGACCCGGACTTTTCGCTTTCTAGACAGACGCGTTGCCTCTAGACTACCGATCCAGGCAAGAAGCGAAGAACAACACAACACACACACACACACACACACACACACACACACACACACACACACACACACACACACACACCACACACACACACACACACGCACGCACGCACGCACGCACGCACGCACGCACGCACGCACACACACACACACACTTCCCCCGGCATCGCCACGGAAGAGAAGTATCAGCGGTGAAGGTGGCTTGCTAGCAGGGACCTTGCTGACTTTGTCTTAGTCTCTGTGATGCGTCTCT
This sequence comes from Rapana venosa, assembly GCA_028751875.1. Lineage (NCBI taxonomy): Eukaryota > Metazoa > Mollusca > Gastropoda > Neogastropoda > Muricidae > Rapana > Rapana venosa. The sequence goes on from CM054135.1 coordinate 71,714,829, forward strand.
TCTCTGCAACATGGACACCTTGGGAGTCACCGAGCAGGATAGTCCAAAACATGTTCCTCTTCATACAAAAAACAATATCACTTCACCACAAACCTCTCCCCTGTCATTCCTCACAGGTGCAGTGGACGACACAAGGCCACCCCATCCTGCAGCACCCACATCATGCTACCCGTGGAAGAGAGGCTGAAGAGCGGGGTGCCTCCTCCACCCGTGCCCGGGCCCCTGTCCTGCCCTGCCCACCCGCTCGTGGAGCCGGGTGCGTTCTGCAGGAACTGCGAGGTGCTGGCGTGCCGCGAGTGTCTGGAGGACCAGCACCTGCACAAGGACTGCCCGGGGACCGTGCCTCTGCAGGACTTCGCTCGTGAGGAGAAAGAGCTGGCCAAGAAGTGTCGCGTGAAATACGCTCAGGTAGGGGCTCTGTGTGTGTGTGGTGTGTGTGTGTGTGTTGTGTGTGTGTGTGTGTGTGTGTGTGTGTGTGTGTGTGTGTGTTTATTTATTTATTTATTGTTTTATATCGAGGATAATGGAATAAGCATTCATGTGCTTTTTTACATCCAGTCCCCGTGTGTATGCGGTTTTGTAAATTCTGTCATCTGTTTCCTTGGCACACAATGGCCTACTCTTCCGAAAAGCGGAACAGGATTTAACGTGTGCGCAAGATGTTCTGCATGCGTTCGAACACGGAGCCTCGGTTTATAGTCTCATCCGAGTGTGTGTGTTCGCGCGCGCGCGCGCGCGCGCGCGTGTGTGTGTGTGTGTGTGTGTGTGTTGTGTAGAGGGAAGGGTAGAGTGGGGTGGGGGTGGTGGCTCTGTGTGTAGGGGGGGGGGAGGGGGATAGGGGGGGGGGGGGGGTGGCTGTGTGTGTGCGTGCGTGTGATGTGGTGAAGTGCTGTGTGTGTGTGTGTGTGTGTGTGTGTGTGTGTGTGTGTGTGTGTGTGTGTGTGTGTGTGTGTGTGTGTGTGTGTGGAAGGTGGCAATGGTGGTGGTGGAGGTGTGTGTGTGTGTGTGTGTCAAGTCAAGTCAAGTCAAGTCAAAATTTTATTTCCAGATGGTACATTGAATAAGCAATGCATTTGCTTTTTTTCATCAAGCCATCTATCTAAGAACAAATTTCTTAATGATTATACTGAAATACTACATTATTGCATCCTTTACCATTAAATTAAACCAGTAAAAAGAGGAAAATCGGTAAGATAATACATTGAAAAATACAAATTACCTCATATACATATACACGCACACACATACTCATACACACCTGCGCGCTTGCGCGCTCACGTCCACACACACTTAAATAAAGAATGTTTTAAGAATTTAAGAAAAGAAAATCATAAAACGTGTGTGTGTGTGTGTGTGTGTGGTGTGTGTGTGTGTGGTGGTGTGGTGTGGGAGGGTCGGGTGGGTGGGGAGGGGGGGGGTCGCTCTGTGTGTAGTGGGGGGAGGGGGCGGATAGGGGGGGAGGGGGTTGTGTGTGTGATGTGGTGAAGTGCTGTGTGTGTGTGTGTGTGTGTGTGTGTGTGTGTGTGTGTGTGTGTGTGTGTGTGTGTGTCTTTATTCTTTTATTTCGAGGATAATGGAATAAGCTCTCGTGTGCTTTTTTTACATCTAGTCCCCGTGTGTATGCAGTTTTAGTGGTGTGGTGAGAGAGAGAGAGAGAGAGAGAGAGAGAGTATAATCATGCGTTTATTCGCGCGTACATGTGTCAACTCATTTCTTATTCTGTTCATTAATAATGGAATTAGACTGAAGAAAAGCCTACAGGGAAGTGTGTGTGGGGGAGGGGGGGGGAGGGGGGGGGGGGACATATGCACTACTGCAGTCTAATACAGACGAGCACGCCCGACCTGAATGAACTTTTTTGTCCTCACGAACATAAATTCATTCATATCACTCCTTTCCCCCGCCACGACAATGCCCCTTCTGTCAGGTCATGAGGTTCTTCTCGGAGCAAAGGCGGGACACGGAAGAACGGATGGCGGCTCTGAACCTGAAGAAGCAGACCGCGCAGGAGGACATCCGCAAGTTCTTCTCCAGCCTGATCAAAGCCTGCATGGACGTGGAGGGGTCGCTGCTGGAGGAGCTGGAAACCACGGTGTCTGACCACCTGGACCTGCTGACCGAGCAGAGCCGCGCCTGGCAGAGCCTGCAGGCAGACACACAGCAGCTGCTGGACATGGCGGACATCCTCCACTTCCTGCCCAACTCGGGTCAGCTGCCTACAGTATCCGGTCGTTTAGTCTTAAAGAAAGAAAGAAAGAAAGGGGAAATGTTGGTTATTTTGAATTGGAATTATTATTTTTGTGTTTTCTTTGTATTTTTTAGAGTTATTTAACTGTTTAACTTGATGACACAATGTGTACAGTTGTTTTGTTGGTGTTTTTTTAAAACTTTGATTTGTTTTTTACAAGATTCAGCTCTATATAAATTCCATATATTATTATTATTATTATTATTACTATTAATACGTTGTGTTCAGTTAGTTACACATTTGTTTTTGTAGGGTTTAAAAAAAAATTGTTTGGTGACATAATGTGTACAGGTTTTGACTTGGAATATTTGTTGTATTTACATACATACATATATAAATGCATGCATAGAGAGAGAGAGAGAGAGAGGAGAGAGAGAGAGAGAGAGAGAGAGAGAGAGAGAGAGAGAGGAGAGAGAGAGAGAGAGAGATTCGTTTATGTGTTGAACTTGATGATATAGTTCGTACAATTTGTTACCTTGAACTCTTTTTATTCGGTTAGCTATTGATTTATTGTTATTGGTTTTTTATTTGTTTAACGTGATGACATGGTGTGCAAATACTTTCTAATATAAATAGCTGCCTATAACTACTTTTCCTCCTCTTGAAAGATAAGAGAAAAAAAATTTGTACTTTGACTTTCAGTTCCTTTTATCCAATTAGTTGTAGATTCGTTCTTGTTGTTTATCTAACTAGATGACAATTACTGTGTAAAAGCTTTGTGATCAAATAATGTGAGTGGGTTTGGTAATTCATTGTTGGCAAAGCATGAGCGTTGCTGGTCCTCCAAAAGGTTGGGACCACAAAAAATTAATAAGCTATGGCTTGATGTTATCCCCCAGCTGTGCTGTTGTGGACTTGTGGGTTTCTATGTTTGGTTGGTGTTTTTTTTAATCAATTATTAACTAACAGTTGTTTGAACCTGTTACTCTTGTCCAGTGCTGTTGTATTCTGTTGTCTTGTTCATCAATCTGGCTGTCTTTTTTTTAATTGTGGTTTTAATGACAATGATAGATTTTTTTAAATTTATATAAGGGAGTTGCTTTATTTTGGTTAATTTTGACAAAAGTGATTCCGGGCCATTTACTCAAACGTATTCCATACAGTACAAAACAGGTGTGATAAAGAACTGTTGTAACCTTGTGTACAAAGGCAACAACTTGAAATAAAGAAAAATGTATGGAGATTGAACACTGGCAATCTATGCACCCATGTACTGATTTCAAAAAAAACATTCTCCCCAATAATTATTACGCATTCTTTCAGTACATAATTTCACCAGGACTCCTATCGACAGAATAAATGGAGTCAGAACCGATGTTGATTTCAGAAGGAAAAAATCCCTCCAAACCCCTCGGGCACCACTACAGGGTTCTGAACCCACACCCTCAGTCACTGCCAGGTCACGACTGGAGGCAGCACTCTAACCACTAGGCTACTCTGTCCTCATGATCAGTAGCTGCTAATAACTTTTTTGCAAACTCTGCACTCTAATTTAAATATGTCTGCAGTATGTATTTAAATAATTATGTCTGTAATACATTCCGTTGAACTGTTCTGCACAGTTGGCTGCCCTTTGATCCCTGATTACCTGTGTGTTGGCAGACTTTTTGCCCCTGACAGAGGCCAGCAAGGCGTCCCTCAGTCAGGCTTTACGTGAAGGGGAACAACTCGCGGGGTCTACACCATCTGAGATGGCCATACGACTGAGTCTAGAAAATTCTTCTCTTCGAAGTTTAATCAAACGTGTTAAGGTACAGATGTGAAAGATTGATTATTTACTGTTGGCATGAATGAAAAGCTACATTTTGTGATGATGTGTTTTTTAAATTTGAAACATAGGGGAGATGTCTCTCTCTGTAGATAACAAAGTCATTGTGGTAGTTGGGAAACCACAGCTAAGTTATTCGTAAAGGGCAAATTTACTGATGAATATATTTTTAAAGTGGTTCATCTTGGCGCGTGAGAGATCAGCCTTCTTAAGAGTATAACAACACATATATTATTATTCCCACACATAATTCTCCTTCTTCTCACCATTGCAGGAGATCGGCGCCTTGGCTCTGGCCATCAACACTCACAAAACTCTGACTCTCCGCAAAGTGAGCACCATGCCCTTCACCACAATGGAGGACAACACTGATCCCCTGGTATCGGCCATGCTGCTGCTGTCTCCTCACTTGCTGCTAGCTGCAGACTTCAACAACTCCTGCCTCAAACGCTTCCTCAAGGAAGAGGAAGGAGAAGGCTGGAACTGCACTGAGGTTCTGGCACTGAAATGGCGACCTTATGGTTTGACCAAACTGTCAGAAAAACTTGCATCACGCTCAGAAATAAGAAGCAACCCACATGAAAACGGTCCTGAAGATCAGCAGACAGATCCATCTGTTGCAGACCAGCCTGCCACGAGTGATGTAAAGTTGTTGAAAGAGACTGAGGATGAAGACACGTTACTTGGTAAGCAGGCAAAGAATGGAAAGCGAGGCAGTGACACCTCAGACGTGGACATCCATGTGGCCGTTACCTCGCCCTTTGCCGGCTGCTTTGAGGTGGTGGTGCCTGTTTCCAGCCACAGGAAGATGTCTGTGGTCAGAGCTATTGACGAGGAGAAAGGATTCTGGGGTTTGGGGCTCGTCAGCGACCATAAGCTGGCTGTGTCTACGATAGGTGAGGAAGTTATAAAGGACATTCTGGCTTTACCACTTAAAAAAAACCTGTTACTTGATTTATTATCAAATTTGTAGTCCTCTGGTGGACTCAGTCTGTAGGCAGCTGGACTTTGAATGATGTTAAAGAACCTTTCGAATTGTCAGAATATTGTTTTTGTTCTTATCATGTCAGTATGTGTACCTGCTTAGATATATACGTTGCATGAGTGTGTTATGTTTGTGCATGCTTATAGTGTGCTGTATACTTCATGACTGCCAGTTCGCATTCAGGCTTGCCTGTACAGACCTATCAAAACTGGTGTTCCACTAGAGTGCGACAGTATGGATGTGTTCTTACAGAAAGAACGTAGTTCTTTGACCAGTACTGGTGTTAATAACTTATTTTTCTGCGGATAGGCCCATGTTTATTTTTTCCCGTTCCTCAGCTGGAGTTGTGAGGTTCACCAATGGTGAGATTTTGTATAATTTTATGCAACCGTTTTCTGCCACACGATTAAGGTAACCACATTTCCACTTTGGAGATATAATCATAGGTGTATACAAGGCTGAGGATATCACCCAGTTACAATTTAACCCCCCAAAAAACTGATTTACTCATTTTCTGATAGTAGACTGGAATGATATACACAGACACAGCCCCTCTTTAGAAATGTACGAGCGATTTGTAAACAAATATGGCTGTAGTAGGCTTAACCATAACTTTTTAATATTTCTTATTCTATTTCAGGAGTAATAAGTTTGAGAAGAAAAGTGTAAGAGGGAATCCACAAGAAAACATTGCAGCTATTCACTTTCCTCAATCATTCCCGATTTGCTTACAATAAGTAACAAAACAACCTTTTTTCTTGCAGCTGCGGGTCGATCTTACCTGAGCCTGATAGACACGAGCCACAACTCCACCCAGCGTTTATCAGTGACCTCTGACACCACCGTGACCCCTCTAGTGTCCCCCCGCCATGTCCTTCCCCTCAGCCCCTCCTCCTTCATCGTGGGTGATCATGGGAAGAAGGCAGTGATTCATGCCTCCATGGAGGGCAAAGTTCTCTTCAACTTCATTGGAAATGGCAGCCAGCGAGTATCTCGGCCCGAAGGTCTGTGTCAGGACGGTCAAGGTCATGTGTACGTGGCGGACAGCGGGGACCACAGCATCTTCGTTCTGACCAAGGGAGGCCACCTGTACAGTCGAACAGGGAGTCAACAGAATGATCTGGACCACCCTCAAGCGCTGTGTATAGACAGAAACAGTTGTCTGTACGTCGCCAATGAGGGAGGCAAAACTCTCAGTGTCTATGAGGTTTTTCAGGAGAGTTAACTGGAAAGAATCACGGCCTGTGTTCCCCATTTGAGTGAGATTGTCTGTTGATGATGCTCACGCTGTGCTGTGTGTCTATTTGTGCAGCATCTGGATGGTTGAATTGACTTTTTTCGTGGATGAGGAACTCATCTCTACATTGGAAAAAAAATAATAAGATTTGGCAGAATGTCATACATTAACATGGAGCAAAATAGTCTGGTGTTTAGAACCGTCAGGCATGTGTGTGTGTGTGGGGGGGGGGGGGGGGATACCCTGGTAGTTAGAGCACCGAGCTGGCGGTTTGGCAGCCCAGTTTCGAGTCATAACCAAGGTACCCACTGGAAGACATTTTGTTCCTGGAGTTAACATCAGTACCGACTCCACTACCCAAAAGTCCTTCAGATAAGGCTATAAACCGACGTCCCTTGTGCGAGCACATGCAGTAGGCCTACATCTTCGCACGTTAAAACCCCGCTAAGCCTTTCAGATGATTTGGC
>CM054135.1:71726533-71751533 GCA_028751875.1 Rapana venosa
GCGTTATTAATCATGTTCATAGACCAAAAATCAGTCGATCAACTGATAAACGAGCTGAAAGCATAAAACGTACAGTCATTTAGTTTGTTTTGTTGGTTGACTCTGGCAACACCCTTCTCCGACCATAGCTATTGCTTACATTTTATAGGATGTAAAGACGTTAAGTTAAATAATCTAGTATTAGTTTAACACCCAAACTTTCAGAACTAGCCTCTCTCTCTCCATAGTTTTTGTCTTCAACATCTGTGAACATTGTATTTTGATTGCTTTTATATGTCAATTTTCTTGATTTTCTTTTTTTTGTGAGGGCAGGATGAAAAAAGTTGTATAAACTTAATCTTTTACCAACAATAAAGATCATTTTGACTTGACTTGACTTCCTCTCTCCTCTCTCTCTCTCTCTCTCTCTCTCTCTCTCTCTCTCTTCTCTCTCTCTCTCTCTCTCTCTCTCTCTCTCAGTATGGGATTAAAAAACTGATTGATCAGTGCCAAAATAGAGCATAACATCCTGAGTATGCTACAGCATTATAAGATCTGCAATATATAGGCCTACTGCTTTATTATTTTTAAATATCCATGGATGATTGTTTTCAAAGTAGGCCCATTCACTTTTATTTTAAAGCACTGCAGCTTCCCAAATTACCCATATATGTTAAAAGTTGTTTAATCAATCTCAAAAGAGAAAAGAAATCACCACAGGACAAAAAAAAAAGATTTGCAATATCAAGTTGTAAACAAATAGAAAGATTTATATTTAATATGCACACTGGTTGTTTTATTTGTCATTTTCTTATTCTTTTTTCTTCAATGTGCTCAGCTTGTTTATCTTTTCAGACAATATGCATGCATGTGCACGTGCATATGTGTGTGCATGCGCATGCATGCATGCATGTGATTGTGCGTGCATTTGTGCATATTTTCATTTGCATGTGTATTTATGTGTGTTCTTACCAACCCACTTTAACATAAACAATGAATATGCTTTTTTTAATGACACAACCGAACTCTAAATCAGGTTTACCTTAGGGTGTTTCTTTTTCTTTCTTTCTCCTGCACAGGCTGGTTTTACCATGCCCCACAAAAGAGGACAGAAAAACCAGAGCCTGTAGGAGCTCCGCCTCCCTCTCAGATTCCAGGGCTGGGGGACATTGCCAGGCTTCCTCCTGAAAAACCCAAAGAAATGGTGTTCCGAGACACCGACTCCAAATACATCCGTATGGCAAAGATGGGAGGAAGGAAAGGTAAGTGTGTGTGTGTGTGTGCATGCATGCGTACATGCATGTGTGTGCATGCATGCGCGCGTGCGTGTGTGCATGTGTGTGCGCATGCATGTGTGCATGCATGTGTGCATGCAACCATGATGCGTGCATGTGTGTGTGCATGCATGCATGCGTGTGCATGCGTGCATGTGTGTGTGCAAGCAACACAGAGAATTTGTGTCAAGGCTACAGAAGCCCTGCATTTATATAAAGGCTTAAATTTACATGAATGTAAAAAATCAAAGGTTTGATCAGGATTGAGAGAACTCAGCATTATAGTTTATGATTATGTTATTAATAAGCAAGTAGAGTCAAATTATTGCTTTTACGTAATTATATAGTTAAGAGAGCAGTGGAGGAGAGCAAGAGCCTGAAAGAAAAAGGACACAGGGAGAGAGAGAGAGGGAGAGAGAGAGAGAGAGAGAGAGAGAGGAGAGAGAGAGAGAGAGAGAGAGAGAGTATCTGATTGCTTAGTTGGATGATTGCCAAGTCTGATTGAGTGACACCCCCCCCCCCCCCCCCTACTTTTCAGATCTACTGGTAATACGGCCAAACTCAGGGACCAAGAAAGAACCTAAAGGCTACCCTCGAAGTGACTGGTATTACCTGGAGGATAATGCCCAACAAGACAGAGCAGCAACCCAAAGCAAGGATCAAGAGTGAGAATTAAGCTGTGTACTGTTCTTTGTGTTGTTTTCATACTCCACCCAGCATTTTTGTTCACCATTTTGTGAAGTAACTGCCAACATTGGTTGGTTAGTTGTGCAATAGTTGGTTAGTTGTGCAATAACTGTTTACCAGTGTCAGAGTTGGCCTGTCATTAAAAAATTGTAGAGAATTCATGAGTTGTCTGAAAAATGGGAACTTTAATATGTGTGTGTGTGTTTGTTTGTTTGGGTTTGCTTGTTTGTTTGGTTTGGGAGGGTTGTTTTTTTTAAGGTAGGGGGGTGTTTTTCTTTAATAAGCTGCTTGTTTTTTGTCCATTTCTTCAATATTTGATTCAGGTACATGCACACTCTCTTAGGCATTTGTCCTGTTACATGCATGTAAAACTGAATGCTCACATACTTCTATAAATGTGCATACATACATAATGCAATCATGCATCAACAGACATACTCTCACATATTTATGTGTTTGGTCCATGCATACATACACATTCTCTCTCTCTCTTCTCTCTCTCTCTCTCTCTCTCTCTCTCTCTCTCTCTCTCTCTCTCTCTCTCTCTCTCTCTCTCTCTCTCTCTCTCTCTCTCTCTCTCTCTCTCTCTCTCTCTCTCCTCTTCTTCTCACACACACACACACACACACACACACAGCACACATATTACACAAATACACACACACACATACACACAGACCAAACCAAAAAATTTTTTCACATAAACAGAAAACCATTCACGTTGTCCAAAATCAGCAGAACACAATATCTTCTCAAACTGTACACACTCCCACCCTTCCCCACAAAACCCCCCAAAGCAAAGCAACAACAACAAAACAACAACAGCAACAAAAGAAACCCAAACAAAAAAAAGAAGTCCCAAAGTAAAAATGTTTTCTTTTGTTTGGAGGATAATGGAACAAGCACTTGTGTGCTTTTTTTTTACATCCAATCCCCGAGTGTCTGCAGTTTTGTCAGTTTTGTCATCCGTTCCCACCAACAGATAAAAGCAAGATTGAAATGAATGTGTCACACAGACCGTGGAAGTTCTTGCTGCCAGACTACATGGTTCATCAGGCGATGGGAGAAACCACACTGCCAGAGGAGCAGTACACCAGCCATGGGGGAGGTGTCCCCATGCGACCTGCCCCTTTTGCCACAGGCCAGAATGCTGTCAGTGGTGGGCAGTCTACGACAAGGGTAAGCCCCAAGGCAAAGGGGCAGGTCAACAATGCGCGTTCATCCAAGACCATGTCAAAGAAGCCGGCACTCAGTCAAGATGCTCACAAGGAGGATACTTCACATATGAAGTGTCAGCCCCAGTATGATATTGCTTATGTCTTTTGTTGTGATTGTGCTTATGATCCTTTTATGTTGTGGTGATCTCACATGTGTGTGTGTGTTTGTGTGTGCATGCGCATGTGTGTGTATGTGTTTGTGTGTGTGTGTGCATGCGTGTGTGTGTGTTTGTGTGTGTTAGTTTGTGTTGGGTTGGGTTGTGTTTTGTGCGTGTGTGTGTTTTGTGTGTTGTGTATGTGTGTGTGTGTGTGTGTGTGTGTGTGTGTGTGTGTGTGCGTGCGTGCGTGCGTGCGTGCGTGCGTGTGTGTGTGTGTGTAATGTAGACTTCAAACATTGAAGGAGATAACTTATATTTTAACTATGATTTAGTTTCATTGTATCACCAAACTTTTTCAAGAATTCTCTGAAGTTAATGCAAAGGTTTCACATCTATGTTACTGTTTCTGTAATGCACAGACACAAAATGCATTAAGATGATGAATAGGCACTTACAAGCACACACACACACACACACACACATACACACACACACTTTACATCAAGTACTCATAGGGAGATTTAAAGCTTACGCTCCCAATCCATTGAATGACCATCAGACACTGCTGAAAAGTCTTTTTCTGTTTCTTTACAGCAGTTCAGTTTTCAGGCAGCTATGCATGAATTACTGTGTCTTTTTCCAGGCCAGTGGAGAAGGAAGAACCCACCATCATGTCCAAACTGCTGGCCTACTCTTACGAGCGTGAGTGGCATCAGAAGCACCATGAAGAGGAGGAGAAACGGGTCAAGAAAAAGGACTTCATCAAAAGCAACTTGACAAACAACAACACTGATGCCAGACCTCCGACAGGGCCAGCTAACTCTGCGAGGTAAAGTAGTAGTAGCAGTAGCAGCAGCAGCAGTAGCAGTAGCAGTAGTAGTAGTAGTAGCAGCAGCAGTAGTGGCAGCAGCAGTAGCAGTAGCAGCAGCAGCAGCAGCAGCAGCAGTAGTGGTGGTGGTGGTGGTGGTGGCGGCGGTGGCAGCAGCGGCGTAGTGGTAGTGATGGTAACTGCAGCAGCAGCAGCGGCGGCGGCAGCAGAAGTAGTAGCAGCAGCAGCATCAGTAGTAGTAGCAGTAGTAGTAGCAGCAGCAGCAGCAGCAGCAGTAGAAGTAGTAGTAGCAGTAGTAGTAGCAGCAGAAGTAGTAGTAGTAGTAGTAGTAGTAGTAGTAGTAGTAGTAGTTTCTTCTTTCTTGAGAGACAATGCTTGCACCTCCTTTAGTCACTTCAGTCTTGTCTGCTGGAGTGGCTCAGCAGTCCATTGCTTGCATGGCAGTCTTTCTCCACACACACACACACAACACCACACACACACACACAACACACACACGCTCATGCATGCACGTATGCAAGCACACAAACATACACACACACACACTCACACACACAGTCTCTCTCTCTCACTCACTCTCTCTCTTGCTCGCTCTCTCTCTCTCTCTCTCTCTCTCTCTCTCTCTCTCTCTCTCTCTCTCTCTCTCTTCTCTCTCTCTCTCTCTCTCTCTCTCTCTCTCTCTGATATGACTCATATACTTCAATTAAATATCTGACAGTTGTGAAAAGCAAACCAAAACAACAACAACAACAACAACAGCACAAACCCAAACAAACATCTGCTGCATAAGCCCAGAGACAAGCAAAATCCAAACAAGTGCTGCATTACAAGGAGAACAAACATGTACTGAACAACTACACCAGGTTCATATTTCCAAGAGAATGAAGCGAACTAAGCCACAAACATATCTGATATAATAATAATAATAATAATATGGAATTTATATAGCGCTGAATCTTGTAAAAAACAAACAAATCGAAGCGCATATACAGTCAAGAAGAAAAAAAAAGCCCCCAAAAACATCAACTGCATAATTATATTAAGAGAAAGAAAAGCATATAATTATACACTGAGTAAATGTGTACATCTAGATGTAAAATCCTGTTGAATTCATGGACATATCAAAAACAACAAATTCATGAATAAATTGTGTGTGTGTGTGCGCGCGGGCATGTGTGCATGCATGCATGTGTGCATGTGTGTGTGTGGATGTGCATGTATGTTCCTTTTCAGGGGAGAAAATCTTGATGACAATAATAACAATCGAGTGCTGACCAGCAGAAAGGCAGAGCAGGACAAGAAGGAGCCATTCAAACTGAGCAAGTCAGTAGAAACTTTATTCAAGCAGTTTGACACTCTTTTTTGTTTTTATCACTACTTTCCCAGATTCCAGCAAATGCAAAGAAATCTTACAAAAGGGATATATTCAACTAGAAATACCAATAATGTGACCCAGGCTGAGTCCATCTTCTTGTGACTTTTTATTCTGTCCCACCAGTTTTCTCCCTTACATTGGCAGTGGAGAAGGTTGGTGAAAAGCTCTGCAGTGCAGTACCCTGGTGATTCCCAACAGAGTGAAGGGAAAAGACCAAGAAGATTCTGGCTGGTTAAATCCTTCAGAAAATACACACCCTAGTCACACACACACAAGCTCACACACATGCACACACACACACACACACACACACAACACACACACACACACACACACACACACACACACACACACACACACACACACACACACACAACACACACACACACACACACACACACACACACACACACACACAAAGGGAAGAAGAACAACAAAAGCTGCACTTAAAACAGCTCTTTGCAGATTGCTCTATTCAACATCTGTGGAAGTTGTGTAGCTCATGGAGGCAAGAGAGAGAACTTAAATTGCACAATCCCCTTTCACTACAGAAAGCTTACATGGACTGGACAAGTGTACCTGCCCACCAAACATAGCTTGATGCACTTTATCATTGTCAGATATGATAAAAGAATTTCCCCATCTGTTTGTTTTCCTCTTTGTCGTCAAACGATCAGAAATTTGTTTTTAATCATAGGTGTTGCTTCTGAACAATCACAAACTGCTTTTGAATAGTGTTCATTTTATACATGCTTTTAATAAATCTTTCTTGCATTTGTTAATGTTTCATTTTTAGTTCTAGACCACACAGTTTCTCTTTCCTCACTGATGGTTCAGCTTCAGGTACAAGCTGTCAACCCGAGTCTGGAATCATGAAAGGACAGGGCTGAATTTGCACAGTAAAGTAGGAGCCTGTACCAGCATTAGCAACAACAGTAGGGCTATACTGTCTCATCTTAGACATACTGTGAATTTCTCCATGCTTTGGGCAGAGCCAGATTTATCTTTTACTCACATCATTTGCAAACGGTTACAGTACACATTCAATGCTAAAAGATGCATGTGTTTTCAGCCAGTTTCCCAACCACAGATAATTCAACCACTCCCTGTTCTCTGTCTGTTGTGCAGATACAAGAAAGTTCCCAGTCGTCTGGACACACGGCGGTCTACTGAAATCCTGACCGCTAGGGGGAAGTAACTGTGATATTGATTCTTTTGTAATGTCTCCTGGAAGGTGAACACATCGCAGAAGTTGGTGGAATTTTCTACATGTCAGCAATATCAAAAGAGACCCAGGCAGAACACAGTTAGACACAGATGGATCTAAAGAAGGAGAGAGAGAGAGAGAGAAGAGAGAGAGAGAGAGAGAGAGAGAGAGAGAGAGAGAGAGAGAGAGAGAGAGAGAGAGAGAAACCAACAGACATAAAGACAGACAGACAAACAGAATTTTGATAAATTATTATCCTTCACATTAATAAGACTGGCAACTTACCAAACTATAAACTGTGCATTTACAAATAAAACATAAAAAGACTGACATGTAAAGAGAAAAGGGAAGAGCAGAGCAGACAACAGTAACAGCTGTTCTTGGCAGACATTAAAACTGATTCAATTCGCTTTCAGACAGGCATGAAGTACTAAGAAAAGGACAACCAGGTCAAAACCGGTGAAAATCAGAGAAGACATGTCAAGGGAAGCTTTAAGCAGTCCACAAGTGATACAAAACAGCTTATTTCTTGTTCATCTAATGTAGTGATAAATCCATATAGCACTTAGTTAAAAAAATAGAAGCTAGTTAATGAGGAGAGATGTAATGTTTACAGAAAAAAAAGCCTGACATCACATAGTATATGTTGAATTTACAAACAGGATGTAAAATCTCCACATCATAAAATATGAACAAAAGACTGTCTGTCATTGGTGTCATGATATTTTTCTTCAATACGTAACATAACTGTTCTTAATAAATTTCTGTATGTTAAAGGCTTTTTTTCATGACACAAAATACTATGCAACAGTTCTCTTCTCATTTTTGTTTGTTTTTGTTGTTTTTTTCTTTAAAGGCAGAATATGTTGGAAGAAAAGAAGAAGAAGAGGAAAGGTATCTAATTTTATAATTATAAAGAGAGAAGAGGACTTAATGCATGATAGATACAGTATAGTTAGAATACCGTTATAAAGTTTGACACAAAAGTAATATTAATTTTATATGAATATTCATTTTGTGGTAGTGATTTTGATGAAGACAGAGTAGACTATTAACAACAATTGATATTTATTGATCAGTGTTCAGACCTTGCGTAGCATTTGCAATTTTCAATTCAGTTATCACAACAATTTGTAATGGATATTTATTGTTAAAGAGCTACCATAATGAATCATGCGATAGACATCTTTTTGGCTTAATGATGAGAATAATAATAGTATTAATGATGATGATGATAATGATAGTAATATTCATTTGAAAACAAAAAACCAATACAATAAAACATATATTTTGTTTTGTGGTTGAAAACCCCTAAGTATAGAACTAAAAGAACACTAAAAGGACCTAGTTCAAAGTTATAACTAATTTTTGTTGAATGTATATCATAGTATATGTTTAAACAGATGAATAGACAATGCATGAAGCTTCATTCTTACAGCTGCTAGTTTCTGTAATCGGCACCTAAACTGTCACATTTTTGTTTGTTTCTTTGGCTATTCATTCATTCCTTGGTTATCTGGTCTGATCCCATTGCTGAGGGGGGAAATTAATGGCTGGGACAAATTCATTTGCCACTTCTGAATTTCAACGCATCGTCTTCAGCTTGCTTGTAAGTCAACCAGCCACATATCACGGGGACTGGATGTAAAAAAGCACATGAGTGCTTATTCCATTATCCTCAAGAGAGAAAAAAAATCTGAGCACTTTGATTTGTTGCTTTACAAGATTCAGCGCTATATAAATTCCATACATTATTATTATTATTATTATTATATTTAAAGATTGCATTTGAGCTGATGACATGTGTTAGTTCCTCCCTTTTTTGTTGTTGAGAAGGTGAGGTTGTGTGACACTTATCAGTAACAGGGTATGGATGAATATTTATATAATCTTGGTGCTCATATGTAGACATATCAATGGTTCTTATTTTCTGTGTGACATTAAACACACACAAAATCTGACGTGGTCCCCATGGTTGGCTCTGCCAAAAGATAAACTATGCTGTAAGTGAAGATAGAGACTGTCAAAAAATACATGGATTCTGTAGATGGTCACTCAACAGATTCTCTAAATATCTGTTTCAATCAGAACTACTTCAAAGCTTGTTTTTATCCATGATTGTATAATGCTTACAGTAGTTAGTGTCCATTCTATCCCTGCTTTCACTTTTCCATACCCCCTTTCCCCTGCACTTTTCATTTCACCTCTGTAATCCACACTTTTCTGACTGCTTCTGCGAGTTAGTCCTGTATAATTAAGTTCTAGCAGAAAAATTGTGTATCAAGTATTTTAAAACAAGGAGGGAAAATGCTTTCTGCGGATCTTCTGGGTTTTGTTTTTTGTTTGTTTTGGTTTTCATTTGCTTTTTGTCTATCATCAGACTAAACTGATTTAAAAGGATATTTTATGTTTATCCATTAACTGTATGAATTAAATAGTTCTCCACATTCCATGATTTGTAAGTGATTTTTTTCCCTCTGGCTTGGCATCTTTATTCCAAATGTATCATCATCACTCCTGTACCAAAAATAGAATAGTATTATAGTAGTAATAATATATTGGTGATTGAAGTATTGGTTCCTGGAATACATACACTGATAATACACAGGGGGGGAGGGGGGGGGAAGAAAAGAAAAAACAAATGATGAGCAACGATAACATAATAATACACACAGTACATGTTTTGTAAGTGATTATTGATAATGGTCTCTGACAACTTTTTGCATTTTCAAGTTTAATCAATGTGGGAATTTGCTGCCTGATATGACACTGCCCAAGGCTTCAGTTTCATGCCCACTTTTCCAGACTGTTTACGCAATTTTGTGTTTGTGTAATCATCAGAAAAGTTTCAAAGTCTCCTATGGAGAGCCAACTAATTTGCCATTGTTGTGTGCCAAATACGGTTTAAGTGTCTACTGTTAAGACAGTTTTTCTTCCTAAAAGTAAATTTATCAATTTTTCCCAAATACATTTATTTATTTTGTTCACATGATTTTACAGAAGGCATTTATTTTTTCTGGCAGAAATAAATCTGGCCATGTTGATGTGATAAAGCACAATGTTCAAACAGCCTGTTCTTTTTCTAAAACATGTGGTAAAACTTCATAAATACCCAAAAATGTTCATGCAGCTGCTGCACAAGTGGAGACTGTTGTGTTATATAACTGTTATGTATATCTGTATTGTGCCCCTCGATTCCTTTGAATAGAAAAATCCTATGTTCAAGACTGCACACAGCATCCTCTTCTAGTTACACAGCGTCCTCTTCTATTTACATATTCTATGTTGCAAGAATACTTGTCAGCAATCTTGTGGTCATTCTCACCAACTATCAATTCTTATCACAGTCTGTTCAGCTCACTACAATCTGAATGTTGTTAGCCCTTTGAACCTGATTTGTGATGCAGCAGGGTTTTTTTGGGTGGGGTTGTTTTGTTGTTTTGTTTTTTAACAGTGTCATATCATTTGGTGTTGTTAATATTCAATGCCCAAACTGAAGCTGATGTTGAAGATGAATATTTGTCAGGAGTAAGTCTCCAGTATGATGCTAATGATAATTTCCACAGTCGTCAACTCCATTTTTTTTTTAAAGGAATCAGCCCATTCATCCTAATGTTTCGGTGCTTCATCACATTTTTGTCATGCTGACTGAATGCTAACATAATTATACTGTGAGACCTGAAGTTGCCACTTTAATTTGTGCATGCATAAACTAGATCAAAGCAATGGCAGGATTGCACCTACGTCACCTATGAACTTAAAACCAAAGTCATTCTCAGTCTTCCACACACCACTGAAATTTGCATACCTGGCATGAAGATCAGAAGAGTCTGCAGCACAGTCTGTTACAGCACTTACCAAAATCATCACATCATAGAAGATGGGACAAAAACTCTTTGAAAAAAGTTTTCAGAAGAAAGAAGTCATGCTTCATTATGATTGATTAGATTTGGCCTTTTCAATATTATAATAGTTTCATTCCAGATGTCAGCTTAGACAATGAAGTTGACAATCAATTCAGTGAGAATGACCACAGCATCAGCATACTATGGTGGCTGGTTGTCGTTTCGTATACTGCAACAATCAGGGAACATTTGACTTAGTTTCGTTTCAGAACAGTTCCTGCACTTTAAGATTTAGTGAATGCTTTCCAACATTTTTTTTATGCTGTTACAAAAGCTTTTTGTACATATCTCTTGTATTTATATGCCCTTTTAGCTATGTAAACCGGTTTTGTTTTGCATATAAGGCGGATGTTTTTAATAAAATTTGGCTTAATTCAGCATGAAGTGAAGAGTGAGTGAGTGAGTGTGTGCATGTGTAGTGAAGTGTGTGTGTGAGTGTGTGTGTGTGCGCGTATGCGCATGCATGCACGTGCAAGCACGCATACATGTACATTATGCACACTTGCATCAATCCTAGTATGTTTATTATGAAAAAAGTGTGAGTTCTGTTTCAAGCAAGAATATCAAAGTCATTGGACACCCTAACAATTACCAGGCCAACACTTATACTGATCATGGTTTATGGAAAATACACACAACAATGAGGCTAGCTATGGAGGACAGAGAGTAAAAATAATTGCAAGAAGAAAATTGTGAACACACACTCTCTTCTTCCTCTGTGTTTGTGTGTGTGTGTGTGTGTGTGTGTGCATGCGTGCGACATTTTTCCAATTTCTTTATAGCAACACCAACAAATACCAACATGCAAACCCATGTTTCATATTTATTTAATTCAATCTCAACTCATGGCAAATCCAACAGTGTAACAAAAGTATTTCACAAAATTCGTGAACTCAAAACTGTCTGAGCATCTCAGCTTCATTGTAGCAATAGCAAATATTTTACATAGAAGTACAAAGATCTGCAATCTAAAAACTCTGTTCAACTAATTCAAGCTTATGTAATCTCAGATACAACAACCAAATTTGCTTGTGCAAATAATAAACAAGAAAGGCAAGTCCTATGTCTTCATAATTATTAGTGCATGTACCTCCTAAAATAATTACCTTCTAGACTAAAAAAAAAAAACCCAAACAAATAAAACGTCATTGGTTCAAGCTATTTTGATTTGATTTCATGTATTATAATTTATAGCCCTACCAAACACAAAAGCCATGTAAGGGCTGTCACCTCACTCAGTTTCAGAGACTCTAGTAACTTTCACTTCAAGTTCAAAACCAACACCTTTTAATACCTTCAAATATCCAACATCATCAATCCGTTTT
Organism: Rapana venosa; assembly: GCA_028751875.1. Taxonomy (NCBI): domain Eukaryota; kingdom Metazoa; phylum Mollusca; class Gastropoda; order Neogastropoda; family Muricidae; genus Rapana; species Rapana venosa. Next base: position 71,738,430 of record CM054135.1, read on the forward strand.
AAAAAAAACAACAACCACCACCAACAGCATTGAATAACACAATACCTAATAATTTCATTCCTTAAGACCAATAAAACCAGGATGTGCTGATGGCGCCAGCTTTTTCACTTAATTCATCATCCCTAGGCTACAAAAAAATGTTTGAAAAAAATAGTCAAATAAGAAATACTTCAAAGTACAGAAATATACATAAAAAATGCCATATGGGCAAATAACTCTGCCACATGGACATCTTGTGCCCATCCCAGTGTTTGAATATCCCCCTACCTGGTTGCCTGAACAAAACAATACCTGAAGGCAAAATGTCATATAATGAAAAAAGAATATTTGAAAGATTTGCTTTTTTTTTAAAAAGGCAGGAGAAAGAACTAGGAAAGCAAAAAGTAATCAAGAGAGATGACAGAAGGGTAAAGAGAAAGAAAGAGCAAAAAGAGTGATAGACAAAAGGACATTTCTAGCACAGAATTTCCAGAAAGTGGGGATGCTATTTACAGAGGAGACTCCGACATCCCCAATGGGGGAGGTTCAAGCTAGAGAAGCAATTATTTTCTAAAGAAACATGATAAACAAAGAAGAGAAAATCACTGAGTACAAAATGAGCAACGAGGAGAAAACTGCTGAGCACAGTGTTGACCATAACTGAGTAATCGATTATAAACAAAAACCAACAACAACTGACAAATTAACCTGCAAGACATAATAGGAAATGAAACAAAAAAACAAAACAAAAAGAAAACCAACAACAAACACACAAAAGGACAAAACCCTGACAAAGTTCAAGTTTAGATATATCTATGCCACATGCAAGCACCATGACAATGTGAATATGGCTTTAAATATATATTTAAGTTGACCATACTGTATTTTGTTGTGTTTTGATATCACTAACAAAAAGAAAAAACCCAAAGAAACGGTGATATCAGACATTTTCCAAAAACAAATTTTTACAACCCTTACAACATAAAGAGTGGTACAATATCACCACTACCTTACGTTAAATATTTCAATTGTTGTTTGATGATTACAAGAATCCCAGCTTACAAGAAAATAATGGCATAACAAACACTGAGGCAAATAGCACCAAAATAGAGTTAAGAATATAGTCAACTCAAACATAAGCTAGCTACCCTCTCATCTCTCCTCGTCTCCCTCTCCATACTTTTCTCCTCTCTCTCTCTCTCTCTCTCTCTCTCTCTCCTCCTTCTCTCTCTTCTCTCTCTATGAGCTGGAGGCCTGGAGAATAAATTTTGTTCATTGTTCTCTCTCTCTCTGTGTCAATACAAAACTGAAACAATTTTGGATTAATAGAAAACCTACAACTATCCCCTTTTTCTTTTCTATTTAGAAGTAAAACTGAAAAGAAATAAAAAGCATTCTGACTCTAACATATTTGATTCTGAAACACCATACAAGCACAAACACCCTGCTACACAATATTAAAAACATGACAGATACTGCTGTCAGCATGCTCTTACCAACAGAAATAAATGTCAAGGCATAGGCATAAACTCAACAACTACACAGTCATAACAAGGTCAGACATGGACTGGCTGTCACAGCAGCATATAAAAGAGAAGGCCCTATACCTTTGTTGGCACAGTAGTACATGTCATCACAGTTTACAGCTTCATCATACAGTTTGAAACCTAACCATGGAGATCCTACAGCACTGTCATCATCCTCTACATCCTGATATAGAGAGAGGTGTCCCTGGCTCTGTAGCTCTTTATTGTAACTCAGTCTCACAGATACCTCAGCTTCAGAACCTATCCTATTTCCCCAATCATGTGAAAATTCAGAGTCCATAAATTCACAATGAACCATTGTTAAGAGAGACATCATAATCCCAACTACTTCAGAGGAGGCTGCTCACACAGTCTGGCTCTGAGACAAAAAACTATTAATTACTGTTGTCAGCATTGGGTTTGATAGAAGTTACTATTTGCAGATGTCATGTGTACTTTAAATAAGAGTATACACTATTCAATTCCATCACATGTCTAAGCCACAACGCAGGACTCGTTTGGTAAGTGGCCTAATGGCAGCCTAACAATGGTAGCTGCCTGTAGACTGAATGTAACCCAGGTTCTCTATCCTTTCACTGGGTTCATAAATAGAATTTTGGTTCGGATACTTCCTTACAAAAATAGAAATGGCAACTGAAAGAGTCTGAGTGGATGTGGTGGGATCTGGTTGAGTGGTGTGGGTGTAGCAGCACTGAGGCATCACTGGTGATAAGAAAGTGCAACAAAAACATATGCACGAAATGGTATCACTTCATAATACTGATTGGCATGTTTCATTGTCATGCACAAGATGCTGTTGTGTGTGTGTGTGTGTGTGCGTGTGTTTAAAATTAAACAGAAAACAGGAGTAAAAAGTAAAAACCAGTGTGTGTGTGTGTGTGTGTGTGTGCGTGTGTTTAAAATTAAACAGAAAACAGGAGTAAAAAGTAAAAACCAGCAAAAGATGAAAAAAGAATCTGAGATTGCAAAGATTATGAATGAGAGCTAGAGATTCTTTTTCATAAAATGTAAAGTATCACATTTGTCGTTGTCAGACGTCTGCTCAATACAAGAAAACAAACAACAACAAAAAGTGGAATGATTCAAACAGAAAACTTTTCCACAAAATTGTACAAGACTTTACACATATCTTACAATAATACTTATACTGCAGTATGCTCAACATTCAAGATAGAATAATCACATTTATGAGTGCGCATCTCTCTTGCATTTTCTAAATAAACAACATATAATCAATTCAAAGAAAAAAAATCTGTTAAATCTCTAACATTTCAAAATATTAAGACAACTTTTGATTGAAACACTTCCTTTTAAAACTGATATGATTTTCTGAAAGACAACATAATAATTATGTTTCATAATAAAACCCATACAATAACAAAGATTTAAAAAAAAATAATGTGCATCAAGCAATATCAAACAGGAATCATATAGTAAACACAAAATATGGGTATGATTCGATCTGCTCAAGCACTACACTTATATCACAATATACAATATTGGTCAATATTGCCCTATATTTTAAATGGACAGAAAACAGCGTTTTTGATGAAAATGTTTCTATCATTATCTATATTGATTGGATTTTTTTTTTATTATTAAGAATTTACTTTAAATACAGCATGCTTAACTGCAAGCCTTGTTCACAATATATAAATCAACCAAAAACATATATATCTAGGAGAATATGCTTTTATTTCTATAAGCAAAAGCACATATTTGTGCATCTATCTGATTAGTGCATATATTTTATTCATTATAAATATTTTAATGAGATTTCAAGTTCTAAAACCATACTAAACACCAGTCTTATTAATGAAAACACATTTTAAGATACTCATGATAATGCACAAACACACATGCACACACACGCATGCACACACACACACACATGCACACACACACACACACACACACACCACACTCACTCACTCACTCACTAACAAGGGGGGAAGGGATAGCCTAGTGGTTAGAACATTGCACTCACAATCTGACAACCCGGGTTCGATTCCCGTTCAAGGGGATAATTTTCCCTGGAGTTAACATCAGTGCAGACTCCACTCTCCCCAAAAGTCCTTCGGATGAGATTATAAACCAAGGCCCCGTGTGCAAACACACGCAGAACATCTTGCGCACACGTTAAATCCTGTTCCGCTTTTCGTAAGAGTAGGCCATTGTGTGCCGGTGGGAACAGATGACAGAATTTACAAAACCGCATACACACAGGGACTGGATGTAAAAAAGCACATAAGTGCTTATTATATTATCCTCGATATAAAAGAATAAAATAACAACAACAAAAACAAGCTAATAATAAATCTTGGTGTCATTAGACAGACACTTCAAAAAGCCCATATTGAGAATTTTCTTCCATTGATCAAGCGCTGTATCATTTTTCTCCACAGTGGCATGGCATATTAGAGAGAGACACATTTCACCTATTCCTCTTTGGTTTTACAACACTTGCCACACTTTTCAGAAAATGTCCAGCCTCTCGCAATACGGCAATACTTGTTGGTGAGCAATGAATCGTCTGCTTGAACACCGGTTAACATGTACATTTTCTATCTAAGAAAGAAAACAATTACAAAAAAAACAAAAAACAAAAAACCCCAAACAATATAAAAGCAAAAGACATTTCACGCATGATGAAAGAGGCAATCAAACTTGCATTTTGGACAGCAATTACTGAATCAGTTCATTGATTATACATGATGAATAATAGTTAAGACTGATTCCAATGGCATGATGTTTGGAATTTCACGGTGAGGTGTTCAGCATATCACACATGTTTCTCACACAACAATGTTGAAACCTGCCCACACTGCAGATGCATGACTTTTCAGTTGTCAACATTTTGTGGAGAATAATCTTACAACATTCACAGAACCTCAGGTTCATTTCATGTTGTTTAAATAGCCCCAACTATAAATAAGGTTTGGATGGGAATTGCAATGCTCAGAATGATATGGTTGTACCCAGAATGAGATCAACAATACACTCACAATATGGCTAGTGTATGATTTATGATTGTCAAGAAAACAGTTCAAATTTCCTACGGTAGTAGAAGACAGGGCTCTAAGAAAAGGTAGCATTTTTCTTTTTTCTTTATTTACATTAATGGCAACTTACTAATGTGAACGTAGGCATAAAGTTTCTTGACTGCAAATTAAGATCACTGAAATGCTAGTCTTGAATGAATGAATGAATCTATGAGTTACCATGCATGTAAAAACATCCACACCCAAAGGTGTGATTGTACTGATGGGATTAAAAAAACATTAAGAAAAAAACCCTCTGAAGAGGTAGTGAGAAGGACAGGAAAAGATGATATGTGATGTTCTCTCTCTTCTCTGCCTTCCCTTTCTGGGTGGGGTGTATGGTGCCCGGCCTCCTCCTGTGCTTTCACTCTGTAGGAGGTCTGGCCGCTAGCTCAGCCAAAGTACTGTACGGGATGCATGCTTGGTCTTTGGAGTTAACATCAGTATTGACTCCACTCCCCTGAAAGTGAAAGTCCTTTGGATGAGACGATAAACTGCAGCCCTGTGTGCAAATGCACACAGAACATCTTGCAAACATGCTAAAACCCAATCTGCCTTTCGGAAGAGTGGGCTATTTTTGCTGGCAAGAATGAATGACAGAAAATATCAAAAGCACATGCACGCTGCTGTTGTACCTAGATGTCATCTCTGAAGTCGGAATGTGGCTATCTTAATGGTAGGCAAAAACTGTCACATATTGCAAAAAGCTCACCATTGGTGAACCTCAGAGCTCTAGCCAAGGAACAAAAACAAAAAACCCCAAGCAAAAATGTCAGCTGGAGGAGACTTTCTCTTCACAGCCATAATCTGAGCAAACATCAAACCCTTCCAGTTATTTGGATAAGACTTTACACCAAGGCCCTGTGTGTGAACACATGTACAGACACTGAGACTCTCTAGCACGTATATATCATTCTATTTCATTTTTAGTGATATGCTCCACTTCAGTCCTCGTCTTAGCCAGCTTGAAATCAAATGGTAACACTTAAACCTTTATTACAATGGGAAGATTTGTTTGTTTTGTTTCTGATTGGAACAGATGGGTTATATCACCTGGGAAATTATCATTTCTTTGTTTGCTTGCTTTTGTTTATTTGGAGGGATTTTTTATATTTTTTTACAAACTTGATAGTTTTAATGTTTTTGCACAGGAGGTATATCTGTCAAAACCCTTGCAATATGGAGAGCTTTCAGTTCTAAACAAACATCCTGTTTCAAACATGTAGGCTTTCCTTCCTGACTTCAACAGGATTCGAAGAAAGGTGGTATCTACCAACACTCTCCTGGAGACTTCCTTCTTCTTGGAAAGATTATATATGGTTGCCTGTATTTCATTTTCATGATTAACAAAAGAATTAAATCAGGTTTTTCAAGTGCTTACATTCAACAACACTGCACAAACCAGGCCACCTGCATTCAGCTTAAAATGTCAAAAAGTAGGCTTATTCACATGGGGACGCACGGCTATCATGAATGCTGTAGTATGAATGTTTTATTATTTCACCAGCCATCTGAAAGTGTCAGGGCAGTAAAAGTGCAGGGCCTTCTCTTGTCAGTAGCCTCTGGATTTCAAACAGCTTCCTGCAGATTCTTGTCCCAGTCTGGAATTCTGATTTATAAGGAAGTCGAGAGGTGGCTACCTAAGGTGTAGTCTGGATGATCAAGTGCTAAGAGTATAAAGCAGTGAAACATCACAAAATACACACCCCTCATTCCCCCAAACAACAACAACAAAACATCATTTCAGGGGGGGGGGGGGGGGGGGGAGAGCTGTTCCTCAGCTAGAAGTAGAATTCAAGAGGCTCACCAATGGTGAGATTTTTGCATTATATATATAGAGAGAGAGATATATATATAGATATATATATACACACACATACATATGACTATTTTCACCCACCATTAATTAAGGTAGCTGCATTCCGACTTTGGAGGTAATCAATTTGTTTCAACAGTCTTCTTTTTCAACAATAATCTTATATATATATATATATATATATATATATATATATATATATATATATATATATTATATAATATATATATATTTATATATATATATATAAATGCTTTCTTTTCAAAGACAAGCAGAATACAAATTACAATACTGGTATCAATCCAATGGAGTATCAGTTCATTTCTTCACAAAGGCAACACAATTTCAATAATATTTTGGTATTATTTGATACACTGTAGGCTAAAAAGAAAAAAAAAAGACTGTTTTCGTATACCTTTAAGATGGAGCAATCATTTGTTCATCAAGATCTCCCCCCCCCCCCCCCCCACCCCCCCTCCCTCTCTATTTAAAACTACTCTCAATGGATGTATAAAAACATGCCAAAAAATGTGAGATTCTGAATACAGTGAATAGTCATTAACCTTCAACAAAACTTTATCAGTAACAGAACTCAGTACCAAATAAAGAAAAATAACAAATACCAACAACAACAACAAAAATGGGACGATTAAGTGACAAAACTGATCTTACTCTTCAACTTCACTTGAAAACATTTTTGATTCAATGAGACCAAGATTTTAACACTGCCAACAATTGCACACATGTGCACACACACACACACACACAAACGCACAAACACACACCACGTACACAAATGTATGCACACACACACTGTCTCTCTCTCACACACACACACTTACAGACACACATGCACAGTGACACACCACACACATGCCCACACACACATGCACGCACGCACACACGCGACTCTCTCTCTCTCTCTCTGTCTCTCTCTGTCTCACACACACACACACACACACACACTCACACACACACAAAACACACTCAAACCACTATCCCATTCTTCTCCAGAACCAGCGCAGTATCACACTATCAGGGAGAAGGCAAAGGAAAAATGGACTCTGCGTGGTGAATGTACTGTCCATGCATGCTGTATCCGCGCAAATGGCGACAGAAGTTGCACACCCTCTCTCGCAACAGGACCACCAGAGCCAGGACCACGAAGCAGGTCAAATAGAGAGTGAAGATGATCACATACAGAGAAGCATTCAACGCCATTGTCACTGCCTCATTTTCTTTCAATCAGCCCCCTCAGTGTGAAGATCCGGGTATCACAAAGCCATCCAGTTGCAGTCCTCACTAAGCTGCAGTATTTTTTTTTTCTTTTCAGCAAATATTGTCCGATCAGTAACAAAGTTCTGCATGGAAATGAAAAATGATGCTTTTTTTAAAATTCTAGGTTGTTTGAACAATGCTGAGGCTAAAGGTCCCTCCCACTACAGCTGACCATGTTTTTGCTCATGTTTCTGGCAATGATGTTATTGTTGCTGCTCTTGTTATTATTTTTCTTCTGCTTCCTCTGCCTGTCTAGCGCTTCTTGCTTCTTTTTACAGAGCTATAGATTAATTACCATGTTGAAAAGTATTCAACGTGACCTCGTGATAACCAAACATATTCAGTCTGAACACGTCAATACTGAAACCTTTAAAGCTGTAGATTCCCACCTTGTGTATCTGAGCACTGGAATGGCCATGCTTCATCACCAGTGATATTATAAGGTCCCACAAAGTAACAGTATGGTTCAAATTGTAATACAAACTATAAAAAAGTATAATTCTTGGATTAAATGTGCACTGGCAAGATTATTTTGGCAAGGTCCCACAAAGTAACAGTATGATTCAAACTGTAATACAAACTATAATAAAGTATAATTCTTGGATTAAATGTGCACTGGCAAGATTATTTGGGCAGCTCATTCATCAGTTTCTTTCCTGCTTCACAAATGAATTTCATCGGTACATCAATAATGGTGCACATGTAATGACGGTAATGATCACTCCAGAGGACTCAACATGGTGTACGATGCATGAAAAACATTATGAATCTTCCATGCTGGGCGCTATGGTTTCCTCACCAGTCAAAAAGAAAAAGGTGAAACTGCTCTCCAAGAATCTTGCAACTTTGTTCACATATTTCCAGTCCTGATGAAGGAGCCCTAATAATACCTCCACAACCCCCTCTGTCATGTACAGGTCAGTGGAAACATCTGCAACAATAACAACAGAATTTATTATAAGTCAGAATAATCATCAGTGGGCCAATTCTTAACTGATACTAAACTTGTTTTAACTTTTTTTCAAATATATATTCTTAAAGATACAAACTTTTTTTTGTTTAATTGTTCTGAACGATGGTATATGCTCTCATTCATCTTCATTTTTTATTTAACTTTTCTGTACACTGGTTTTAAACTGTGCATGCAACCCCCACCCTACAATTCTAGTAATAGTTCACAGTCTGACAATGTTAGGAATCCCTTTTTGTTGGTTGGTTTGGCCCATTGTATCAAAGTCCCAGCAAAGTTATCTGTTTTAGGGACTGTACCATCAACCAACCATTACCTATTATCCCTTACTGTCCAAGTGTTCATAATTTTATCTGGAAAACACACACACTCTCTCTGTCTCTGTCTCTCTCTCTCCATCAATCAATCAATCTTGAAATCAAACTGCATATTAACAGCCCAGTGATCACAAAGGTCACAGGGCTGTTACCTCTTCAAAAATTATATTCAATTTTTCAAATCATTTACAAATCAAAAAAATCATAAATCATTAAATGAAAAAAAAAACGTAACTATTCATGTCTTGCCTTAACACTTTCCCCACAAAAAAAGGTAAAACCATGGTGGTCACTTTGTCAGCAGTGAAAGACCCACAGGAGTAATAATTCAAATGAAAACTCAAAAAGGCCTAAAATACTGCACAAAAAACCTTTTCTAAAAGACCACAACCTGATACTCAGATGAAAAATGCCCGAGTCTCTAAGGACTTCAAAAATAGTACTTGTAGGAATATCAAAGTCTAACAGGTTCTTCAAGAAACCTGTAGTCAAGTCCAAATTATCCTTATTGAGGGTAAATGATTAAGTTTACACAACTTTTTTTCATCCCGCCCTCACAACAACAACAAAATCAAGAAAACTGACTTATAAAAGCATTCAAAAAACAATGTTAATCTATGCTGAAATCTAGTAAACTTCTTTGAACAATCTACTAAAGCCCGGAGCAAGCCAACACTTAAGAGCAAGCCAACACTTAACGGACTTACATGGAGGTTGGAGTGTGATTATGGTTGCTGTGAGCAAGTCATGGATGAGTGGACTCAGGCACCTTCCCTTGGCTTGCTAGCAACAATCACTTTCCCTCAAATTATTTAAATGTATTCAAGAAGGAAGGTGGCAGGACGGTTCATATGTTCACCTGCTGTTCACCTGCCAGCCTCACCCTTTCTTCCCAGTTTGACAGAAAAATCGAACTGAATGTCAAAGTCCTTCAGATGAGACTATAAACTAAGGCCCTGACTGCAAGTCAAATGCAGCATAGCATCTTGCTTTGTATACATGAATATGTTCACAACTAGCTCTGTCTTTTGGAAGAGTATTTCATTCCATGCCTGTAGGAACAGATGACAATGGGTTTTTATAAATGCATGCACACAGGTGTTGTGTTTACTGTTTTGACACCATCCCCTATGTCGGAATGGGGCTACCTTACTGGGTGTGTGTGTGTGTGTGTGTGTGTGGGGGGGGGGGGGGGGGGGGGGGGGGGACCGTGTCCCAATTATGCAAAGGTGTCACCACTGGTGAACCTAGTCGCTCTAGCACAGGAACAAAAACAAGATTTAAACAAAAATAATTTATCTTATTATCTATTATGCCTATCCTATTTCGAGAGCAACAGAACAGGCCTAAGCTCTCGTGTGCTTTATCGTGTACATGCATCCAGTCCTGTGTGCATGCAGTTTGCACAATTTGTCATCCTCCCGTAGACATTAGGTCTCCTTAGTATCAGGCCAGAGGAACATTCCAAGCTAAACACTGGGGCCCTAGAGGCGTTAATCTCACCCGAGTCCGTTCATCCATGACTTACTCACAACAACTACAATCAAACTCAACCTTCCGGGTCGTCTGTTTAATCTTATCAATCCTGTGAAGTTCGATGTCATCAAAAACTGCCGCAGAATGGTGGTGACGATGAAAGTGCCGACTTCCGATAAAGCGTGAGATACATCTATAATTATATACACAAGCAATGGAATGCTCTGCTATGTACTGGGAACACGGAAAATTACCTAACCTGTGTACGGTAGTTAATCTAGCCTACCGCTACTGCCCTGGCACACGTCAGTCTGGGGTAGGCCATAGGCCGCGTATAGATCTGTCTTCCCGTTTCGTTTCTGACTGCACACTCAGATTAATCACGCCAAAATAAATGAAAAGCACACGAAATCTATTGCTTGCTGAAGCAGCGGACGTAATTCATGTCTGTAGAAAAAAAAATTCTACCTTGTCTCTGCTTCTAACATAAGCTAATACAAGAGACAAGGTTATTGTCCTGTCTACTCCTTCTCCTTTGCAGGTTGTTCAGGTTTCACCTTTGACCTCCACACTATCGGGTTTTTCCCCAACCTTGACCTTTATAAAATAACAGCAAGCCAAAAGCGTTATTTTGGGCCTCTAGCTCAGTGCTGTGACATGACATCACAGTTCATGACACTATTTTAATCGTGCAATGCCAGATTAAACTTGTAATAGACATTGTATTCTGACAGAGCTAATTAATATTCAGTGCAGCATGCAATCCTCTCCCTTTTTTTTTCCTGTTTGCCCGCAAAAAAGGTCACATTAACATTAGGAAGAATTTTGTATATAAAAAAACCCAAAACCAAACAAAAATTTAGCAATCATAACAAATAGATCAAAAAAGCCCAATGCTTATCTGATTTTTTTTTAATTAAAAAAAACCGAGGAAACAAAACAGAGAGAGAGAGAGAGAGAGAGAGAGAGAGAGAATGGAATGTGAAAGTTTTATTCAATTATAGGCCTTGGCCCCTCATGAAGGGGTGGTGTGTATATAATCAACATTCCAAAACATGTTGCATAGGAAACATTTATGAACAGAAGAATAATACCTCAAGTACAGATAGTATTTCTAATTTTAAAAACTTTGTACAAATAAATTGATAGTCGCTTGTTAATGCGTTCTTAGTAGATGACATAAGTATACAAAGTCTAAACATGGAAGGACAGCTCACATATTTTTACGGTATCAACTGAGTTCTAAGATCATTTAACATAGGACAACATAATACAAAATGAACTTCGTTATCGACAGACCCCTTACATAATGGACAAAGATCTGTATCACAGTGTTGTCTATAGCGAAGATTGTGCACAAACAATTCAGATACTCTAAATCTAAATTTTGTCATAATATGTTTAAGATGTCTATCCATGTTCATTGACAAATAATAAGGAATTTTGCCGAAAAAAACTAAACTGCCTATACAAACTAAAACATCACTCTCCTGAATATGACTGGAACACTACCACCGCCTACAATATATCAATCTAGGCTAGTGCACAGTACTCGTATAAACCCATTTATATCCTCTACTCCTTAATAAGCAAATCCTAACTCATAATTTGAACCTCCGCCCTTTCATCTAAATTATATAACATATGATATGCTTTTTGGGGGTAACCTATGATTATCAATTCGTAATATTTTTATCCAGTACAAAACACATCTCACAATGGAATTCACAACAATTGGATAGCGATTAGTTTCTGCATAGACAAGATCATTGGGTGTTTTCATAGTTACTCCAAGAATTTTTTTTTTAGTGCAAATAAATTAAATTTTTCATATTGGTGTGCAGAGTCATAAAGACCCCATATTTCAGCTCCATACTGTGTGATGGGCTGAACCTGAGCATCAAATAATTTTATACATAATTCAAAAGATTGATTTTCTAAGGCAGATAACTTTTGCATAATACATAACAATGGACGTTTGGCTCTGCTTGCTAGGTCTTTACATGCACCGTTAAAACTAAGTTTTGTTGAAAAATATATTCCTAAATATTTATACGCGTTTACCGCTGGCATAAGTTGTTGTCCATTATAAGTCCAACTTTCTCTACTACCCAAATAACCCCCTTTTCTAAATACAATTATATTGCTTTTTGACATGTTTACTTTTAACTGTAGGGCTGCAGAAGCATGACATAAACTGTTCAATTGAGTTTGCAAGCCAATAATAGTTTCAGACATCAATACAACATCATCAGCCAGGAGAAGAATGAATAATTCCATCATATCACCAATAAACTGTGCTCCATGTTTTCCATTATTAACAACTTCTGCAGTAAAATCATTAATAAAAAGAGAAAACAAAATAGGGCTACAAACATCACCTTGCTTTACACATAAAGTACATTGAATACATTCAGTCATCTTATTTCCACATCTAATTCTAGCTTTGACAGAACTGTACATGCTCATAATGCACCTCAATAATTTTCCTTGAATACCATTTTATAACATAAGCTAGAGTATAGTCCTACTGACAGTATCCAACGCTTTTTCAAAATCTATAAAAGCAACATACAACTTACGATTAAGTGAAAACTGTTTCTGAACAAAGGCCATCAAAGTAAATATGTGATCTATAGTTGAGTAGCTGCGTTTAAAGCCTGCTTGAAATTCACCTGTA
>CM054135.1:71756533-71764033 GCA_028751875.1 Rapana venosa
AATGATCTAAATCATGTACATAGTGTTTTCAAAGGAGAAATTTCGTGAAAAAATGTTAAATTGACTTGAAACTAATGTGTTGTGGACTTGTCTGTAAATTGGTTCCATGAAAACTCTTAATGATATTTCTTTACCACGTGTCAGTTTGCAAATAAAATGCAGAAGAGTAAGATTTTTTTCTTCTGATCCGGTCTATTGATTACACGCTCTAGTCTGCAAACTTAACGGTAATCTGAGTGATTAGACTCTGACAATAGGGGTGTAAGTATTACAATGAGGTCATTTCTTTTTTCAGGAACAAATAATGTGTTTGGTAATAATAAACACCGAGTTTCCGTAAACGCCTGTTATCTTTTTATAATAGTAACAATGAATGGAATTTATATAGCGCTGAATCCTGAGAAGCAACAAACAAAAGGCTAGCTTGATATCTTGTCATTGCACTATGTAGTTAATTGCTTTTCGCATTTAAAAAAAACACAACAATAACCCCGAAATGACCGTCTTACTGCAGCTTTATAGATCATCGAAAAGCCTTTGACAGTATTCAGAGAAGTTTTCTATAGGAAAATATTCAAGTGTAATGTGAATGGCAATGTACTCAAGTATCAATGAGAATACGTATGCCAAAGCAGATCTTTTGTCAAAACAAATGCAGGGAAGTGTGTGTGTGTGTGTGTGTGTGTGTGCGCTCGTTGCCTCACCTTCTGTGACTTCCTGTCCTGTTCCCACGGGCTTACCTTAATCTCTCTGCCCAAGCCACACTCACATTCGTTTTGTCGCACCCTCAAAGTCAGTAGTCCACAGGGCGCCTATCAGTGTCAGGCCGTCGTGGGGCCACCAGCCAGAGGGGGTCTGCACTGCTGCTAGGACACTTTGGTAGTGTTCAATAGTGCCTGTTTTGTGCTAACATACTGCAGGACATCTCCTACTAGGCCCCCTACTGAGGACAATAGTGGCTTAGTGGTAGAGCCAGACTGAGGAAGGCACCCACCTGGGGTAGTGACCACCACAACGACCTTCCAATGACCGTCTCCCGAGAACTTCCAGCCCAGGAGGTTTTGACACGAAATCACCACATGCACAATATAGTGTATAGGAACCGAAACTGAGGTCACCATGAGACCAGAGCAGCCAGGGCCACAAAATCAGAGACAATTTACAAGATTCAGCGCTATATAAATTCCATACATTATCATTATTATCATTATTATTAATATTATTATTATTATTATTGATATTATTATAATTGATATAATTGTTGTTATTATTATTATTATTATTATTATTATTACTTTCCTGTTATCGCATGATGGCTGCTGGTGATGAGGATGATGTAATGATGATGCTGTGGAAGTGTATGTGCTTTGAAACTACTTGACAAGACTGTACTCTACGCTTCCTATAATGCTATATCCCCGCGACAACCAGGCTTGAGAGGTTTAGGTCATTTGAGCTACACTCTCAATATGGCATCTGTGAAGTGGATAAGCACGACTGTGTGGTTCCAGTCTTCCTGATGGCTTCATAGCAAAACCACGCCTGGTAGGAGCCAGCAGGATACATTTTATAAAAACCCAACCCAACAACAACAAGAAAGAAACAAACAAACAAAACACCACCACCAAACCCTATGACTCTTATGAGATTCGAACAACCCAGCCTCCCTCCCAGCCCATAACTCAAGGTCCTAATCACTGCATCATGGCAGCTGGTCAAACTGGTAGATAAAGTAGGTCAGTGACTTGTAGGGAAGTCACCAGAACTGTGGCTGTGTCTTCGTTTGGGGGTTGAAGCCGGATCTCTGAGAGTGGAAATAGCTCAGCTGATGACACAGTCTCAGTCTCGTGATTTTCGTCCGTGTTTGATTCGACGTCATGACATCCGGTTACCTGGAAGGGATTTTCCCGGCCCTTGGGTAAACATTGATTCCCGTTCCACGACAACATCCTTCCTCCAGATGAGGCTATAGGCCTAAACTAAGATTCCTAGTCCAGGACGAATCGGTGCATGCCACATCACGCTAAACGTTATTATATACTACTTTCAGTCATGACAGACCGCTCTGTGTGAAATTCGGGCTGTTCTCCCCGAAGAGAGTGCGTCGCCACAAGAGCAGCGCCACCCATTAGATTTTTATTTGTTATTATTATAATTTTCCAGTCCGTATCAGTTTTTGTTTCCCTATCAGGATAACTTTTTTCCAAAGAATTTTTGCCAGGGACAACTCTCTTGTTGCAGTGGGTTCTTTTAAAGTGCGCTAAATGTGTGCTGCACACGGGGCCTCGGTTTATTATCTCATATTAAAGTCTAGTACCCAGACTTTCACTCAAGGTCTAGTGGGTGGGGCAATAATTTGGACTGAAATGGGGATGGAACTCGCACTTCTCGCTTTGTGGGCGGGCGAATGACCTACAGACCACCATCCACATACGCGTGGTACAGAGCGCTTAAATCTCCTTGTATTTAGGCCTAGGCTATTAGGCTAGGTGCACACCATCACACGGGAACGGGATAGCTCAGTGGTCAGAACACTCGCTTTTTCCAAGCTCAAGTTAAGCAGCATTGAGCGTGGTTACCAAGTAAATGGGTGACCGTTTATGCACCTTGGCTTCAAAACAGTCCCCCCAGTTCACCCAGCTGTAAAATAATGGGTACCTACCTTCCCTCTTTAGAGACAGGGAAGGTAAAGCAGAGAGGGAGAGAATTATATGCACCGCCCTCAATATGATGGCCCCTGGAGAAGTTGAGGTCTCTGACCTCTCGCTCCCCAACCACCACATAGGTTATGGGAACATCTTCACTTTTACCATCACACGATCTTCGTTCTCCATTGCAGTTAGGGTGGGGGATATTTATTTATGTGTTTGTTTGGGTCTGTTTTTTCTCGTTCCTCGACTAGAACTCAGAGGTTCACTTATGGTAAGATTTTGCGTATGCGACCGTTTTAGCCCACCAGGACGGTAGCCGCATTCCGACTTCGGGGATGTATGCTGGGTATGTTCGTGTTTCTGTAACCCACCGACTGCTGACTCGAATTACGGGATTTAACGTGCATATTTGATCCTCTGCATGTGTACATACACGAGGGGACTTAAGGCACCTGCTGGTCAGCATTTGAAGTCGACCTGGGAGTTCGTAACAGTCCCCACCCTTAATTCAACAGACGCTGCCAATATTCAAACCCACGACTTCATGGACCTGTGGGATTGAAGCCAAACGGTTTTATCCACTCGGCTACAGCTCCTTCAGTTTGTTTGTTTGCTTTTTTTGTTTGTTTTGTCTTTGTTTTGTTTGGTTGGTTGGCTGTTTGTTGTTGTTTTTGTTGTTTTTGTTTCAGGGTTTGTTTTTTGTGGTGATGGGGGTTTTGTTTGTTTGTTTATTGCTTTTGATTTGTTTTGGTTTTTGTCTTTCTTTGTTGCTGTTGTTGTTGGATGTTTGGGTTTTTTGTTTTGGGTTTAAGTGGGTTGTTTTTTCTTCAGGGTGGGATGGGGGGGGGGGGAGGGGGAAGGGGGGCGAGTACTGAGGCCATGTAACGCCTATGCCCTTAGACGTAAGCCACTGCACGCAGAGCTTTTGTGCTTCGAAACAGGATTGCCAGCTAGCTAAGAAGGTGTGACTAACTCCATGCCCTGCAATTATGTCAATAGACATTTTCAAGTCTCCAAAACTCCAAACTTCTATTTCAAAACATTTGGACGGAGTTCAATTCATTCTCCATTCTAGTGAGCGCCTTTTGTGTAAAATAATTGCTGTTTCTCTCTGTTTATATATTACATGTACCTCGCTTTATTATATCTTTTTATTAAGACTGTCAATATCTCTGCCTTGAATCTACGTGCATTTTCCCCGGGTTGCCTAAATGTCCCTTGATGTGCTAGCAGCTATTTATCATTGCGCTTTTTGTTTTCCTAGGTCATGGCGTGCGTGCGTGCGTGCGTGTGTGGGGTGTGCGTGTGTATGTGTGCGTACGTATGTGCAAGCAAGCGCGCATGTGTGTGTGTGTGTGTGCGTGTGTGTATGTGTGCGTGCGTGCGCGTGTGTGTGTGTCATTGCATATGCATGTTGATCTGTTGTGTGTGTGTGTGTGTGTGTGTGTGTGTGTGTGTGTGTGTGTGTGTGTGTGTGTGTGTGTGTGTGTGCGCGCGCGCGCGCGCGTGCACACTTGCGCGGGTACAGTGACCACAACAGACGAAAGCATGCATGCGTGGGCAAATATGTGGGCTACTTCATGTTTTATTTATTTATTTATTTTATTTGGAGGATAATGGAATAAGCACTCGTGTGCTTTTTTACATCCAGTCCCTGTGTGTATGCAGTTTTGTAAATTTTGTCATCCGTTCCCACCGGCACACATGGCCTACTCATCCGAAAAGCGGAACGGGCTTTAACGTGTGCACAAGATGTTCTGCGTGCGTTCGCACAAGGACCTCGGTTTATAGTCTCATCCGAAGGACTTTTGGGGGTAGTGGAGTCGGCACTGATGTTAACTCCATAGGAAAAATCATTTTGAACGAGATTCGAACCCGGGTCAGCAGATCACGAGCGCATCATTCTAACCACCAGGCTGTTCCGTCCCCCAGTGAGCGTGAGTTGCTTTGTTTGTATCATGTAGCTTATTGAAGTCCTCAGCTTAGCAGAGTTAAATGCAAGGAATGTACATTGTTATTGCTATCGTCCTCCTCCACATCATAATTATTATCATTATTGTCTCATCATCATCATCATCATCATCATCATCATTATCATTGTTGTAAACATTGTTGTTGTTATTTCATTATTACTGTTATCATTATCATCATTATCATCGTCGTCGTTGGCTTTATCATTAGTTTGTTGTTGTTGATGGTTGTGGTGTTGGAAGCAGTAGTAGCAGCAGCAGCAGTAACAGCTGCAGCAGTCGTAGTAAACATCCACCTCTTTATCCTCATTCTTCTTCTCGCCTTCTCTTCTATAATACTTAGGATCCTGTTCGACATATACAGGCTACACACCACCTTTAATTTTCATCGCTTTTACTTTTGTTTTGCTATAATAAATATCACTCTTGCATTCATACCGCAAGTACTTAGGCATGCATATAAATAAAAGCCATTGTGTGTGAAAGACTAGCGTCTGTCTCAAAACTCGTGTGATTTTTCACAAATTTGGTAGGTTTGAATTTTTTTCGTTTTTCAGGAAACACTACCCCTTCAGTCCTTTGTCTCCTCTGCAAGCTTCCTAACATCAAGAATGCTCATTGTCATTGTCAATGCTCGGGGTCAACACTGTAGGAACACAGGCAATCCTTATTTGATGATCATTTCCAACTTTTTTTATGACTACCTGGTATTGCTCTATGTCCTCAATCCCCCAAAACAAGTATACAGTGCATTTTTTTTCATACTTAAAAAAAAGAAGCGAAAACCGGCACCATTTTCTTTCTGAGTAGCACTCTAGAGAAGAAAGGCACATAGAGGATACCACGTGACCCAGAAGCTAAACGTGAAGGGTAGCCAATACTATGGACATCCGGGATTAGCCAGGTCAGGTGTGACAATTATTGTTGTGAATACATCCGGAATAAAGGTGAGAAGTTTCGAGAGAGTGGCTCACCAACAACCAATGGATTTGGTTTCTAGACCTGTCAACCTCCAAAATCCACCGTTCACTGAATATCGATAATGTTGCCACTTTGAAGTGACGCCTCACTGGAAACCATGGACTGATTGTTATCCCCCCCCCCCCCCCCCTCACACCCCAAAAAGAGAGAGAGAGAGAGAGAGAGAGAGAGAGAGAGAGAGAGAGAGAGAGAGAGAGAGAGAGAGAGAGAGAGAGAGAAAGAGAGAGAGAGAGCATATGAAAACATTTTTATGCCCATAGTAAAAATTTTAAAACAAAGAAAAACGGTCACCAAAAGAAAACAAAGATGTTTAGCTATTAAAGTATCAGGCACCAAGAAAACAAAGAAATCTTAGAAACACATCACCTTCATCACCCTCTCCACCTCCAATCCCTTCCACATACTGTAAATAATCAGTATCACCTTCTCCACATCATACTGCAAATAATCAGTATCACCTTCTTCACCTCATATTGCAAATGATCAGTATCACCTTCTTCACCTCATATTGCAAATAATCAGTATCACCTTCTCTACCTCATATTGCAAATAATCAGTATCACCTTCTCTACCTCATAATCCCTTCCAGATCCTGCAGTTAATCAAACAGGCAAGCAAGCAACAACAACAACAAGGACACAACCTACCCTGTTCAAACATAATGATCACACAATTATAGCAAGTGTGTTAACATGAAATACGCAAGGAGGGACTTTCTTTTTTTTTTTTAAAGTCTTCTGCGATTTTAAAGGGCTGGTACTAGTGTGTGAGAGGGAGAGCAAAGGAAGGAGGGGAGGGATGAGAGAGAGAGAGAGAGAGAGAGAGAGAGAGAGAGAGAGAGAGAGAGAGAGAGAGAGAGAGAGAGAGAGTTATATATTGTAGCTAAATATGATTTAGAGACTCAGAGTTTGCAAACTTCCTCATCAAGAATCCATGATATGTATATTTAACAACATTAAGACTAGCGTTTACATCAACTGCAGATGAAATATCATTCCATAAAGCTCTGTCTGAGTATATGAGACCTGTTTTAAAGAGGTCAAGTTTTAGGCAGGGGCAAAGTTACTTTATGTTACTCTAAAGTTACTTTATGTTACTCTAAAGTTACTTTATGCTACTCAAAGCTACTCTATGATTATGCTGTTTCGTGTGATGCCTGGGGTTCTTTGTTGAGATAAAAACAAATTGAAGTTGTTCAGATTCCGCTCAGAAATTCTTCAAATAATTTACATTTCAAAAACTTGACGTTGGCCCAGGCCAAAAGCTTTTCCCACTTATTGATGTAAGCTGAGTGCCCTGGTCTACATTAACATGTGGTGTGCAATATTATGCTCATGTCTTCAGCTCTGGCAAGGTCTTGGTATAACGACCTGCATTCTTCTTTACCTGAAGTTAGAGCATGGCTGCCGAGGTGGTGATCTACTTGAAAACAGTCATAAAGCGAATTTGCCATATAATGTGAACTTTAAATTTCACAGTGATTCCCAGGTGGGATGAGTGAGTCACAATACATCTTCTGGATGACCCCTAGGGTGTTAAGCAGGGGAACGTGCAACAACAACAACAATAACAACAAAACAGACTGTACTGCTTCATGTTCTTATTTGTAGGTGTGACATTTTCTTGATGTGAATGACGTCTTTCTGTCGAGTTTGGATCATGTACAACGTCCCGTACCTTCTCAAGCTCATCCTTTTATTCTATGACGTACGGTGACTCTCTTGCACATCCATTTTTTTTAACCTCTATTTCCTCCATCTCCGTCTGTGTGACTGTCTCTCTGTCTGACAGTCTACCTGTATGGTTGGCTGGCTGTGATAAATCTCTTTGTTTTGATAAGTACGTATGTTTTACAAGAACAAATTATGGGACAGAATTTGAGTCTGCTAAAATCTGTA